>JAOVVF010000042.1:7883034-7923894 GCA_028565595.1 Duopalatinus emarginatus | reverse complement strand
GGAAAGAAACCTGCAAAGCGAAAGAGAGGGAGAGAGAGAAAGAGAGTGAGAGAGAGAGAGAGAGAGAGAGAGAGAGAAAATCTGTACTTCTGCCTGGCTGTGGCCTAGTTCTGTAACCCACTCCACCCCTTCTCATACTGTTTCAAACTGCTACAGGCATCCCTGGGACTGCACACTCACACTTTCCGCAATGCAAGTCCACCAGCCAAAAAGGAAAAAGTAAAGGGGAGGGTAAGGGGGGTAAGGGGCAATTAAAGAAAACAATTCACATGCTTGAACAAGGTCTGTCCTGTATGTATTGTAAATAACAATCAAAGTGAGCGTGAAGAATAGATTGTGCCAGTAATGTCACCATTACTTTTTGTGCAACACAACCACACCCGGCAAGACATCAGCTACAACCTAATATTAGATCTTTCCGAAGTCATTCCGTCTTTGGCTCGGATGACCCTATAATTTGACTATGCAGGGATGGATGAGACAGTTTAGCCTCAGTTTTGTTCCCTTGAGTTTAAAAATATACTCCAGAAAGGGAGTGTTTGAACAAAACGTATACAAAGTAAGACAAAGCTGTGTAACATTTATATAAAATAAAAGGGCATTTGAAGTGTTAAGCAAGGAGCAGGGACCAGATTCCGTCTTGTCATCACTGCTGACTCAGGTCATGTCCTTACAATTCCCATTCATCCCATTCATTCCTTAAACCAAACCCACTGTTTCGAGCGCCGGGGCGTCTGAACAACTTAATATTTGCTTTTCAATCCACTGTAATCTCAGTCAAGCTTATGACAAACAGCCCCAAGCAACATTCAGCAGGTTTTGTGGTTTGAAGTTAAAATGTATTACTATGATTGTAGGAACATCTGGACTAAAAATTAACCAAGAACTAGAAAGACCCAGATGAAACATGCTTTAATGGCTTACCTGAACCTGGGGGAGTCCTTTAAACACTCTTCAAAATCCATCTTGACAGTCATTGTGTATCAGAGTCCAAACATGTAATTTGTATTAGAATAAAAACAATATTATTACTCCTTCTTGTGTCATGAGCTGGACAAGCCTGAGCTGCCTGTTTCTGTGTGATTGTCGTGAAGTCTGACTCCAAACAGTCTTAGTAAAGTGTATCCAGAAATGTTTCTCTCATTATGAATGAATCTCACTGCGGCATTGACGGGGCTCGATGAAGGAAATAGAACGCAATCCCAGATGAAAGTTCATACTTGTAAAACACTTGTGTTTGTACTTGACCTTGCTATCCATGCGTCCGAAATGAAGAAGCGACACATATAGCCTACTTTAATTTAAAAAAATAACAGTTATGGAAATATAAATAGAAATAAATAATAAAAGAGTACTACAAGTCGTCGGGGGAGTTGGTCGTTTTTTCCTATCCAGTGCGCGTGATCTGTCGCTCCATTGGCCGCCTAAGTTCGAGACTAAGTTCTAAGTTCTAAGTATTTATCGAGACTAATTAAACACATGTCTGTTTAATCCGCGGATCCTTTAAGATTCACTAGTAATAAAAAAACAAACAAAAAACAATGATATAATAGTGATGGCTCCTCGGGGAATAATTATAGTCTTCACAGCAAACACTGCACTCACTCTCTCTCTCTCTCTCTTCTCTCTCTCTCTCTTCTCTCTCTCGCTCTCTCTTGCGCCTCGGTCGTTGGTCCGCCCCCCCACCACGCGCTCCGCTTCCGGGTTGGTTTCACGCGCTTTGCTGCTGCTGCTGGTACAAGCTGAAGGTGTACCGGACATCATGACTCTGTACTTGGTAGAACTTGTAAACTTGTTGCCCTTTATAACTGATCTATAATCAGTATTATTATTATTATTTCAGCTGTGACAACCAGAAACTCACATCATACACCATCTGGATCCTATAGAGTCTATGTGAGCCAGGGGACTACCAGACCATGACTGGGGCTTGTTTTTGGGAATTGGGATGAATATGTACAGAAACTCCATACAGACAGTAACCCAAGCTTAGGACTGAACCTGGGAACATGAAGGTGTGAGGAGGCAATTGCCACTGTGCCACCATGTTTATAACCCACCACCCAAATATGAGGTCTTATACTGGTCTCTTTAACAGGGAAGTGACTCATTGGCCGCTGTGCTGTCATGCTCTTGCACATAGACCTCCACATTTAACCCATTTGTCCAAGTGAAACACACACTAGGGGGTAGTGAACACACATGCCCGGAGCAGTTAGTGGACAGCCCCGTCCACAGAACCCATGGAGAAGTTAGGGGTTAGGTGCCTCACTTCAGTCACATCTTATCAGTGCAGGAATCGAACCAGGGACCTTCCAATTATTAGGCTGGTTCCTTAATCACAAGTCTACCGGTCTTTCACCTGATGGATGTAATAGACAGATCTGACTATTTTATATAGCAGCAACTAGGCTTCTGTAATTACAGTGATTCAGATAGGTCTGGGTGTATCAGTGGAAAGTAAAGGTGTGCCTAAAGAACTTGGTAAGCAGGCTATGTGTATTATTTGGTGGTATTCTTATTCAGAAGCAGTATCTGTCTGTCATAATTTCTTTGGTGTAGTCTGCAGTTGGCTGGAAATGTTGAGACAGGTTGGCTAACTACTCTGGGCCTACTGGTTAAACCTGTTATACTCCACCTGATACCACACACACACACACACACACACACACACACACACACACACACACACACACACACACACACAGGATCACCAGAGATTACAGAAGTGCTGTAGTAATACAAATAAGTCACAGCTCTGTTTAAAGCATCTAAAAACACATGTTAAAAATAAGATACACATTAAAACATGTAAACATCATATTTTATTTGGCTCTCCTTCTATTATTTACTTAGGTATGTGTCTGTTAAATGTATGAGAAAGAAATTGGCTTATAAATTGGCTTGTATGGGCTTATAAACTATATATGCTATTTGCAGAACTATAATAAATACAGTATGTATTACTTAAACATATGATTAGCAACTTTTCATTAGTTGTGACTGTAAACGCAATCAAACAGCGCCATCTGGTGGTCAGTTTCTTCAGCTACATGACCAGCAGAGGAAATTTATTTACTCTGAGTTTCTATTAAAATGTCAGCAGTGTAGGAGATGTACTGATTATAGTGGGTGAATGTAATTTGTATGCAAGTTTGCTTGTTTTTGCACTGTTCAGTATTAGTATGAAGACATTATGGGCGTGTATATCTACATAAGTGGATATGTGGGGGACATGGTTTTAATTTAAAAAATGACACAACCTTGTGAATAAAGGATATGATAGACATTGCATTTGTAAACAGGAACACAGACATTTTTTCAGATAGCAGTAGAGATATGCACGCGGGGAAAAAATAGAAAAAAGGTTTTCACGCCCTGGTCTATTATATTATTCAGTTGTTTTTGGCAGCTGCTGCATCCTGTTGCTGTTCATTTTGCCTGAGTATCTGAGTGCGCTTCATACATCGCTGTTTTCTCTACTAGAAATCCCAGATTTCTGTCACCGCTCCAGCAAAAGCGTCGTGTCATTCGTGGAAATACGGGCGGGTTCTCATGAGCTTTAACCATGTAACTCGGCGGTCATGAATGCGTGGCAAACGACAGGGGGAAAAAAACTCAGGACAGGTTTTAAGTATAAAACGGAGCATGGATTTTTTTTAAGGCGCGCTCTAGAAATGGATCATAGATATAGCAATGGACAACTGAATATGCAATAGGCCTAGTGGACATCTCGGTGTTGACTACGCATCTGAAATATGCATGTGAGATCTCGGAGATAAATGGACTGAAGAGTATGCAGCCGCACACTGGCTTTCATAATAACGCGAACGTGAGAAACGCAGCGGAGTAAAACCAAGGAGGAACCCAGTGCAGTCTAACGGAGCGCCACTTCACGTCTCCCTGCTGCAGACTCGACATCCCTAGGCGGCGTGTACACACATATACACGTACATATGTGTGCGTGTGTGTAACAGAGAGAGAGAGCGTGTGTGTAACCGACGCACGAGCATGTCGAACCGAAAGCACCGGGACAACCAGGAGATTTGCGCCCGCAAGGTCCGCGAGCTTGCCCAAACAGGGCCCAACAAGCACTGTTTCGAGTGCGGTCAGCCTGGTGTAACTTACACCGATATCACGGTGGGCTGCTTCGTGTGTACCTCATGCTCCGGAATGCTGTAAGTACCCTAACATTTATGCATATGGTGTTATATCATCTGTCCGCGTACAGGCCTGTATAGAAGTGTAATAAAAATATGTAGGAGTATTATGATAACTTCATTCTAATAGGCAACAGTTAAGCCTGATCAGGTCTTATCATGTAGTAGGCGACGTGCTGTAGGGACTGTATGATCATGGATAGCTTGCTAGATAGGTAGTAAGATAAGGGCAACCCCCGTCTCACTTTGCCCCACAGAACCAGAGAGAGTCGGAGGATGATTTTTTTTCAGCGTGTACGTCTTCACTGAAGCGCTAATGACTACTTTGTGGTTTTCAGGCGTGCCCTCTCATCATCGCGCCTGTGCAACGTTTCATTTCGTCACGGTTTCAGGTTTTGCATCATTAAGCCTTTTTTCCTGCATGTCAGCAAGCTGGCTTAATGCAGCACAAGATTAGACACGCAGATTTCACGTTTCACTTTCTTATACTGTCATGTAAACTGTTACACCAACATTAATCGCACCTTGGCCTATTTACACGAGTATGCTATTATGTTGTTCTGTCCATTTTTTTTATTCATTCGTCTGCACACACACACACACACACACACCCACACACATTCCCTTAAACTGTAGACCAGTGAGTGCCTCGTCTCTTTTCTCCTTTAATGCGTTTCCATCCAATCCAATCCAAAGTAATCTCTCATTTCTTTCAGGAGGGGGCTTAACCCGCCCCACAGGGTCAAGTCCATTTCCATGACAACCTTTTCCCAACAGGAGGTCGAGTTTTTGCAAAACCATGGCAACGAGGTAAGTGGCGGACACTTCAGAGCGCACGTGACACGTTGTAAATTGGCTGGGCGTGGTCATATAATAGACACGCCCCCAGTGTCTAAGACTTAAGATTTATTATTGATTCAAATATCGACTGTGCCTTATTGTGAGGTGGCAAAGAGGGCTAGCTGAAGAACACCATTCCCTATATGTTCCTCGATGCAAAATGAGTGACCGTATAATATACACTGCAAAATACCTACAATACGATCATGTCTGCATTCATTACATAGGAGTGTTAGACCTTTTAAAAGCCCTGTTTGGATTAAATTACTTTAATTTCCTGATGTCAGACATGATTTTGTTATTGCATCTTGTCTGTGATAAAACTCTCAAGTCCAGGCACCAATTAAATTAACACAGGAGGACCAAGCTGCCAGTGGGTTCTTTCTTCCAACACAATTGACAACATGTTTTATATACATTCATAGTTTGGATATAGAGAACATTATATAGGCTTTTATAGATTTAGATTTTTTTATTTAGTAGAGTCTGACATTAAATTGGGGCAGCCGTCGGCTGGGGGTTAAGAAACCCACCTTGGGACTAGAAGGTCCCCAGCTTGAGCCAAGCGACTGCCAGGGCTCAAATGAAATGCCCTTAAGCAAGGCACCAAACTCCCAACAGCTCCCCGTGTGCTGCAGATAAAGGGGCTGCCACCGCTCTGGGCATGTGTGCTCACTGCGCCCTAGTGTCCACTAGTGTGTATGTGTGTGTTTTACTGCACAGATAGGTTAAATGCGGAGGTGAATTTCACTGCACAGTAGTCAAATGACTTCTCACTAAAACACTAAACTAAATTATTTATGATCTGGCACAATTTCTAGAAAACTGAAAGCTCTATGATATAAGTGTATAAAGCTTTATACATGTAGCTGTCATTTTACTGACCTGACCCCGTCATCAGTACACACTTCTGCTTTCTTGATTCAGGAACTGTGTCATATGATTATTACATACAGTACGTAATAGTACAAAACATTTCCCTAATGTTCAGACATCTGGCAGCATCTGCAAAATCACAGAGGAGTCTATCTAGATGACTTAAATAATCAGACCACTTTTTTTTGTTTTGTTTTTGTTTAAAACAGGTGATTAAAAACAGTCTGTAATTTATTCAAGTTGAGATAGAGAAAAACATCTTATATTGCCAGTCTGAAAGAAAGTAAATTCTTCTTGCTGTGAGCACTACCCACTGTGTATCACCTGGTGACATGGTGGCACAGTTGGTAGTACTGTCGCCTCACAGCAAAAAGATTTCAGTCTGTTTCTGTGTGGAGTGCATATTCTCCCTGTGTCTGTGTGGGTTTCTTACTGGACCACTGGTTTTCTCCTACAGTCTAGAAACCTGCAACTAGGCGAATTAGAGATACTAAATTGCCCCTAGGTGCAAGTCTGTGTGTCTGCCCTGTGATGGACTGGTGACCTGTCCATGGTGTTTCCCTGCCTTCTCTCCAATGAGCACAGGGATCCCCCCTCCCATTACTTTGGTCCATTATGTAAATTTGCACTTTGAGCTCTGCTCTAATGGCACACAGTATACTCTTGTCTCACTATGAAACCTGCTGTTAATACATTATGCATAAGGAAAAATCTATCTACTAGAATCTATTGTAGAAGTTACATGCAGTGTACACATATGCATGGGCTGTATGTCCACTGTAGTGAGGGCAAAAAGAGATTCTGTCATCATGCTGTGCAGTTAGACTGGAGTTGTGGGGTGGAATAAAATGTGTTTGAGGAATGTAGCAGTTACGTGCTGTGTGTAGTTAAGAGGGTGCAGGCTCTAGGTTAAGCCAGCCTATTTAGTGCATAAATATTGAGTATAGGCATACAAGGAGAGATATATGGAGTATTTCTGAAGACGTCATATACTTTAGAATTCTTGAACCACGTGCACTTGCACCTAGTTACTGATACACAACGCATATAATACCACTAAAAGCCTCTCGCTCATTAGCGCAATAGTCCCCTGTGAAAATGCGAGTGATTTATTGGTGGGAGCTCTTTGTGTTATAAAACTTGTGAAATGCAGAGCTCAAATCTCTGAGTCATTCCTTCTCATCCTCCTGCATCAAGGGCTGATGATTGTAACAGATATGTATGGTATATATGATTAAAAATGACAGGAGGATGATTGCACAGCTATGATGTTACTGTTGGATAAATTGTAGTGGATGTGTGTATATAAAGAACTCAATCTTTACAACAAAGTGTATTATATACTGTAACCTTTACTATACTCCATGGTTAAATGAGCTGAATGGCAATCTGAAGACCCAATGTTCTGGTTTTTGGGAATGCAGGTTGGGAAAAGGATGTGGCTTTGTACATTTGACCCAAAGACTGATGGCTCTTTTGACACACGTGACTCTCAGAAGTTTAAAGAATTTCTTCAGGATAAGTATGAGAGGAAGAAATGGTGAGTTCAGTGTTTTGTTATGACTCTGATTATAGTTCTAGTGAATTCATTGCAATCTGGATATACTTATGGAGCATATTGTCTTTTTTTTAGGCATTTCTCAAAAAGTAAAGGTAGGAGAGATATAGAGCCTCCATGGAGTACAGGAGGTCAAGGTCCTAATCAATCTCAGCCACCTTCTGGACATCCGCTGAACCCGGCAGCCCGGCCTTCACGTCCTTTGGTGAGAGAGATTGTTGGAGAGATAATTGGAGACAGCAAAAGTCGCTGTCACGTGTAAAGAAATTTAAAAAAAGAAAATAAATATTTTGAAAACTATAACAGTTATAGGGAAAATTCGGTTTAAGAGAGAGGTGGTAGAGGTCAATGCTCACTATATAAAAGTACTAGTAGGATCAAGGATGCAAGATGGCTAGCCACTGTTAAAAATCAATGATTTTGCTGTATAAGACATTGATTGAGATAATGTGAACTGATTATTCAAGTGACAGAAATAAATTAATAGATGAGGGGTTTTAAGTTAGTGTTACACAGTGTCACCCAACTATAAATTTTCAGTTCAGAATATACAGAAGAACTGCACCAGCGAGACAAACAACAGGAGACAAGCAGAGAGCAACTATAGGGCTTTCAAATTAGCAACAGCACATAATGTTAGCCTGCAGTATTCCATGACTATATACCTTTGTATTTGTAACCTTCTTTTGTTTCAGGCATGGAGCTAATTCCTTATATAGTGCTCCATTGTGATGGGTTGGCTGAACACTTAAGTATATCTTTTCAGTGGTATAGAGACCTCTATAGAGATTAATTTCAGATTGACATTATCTTAAATTTATCCATATGTTATTATGGATTAGCACTAAAGTTTGAGTGTTATGCAGATAAAGTAAGACTTTACTCTAGAATATCCTTATGGCTTGGTGTCCTGTAAGTGTCTAATGATGCTAAGTGCTTGTCTAGCCTGTAATAACTGGACATGCATTTACATTTATTGCATTTGGCAAACGCCCTTACCCAGAGCAACTTTTATGATTTATCTCATTTATACAACCAAGCAGTTGAGCGTTAAGGGCCTTGTTCAAGGGCCCAGCAGTGGCAGCTTGGTGGCTGTGGGATTTGAAATCAGAACTGTCTGATCAGAATTCTAATTTCTTAATCACTAAGCTACCACTGCACTTCATATATTATATGACCCACCGTTTGTGGACACCTAAACAATCACACTTGTATGTGCTTATTGTAAATCCTATTTTAAATGTAGCCCTTCTGCTGTTATAATAATAACCTCTGGAAAGGCTTTCCACTAGATTTTAGACTAGAGTGTCTGTGGGGATCTGTATTCATTTAGCAACAAGAGCATTAGTGAGGTTGGGCACTGATGTTGGGTGTTCAGTGGGGTTGAGATCAGGGATCTGTGCAGGCCACTTAAGATTTTACAATCCTGACTTGGCAAATCCTTTCTTCATGGAGCTTGGCTTGTGCACATTGTTATGCAGGAACATGTTCAGGCCACTTAGTTCCCGTAAAGGGGAAACGTAATGCTACAGAATAAAAAGACATTCTAGAAAATTACTGTGCCTCCAACATTGTGGTACCATGTGGGTGTGATTAGATCTTTACATATCATTGGCTATGTAAATGGTACCAGTGGTCACATACAGGGGCAGCTAAACACCATACCATTATTTTTTGCACAGACTTGTTTGTACCAGTTTGTCTGACACTTCAGTGTATTTACTTCTAGTTTTATGCTGGATTTTCCCTTTAAATATGCTACTTTCTAAGAAAACATTTAACTTCTGGAATGTTTGGAAATGTTTTCAACTGATACTAAAGACAGTAACATTTGATATGAATATGTGTATCAAAAATAACAGTGGACAAGACTTTGCACTGTACTGGGTCGATTTCAGTAGTAGGGAAATTTGAATATTATGTACTATGGGCAAAAAAGAACAAAGTATATATTTATATATTCTATAAATGTACTTTCTTCTCTCTCTCTCTCTCTCTCTCTCTCTCTCTCTCTCTCTCTCTTTCTCTCTGTGTGTGTGTGTGTGTGTGTGTGTTTTGCCAGTCCCAGGCTCAGTTGCCATCATGGGATAGAGTTCCATCTGTGTCTCCAGCTGATGTTCGTACAGAGGTTTTCACAGCTCGGCCCACTCGATCTCAGAGCTTCAGAGACCACACTATTAAAGGTACTGTTCCTGTACTCTCATCTCCTCTCCTTTCATATCTTCTCAAATGTTTTCCTATTCTTTTCCACTCTCCTTGTCATATCTTCCCATGTCTCCTCATATCACATTGCATATCTTTCACTCTCCACCTTTCTCCTCCTTTTTTTATGTTGTTTTGTTGGTTGTGCATGTTTAACATTATTCACTATGGCTATTCATTCTGTATCATGTATCAGCTGACAGCTCTGCCTCCTCTCCCACAGATTCCTTGTTAAGTGGGATGGAGAGGCAGAGACCAGGAACAATTTCCCCAGGAATGGGACCCCAGAGTCGCCTTCCCTCTTTCCCTGCCCTTCCACGCCCTTCAGGTGCGTGCACATCTGTGCACACAGATACATATATACATAACCATGCAACCGTGTTTCTAAGTTTTGTTTATTTCAACCTTTCAGCAAGTAGCACTTTCAAAAACAGCTTCACACTAGGTAAGCTGCTGAGCTTTGAATAGCATGTCTGCATGTGCATGCACTGCTACGACGTTATCTGTCTACTGGCCACTAATATGGAGCTAATAGGGCGGTTATAGTAATCACAAGAAGACCACTGTATGTGAATATTATTTTTATGTTGTGGTCCCTGCATGTCCCCACAGTTGATTGAAAAGATATGGGATGGTTTCTCAGTTCAAGGTTTTTTTCTGAGTCACACTGTGCTCTGTATGTGGTGAAATGTACCATGTTCATCTCAGACAGACAGAAATGGTGCGTGAAGTGTTAGTAATATGTGAATCAAGATCTAAATGCCAACGGTGGCCTAGTGAGTTATGGAATGCTGTTGCGTCTGACTTTGCACAGCCTCCACCCTCGGCCTTCAAAGCACTGCCTCTCAGCACCAACAGGTCAAGGACAAACACTCTGTTCTCTGATAAAAAATAGAAAAAAGGCTTTAAAGCTTAGATATATTTAGGACGTAGCACATACCGGCACATTCTGCAGGTCACTTCTGTGTTTACGCCTCTTTTGTTGAAGGAGGAAAATGTTCCGAACGATCCTGGACTGATTTGTATAGATTTGAAGGAATATTATGAAGGTTGTTAACCTTGATGCTGCTATTTTCGTCTTGGGCTGGTACACTGATAGGGTGCTCTAAAAATGAGACTGTGGCTGTAAAGATGGCACCACATTATATATTAGTCTGACTTTTATTAATGAAACTAGGGCTCTGTTTTTATACAGGTGCCTGTGTAATTCATTGCTATAATGCTGGCGGATTGCTTATTTAATTGGGTGTCGGCCAGTTTTTCTCCTGCTCTTGCTCAGTTGCTATATTTGTAACCAGAAATTAATTACAGTTATGTTATTATACACAGAATCTCATATATTTAATAAAATCAACGGAAATTGTAACAAAATGAATTAGATACTACACTCACCAAATTTGCTGCTATAAAAAAGAAAAGCAGTTGGCTCTTATAAATATAAATGCTTTATTATACAACGCCAACACATTCAGTTTTTAAAGACGAATGAAAGATGTTTGATTTCATGTGATATCACAGCAGTATGCCCAACCACACCTCTAACAAATGGCTGTTCTATCAAAATATGGATCAGTGAGGTGATCTTATTTTTCTGCTAACAATATATTAGAAATAGTGCCTTTACTTCATTGGTATGTGGTATTTAAATGAATAAGGTTAAATCAGGTGTATTAAAACAGGAACAGTCGTTGTGTCACAGTCAGAGTACTCGGTTCATCAGGACCTGATCTGAGACCCACTGTTGTGACTATTATAGGTCGCACGGTTTCCTCAGGAGGCGGGGCACCATTTAGAACTGTCCCTAAATCTTTAAGTTTGGACTTCGGAGGTCTTAGTTCTGCGCCTAGTGCACTAAGCCCTCAGGCTCCACCAGTTGTCTCTCAGGACAGGTATGCTGCCGTGTATCAACTCGACAAGTCCTTTTCTGACAACACGCCCACACCAGGTACGGTTTCCTTAATGCATGTGTTTTTTTTCTGTGTTTTTATAAGACGGATAAATTCTACGATAATCAAGTTTCTAAAATGAAATTGTTAATGACAGTTTAGATCAGGCCAATCTCCAGAACATAGCAAAGACTTTACATTAGAGCACTCGTTTCACCATGGATTCATCAAATTAATAAAACGATAAGGTTTTGTACGAATATAGTGATGTGTTTGAATGGCATATATGTGTAAGGTTATATTACAGTAAAAACACATTAGAAACAGCCATTAGAGTTGAGTGTTGAAGCTGAGAGCTGCAAGGGGTGGTTTGGTGGGGTGGTGTGTGGTGGTGGGGGTTGTAAAACGCTTTATGTCTCTACAAATGGACATAACATTTCAGTGTGCAGTTTTAATGTTCAAGCGGAGGTGGAGTGGCGAGGCGAAGCTTGTTATAGAGGATTTTTGAAACATGGCCATGTGATGACTCAACCTTGATGTGTCTTTGTAGTTGCATCCACAGCTCACTCTAGTGGCCCTCCACAATACAGCACCTTGTTTGGCAACAGACTTTCTTCTAGTTCGACACCTGCAAGGTACATAATTACTGAGCTCAATTACTTAATACTCACTTAATATAATGTTAAACAAAGCAGCTCTTTTTGTTTTGTGTTGGTACAGTCGATTTTGGTTTTTGCAAAAAAGTCTGATAATAAGTTTTCCTTTTCAAGCTCTCCAGGTGTGCCAGAGGTCACTTCAGCCTCCCAGACATTTGCAAGTGAGTGAATTATTAAGCAGTGTGTTTATTTAATCCCTTTGATTTTTTTTCACATTTTGGCCTTGTGATCACTTCTATGACTAATGCTATCTTTACTTTGTTGCTGATATTTGTTGAATGTATAAATTTACACAAAATATGTGTGTAATTATAAAACATATATAGTATATACACTGAAGTTCCAGAAAAACTAATGCAGACAAATGAGCCTATGCAAAATAAATAGGCTGGTAGTGGCTCCATGATAGTATGGGGTTTGTTTAGCTGGCATTCCTTGGGACCCCTGGTACATCTACAAATGTCTCTGACAAATGAACACTATGTGTTCATGTCCTGCATTCATTCTGATGGGTTTGGCCTCGTCTAACAGGACGCTAAGTGGCAGTGAGCATACATGCCCAGAGCAGTGGGCAGCCCCAGGGAGCAGTTGGGGGTTAGGTGCCTTGCTCAAAGGCACTTCAGTCAAGTCTTGTCAGTTGCAGGGTTCGAACCTGGGACTTTCTAGTCCCAGGGCGGATTCCTACTGTTGTATATATATATTATATCGACACATTTAGCTGCAAGCTCTTTAAAGTATGTAACTTAATATAATTAACATAATTAATCCTCTGTACCAATATAATTTATATAAATTGTTTTGAAATGTAGAGTTATTTTAGATCCAATTTTACTTGTGTCAATTTTACTTGTTTCCTCTTTGGAATATTAGCCTTATTTCATCTCACCTGGTAATTACACCTTAATCCATGCATCTCCCTTTGTTCATTCTTTCCATAGATTTCCCAAATCCCTTCTGTTCTATAGCCAACAGTTCACAACCTGCTTTATCCCCCAGTAACCCTTTCAACAGCACAGCCACAGGTGAGCCTCATCCTAGCTTTGCACCAAGATGATTAAATTTGTTACCAAATCTCTCTCTCTTTCTCTCTGTCTCTTTCTCTCTCTCTCTATCTTTCCCTCACACACACACACAGTTTGTAGGGCAATTGCTTTAATCCAAGATTAAGGGAAATTATTGGATTGTAGAAATGATTTTTAATCTAAAAATTATTTTTAGCTCGAGTTGAACCTTGTATACTTCCATGACACAAGAACATAAAACTGTATTATTTTTTATAAACAGCTAAATTGAACCATGAAACATACCGTAAATCCTTTATATTGTTTTATATACTCTTTTATTCTAGTCTCTTGTATTATTTATTTTACCTACAGTAAATTTCATTGCTCATAATGATATCTGCACTTGCTGTCTAGTTTATAACAATGAACTAAACTAAATTAAACTAAAACTATTGCACATGTAAGATGTTATGTAATATGTGTTATCTTTGGGTAATTTGGGTTATCTCACAGAGTTCCTGTTTCTTTTTTAAAAGTCAAATCAAGAAAACTACTGCCAATAATATTCTTAACAAGAACACAGTGGTCACTTGACTTTGTTAATAATGGTTTGTTGAGGATGGGTGTCTGATTTAGTGCAGGCTGAAGTTGATATTACAGTGAAGTAAGTATATTAACATCACATGCTCATGCATTTGATAAGATCAGCATTGATACTGAAGCTAAAAGACACACTATGACTACAGATCAAGTACTAATCAGTATAGACCAAGCCATAAGGAAATTAAAATAATAAACGCTGTGCACCATGCTGTGAAACCTGATTTATATGCCACTCCAGTATGCAGGCAGCCAGTGGTCAAGGTTCCTGCACAGACATGTAAAAATGATATGTGGCAGAGGTGCTGTGGCAAGTTGCCAAGCCAGTGGTCAAGATATACTATGTTGACAGCTGTTTTGCCTGACAACAGATCGTTTTTCTTCCTGTCACCATCCTCTTTTTTACTTATTTTTATCTCATAGATATTCATACATTATAATATGTTCCTTACTGAACATATATGTCCCTGATATGCTTATAATACAAACAAATGGAACAAAAGAAACCCTTAGAATAGAGAAAACTAATATTGTTTGTATAATAGAAAAAGCGTTAGATTTAAATGAAATAAAAAGTTATGTTAAATAAAACAGTTGCCGGATACCATAAGAGTGTAGATGCACACATCTTTATTATGTAGTAAGATAATTGTAATTATAATTACAATGATTAAATTGTTTTTAGTGACACTAACAAAGGGGCTAACAAAGGACCTGAATAAACCACTAATGTAAAAACACAGTGACTAAAACACTTTTAGTTTGGTGTTGTAAAGTTTTCTTCTTTTTAACAGGTGACAGCAGTACACTTGTCTCTCCATCATCTGCCTTCCCTCACTCCGCCTCCTTTCCTGCTTCCACCTCCCAGAATGCTTTTCCTCATGAGCCACCTAATAATCAGGAGACAAATGGTGAGCGTGGACCTTTCTTCTCCAGACTGTCAATCATGATCTAAATGTTAAATAAGGCTGGGTATAATGCATTTTCTATAGTCAGTATACAGCAAGGTGTTTTCCAGATAGCTATATCAATGATTCACTTATTTTCAATAAGCTAATTCTAAAATGCCTGCTTGTATGTATGTCATGTATGCGTTTAAAGTAGTAGGCCTGTTTATTAGTACTTTTACAACATGTTTGTTTGTCCATAAAATGAACACCAGAGATTGGAATATAAGTACAGTAGTTATACAGGCCACTTATAAAGGCTTATAAATTATAAAGTAATTTTAGTGCTGACTTTTCATAGGAAAAGAAACAGCTAAATATAAAGTGACTGAAACTTAGTATACCAGTAGGTGTCTCTGAAGTTCCAATTTAGAGGCCATCTATAAAAGGTAACATTAAAAAACGATTTAACGATGTTGATTTAATTGATTAATTGATTTAATGATGTTGAATAGTGTCTGTTAATGTTAATAATCTATAAATAATCCATAATAATAGAATGTCTTTAACACTTGAACATTGATATGATTCAGTTAATTCATCTAGAATGTAGATTTAGATGTTTAGATCAGTCACACTAATGGAGATGAGCATGATCAAAAAAAAAAAACATTGTATGACTGGTGCTTGGCATTTATAATAATTGTTTTGTTTCAGAGTCTGGAAGTATATAAAATATACAGTATCTATTTTCACTATTAATTTAATTAATTACTTCATTATTATTGACAAATGAATTTCCTGTGTTATGTTGGGTAATAAATGTGATTGGTAAATTGATCAACTGCAGGTTTCACAGCTTTCACTGCACTGGAGTCCACCTCCAAAGTCCAGCGGCCGATGTCTGTCAACCCATTTACTGTAAGTAAACCTCTGCTACCAGCTCCTGTCTAGTAATGTATAGATGGTGTTTTCCATTTTGCTCCTTTTTGGTCCATATCTCTAACTAGACATTTACATTAGTTAGTAAACATACACATGTTACTATAGACCTTTAGTTTGAATTCAGTAGATGGAATTAATATCTAGGTCAGTCTTTAACTTATGTAATAGCAGTATTGTATAACATGCACACACAGCCCATTTTATCAGGAACACGCGTACACCTGCTCATCCATGCAGTTATCCGTTGGGTTAATCAGTGCATCCGTTGAGCCAATCAATACATCCTGCAGATACAAGTCAAGAGCTGCAGTTAATGTTCACATCAAATATCAGAAGCTCTGTGACTTTAACCATGGCACTGTGTTTGTGCCAGATGGACTGGTTTGAGTATATCTCCTGCTTATTTCCTGACGTTTAGATCCCTGCCACAGTAACACACTTTTCCCCATTCTGATATCTGATGTGAACATTAACTGAAGCTCATTAACTATATGCTGAACATGAATGTGTATATAACGACTATAACGGCGTCTTAAAGTAGGCCCGATGTTGTGTGTGGTGTGTGTGGTGTGCATGTGTTAGAGTATATATATGTGCTTAGTTTTTCTACTGTTCTCTCCATTTGTTCTCTCAGGGGACGGTTTACCCCACCAGAGGAACGTCATTGAACCCTTTCATCTGATTCCATCATCCCTTTGATAAGAGAGAGAGAAGGGAAGAGAGAGAGATTGTGGGTGTATATGAAAGAGAGACAGACAGCTTGATGCCATTTCCATGCCTTGAGGAAACTCCCCCCATCAGATAAGGGAGGAAAACACACATGGACTGCCCATTTTCCTGAGTTTTAGTTAATGTGTGTGTGTATTAAAGAGTGTATTTTTTTTTTTTTTGTTTGAGTCTGTGTTTGTATTTGTATGAGTGAATATGTTATGTGTGTATGTCATTTTGCAACGCACACTACAAATCTTCAAGTTTTTGTAAGCATGTGTCTTTGTGTTCATTTTTTTCTGTATGTTTGTATGTGGGTGTGCTCATGTCATATGTGTTTAATCAAATCAAGTTATCTAATGGTGCAAGATAGCAAGTGGCAATAGCAGGAACGCACACACACACACACACACACACACACACACACACACACACAGAGCTGCTTTAACCTCCTGTCCTGTACTCGTGATAAATCATTGCGAGCCTTTAGCCTGCACCCAACTGGCTTGCATTTTAGCAAAGACACCTAAGTATCAGGTTGTAGTAATTAAACACTGAAGCGCGCAACTTGAGCTTCAAATATTACGATATTATTAATATGAGTGTTCGGTTTTATTTAGCTCTCATATTGGCAGCCTGCTCTCCAAATGCATGTTAATAGGAGAAACAGACTTAATCATGTGTTTGTATACGTATGTGAGGCATACATGTATGTACGTCATCAGCCTGCATGCGCTTCATGAGCAAGAAGCTGCCTGAATGTACTGCAATTTTTTGGTAATTTTACACCAAGTGTTATTTACGTTATTCATGTTTATGGACCAAATGATGTTTTTCTTTAATGTTTGCACCGGTTTATTTAGACTGTCTCTGTAACTGGAAGTATCCATATGCATAAAAAGCTATTCATTTGTTTGTGTCGAGGTGTATCTAAATTGTGTAAGTTACATTATGGAAATCAAGCCTCAGTTGGAATTTTTGCTGCTTCAGGATTTCATGCAATATATCTATTTTTAAGATTTGCATTTATATTTTTATCTGTGAAAAAAATAATCATCATCGTTATGAATGTAATTGCACTTCTTTAGAGCTTTAAAGTGGAAATTAAAAAAAAAAAGAGAAAGGTATCACTTTCAACTTCGCATGTGGCCTAAATTATTATTCCTACATGACTGCAGATTTCTCAAAATAGACCTGCCTGTAGGTGCGTTTAATCTCCAGAAGAGGTCGCAGTATATATAGAGTATAGTACTCACAGGGTCTTAAGTACCACTTAACTTTTCTTGTACAGACAGTTAACTCAGGGGTGTTCAGGCGTCATAAACAGCACGTGCACTGCTCATAGACGCTCATTTAGACCCACGTACACCAGCCTATCAGTACACATGAACTCAATAACTCTACATGCAGTCCCACACTTTTATTAAACTTAGATCACTAAAATGCACAAGTTTATTTAAAAGGCAAGATTTTCCTTAAACGAAATCTGAATCTGGTTGGCAACCTCGCCTTGTCTAACTCATCCTCCCTCCTCTATGGTGTGCCCACACACGCTTACACACACACACACACACGCACGCGCGCGCACTCTTAGAGGGACGGGCGATGAGTGACAGGCCGTGCAGTAGCAGTAGGAGCAGAAGCAGAGGCGATGTAGACTATCCTAGTGTACACTAATGCGATTTAGCCACTCTGCGCTTTACACACTTTAACGAGGCATTTGGCTGATGACCTTTTTTTTGCACCCTGAAACACATTGCGGACGCAGCCGCACGAGCGAGTGTCTGCCGTCGCGTGCACGACGACCGACTTTTTTTTCCGAAGGGGGGACCGACGAGGAGAGGAAAGCCACTCGCTGTAAGGGAGTTCGAATGAATGAATGAAGCCAGGGCAGGATTAAGACAGCGCAATGGAGAGCGAGGCTCCGAGCTGCGAGGACGTGCGGAAGAGCGGCTACCTCCGCAAGCAGAAGTCCATGCACCGGCGCTACTTCGTGCTGCGCGCGGCCTCAGAGCGTGGTCCGGCCCGCCTTGAGTACTACGAAAGCGAGAAGAAGTTCCGCGGCGGGAAAGCAGCAGCGCCTAAGCGGGCCCTCGTGTTAGAGACGTGCTTCAACATCAACAAGCGCGCCGACGCCAAGCACAAGCACATGATCGTGCTCTACACCCGCGCCGAGAGCTTCGCCGTAGCCGCCGAGAGCGAAACGGACCAGGACGAGTGGTATCGCGCACTGCTCGAGCTGCACTGCAAGAGTGAGTCCACACACTCACACTCACACACACTCAATTCCTATCTTATCCATCACTAGGATAGTATCTGGTCCTACCATATTAAAAGTAATGTGCGGTTTGGAACACAGCCCCCAGACCTCCAACTCACGCAACGTGGTCCCACGAGTGAGGAGCTGCTGAATCAGGTGTTAACGTGGCAGTCTGAACACTGTTTACAGTCTGCAGTGTATTAAGTCTGCACTGTTGTGTTTTTCAAGCACTCCTTTATTTCTTTACACCACTTGTAGTTTGTAATGAAAGCTGCAGGATGAGTGTGCAGCGCACTCCAAGGCTTCACTAGTACTAATTCTGATCATTTACAGCCTAATGGACTCTCAGTGAACTGATTTAAAATGTCTTCATCATTTATTGTATTTACATTTGGACCTTCATGTATTGTGGCAGTGTGTGAGGAGATTTATATACATAAGAAGTCAAAGCATTATGGATCAGGACTGACCAAATGTAAAGCAATAACAGTGTCTGATTTTATAGATCTATTAAAACCAGGCCAGTCTGTCTAAGTGTGTCTCAGGCACTTCTCACTGGGCTATTACTGGTGTTAAATGTGCATCTGCTGCTTTCACTGACACCTCACACTGAGCTTTAAGTGTCAAGACACAAAGACGGCTTACCTTTTGAGTAATAAGGGCAAAAGTAACCCCGACACTGAGACGTTAACATGTTTGGGTTTTCTTATCCGTACTGCCACACCGAGCCTCAGGTTTATCTCGCAGTCTCAGTTATCACTTCTGCACAGTTAACCATGTGTTCAGGAAAAACAAGACACTTGGTGTTATTAGACTCAATTCACAAATGAGGTATGGTACAATTTTATGCACTGTAGAATAAGGTACTGTAAAAGGGTGTCATTGTGGTGGGACCCCTCAAGAGACCATTTCACCTTGAAGAGTGAATGCCGGAAATGTTTAAAGCTTATTTATGGTACAAAGACCACAAGGACCTTAATTATATCCTAATTTAGTTTTTTAGAGAGTACTGATTTCGCTTTCCGACCTAAAAAGTACATACAAAACAAGCACAAAAGACGTACCCTTGAGGGTCCTACATGCTTATTTATTTTTTATTTGCGTTTTTTTAAGAGAGCGTATCTGCTAAGTCAGCACGGGTCATGTGTATGTTCTTTGCTGTTGTCTTTACTGTCCTGCTGCTGATACCAGCGAAAGTGCAAAAGCATGATGTCAAGGAGAAAAGCACTGTGTATACAAACCCTTTCAAAATGCTTTATGTGTGTAGAGGTGAGCTGTTAAAAGCCATGTACGACTGCCAGAGTAATCTTTCCTCCACCCTGAGTAGAAAAGATAAGCCTACTCCTTCAGGTTTCTGCTCCGCTACTCCGAACGTATTGTGTAAAATATCCAGCAATGCACATGCCAACTGACTTAAAGAGTTTGCAGAACTGTAACAACCTTGTAAGGACCTAAAACTGGTGTAAACAGGAGTGAAAAGGTCAACGATCATGACAGGTCCATAATCAAAGCTTCCACCTGTCTGCCTGCCCCTTGGCCTTAAGAGATAACACAATGAACCACATGACATGGTGCTGGCAAATAAAAAACGCAGGTCAAGGTGCTGCTACCTGGTGTGTGTTATATAACGAAAAGTTGATGACCAGGTCTGATCTGGTCTGTTCTGTGAGTTCTAGGAGCTCTGCCAACAGTGTTGAGTAAAATTTAGCTCATGGATCTGTATTAAAACAGCAATACAGGAAACCATATTTAAAAGCGTGTCTCATACAGGAATAAAGAAGATATACAGAAGTAACAGGAGACAGGTTATGGGGAGATCCTGCAGTTGTTAGTCATAAACTATGATCTCTATGGGAAGTCAGAAAAGTCCACTGATCTGTTTCTGAAATGTTTTGACATCTGTCTTATGCACTAATCAGGTCTAAGAAGGCACAGGCAATTTTGCTCGACTTCATTTAACAACTGCTTAGTGGGTGAATTAGTGATAACAGTGACCTTACATAGTAATTCATCATTTTTTTATTCTGATTCAGTTACTGGCACGTTTACAAGAAGGCCACATGACTTATTTATTTCATTCAGCTTGGTTTCAGAAATGGAAAAGCAGCACTAGGCTTTTTCATTCAGTAACCACAGTTTATGGTGTACCCAAAGCCTTGGGTATGTACTGTACTGGTACCGGAGAAAGTATACGCACCCCATATTCCCATGAGACGCAACAGTGAATTATGGGTAGGGGGTGAGGCGATATTTGGAACAAATATTTTCCCTTTGACGAAATTTCTAAACCCAGGCGTTCTGACGACTACTTCAGTAACCACAGTTTGAATATCCAAACCACATTGGGTCATTGAAGGGTTTAAACTGTGGAAAGGTTTAGAGAAAAGAGGAATGCTCTGGACCAGCGTGTTTGAACAATGCTGAACAATCTACTTTAGATCACAGACCAAATGCTGCCACACACGCAATGATCCACATACAAACACTCAACATGTTGACTTGCTCATCTTGTGAGGACTGTCTGGTGTCATAATTATTAATGTATTATAATAATATATTCCTGTTCTTGTGTGCATGCCTTCACACACACACACACACACACACACACATACACAGCAGAAGGCTCACCTGTTCTATATTTGTTCAGCTGTGAGGAGATGTAATGCTCTTCACACCACTTGATTTGTCCACACACACACACACACACACTTAGACGGCACTGAGACTGAGGCAGCATGTCCGTTAATGGCTAGACATCTCTTTGGGATTATCCTGTATAGTTTCAGACAGGTTAAATAAACAGAGAGTGATGTTAAGTACAATGTCAAGGATAGGAAGTTAATGATGAAAGCCGATACTATGTGGATCACACATGTGCTGCCTTCTCTTGTATCTGGAAGTCAGGTGCAGAAAATTGGCAAATGACAGCTAGGCGTCTGAGAGGTCAGCTTGTTGACATCGCACATTACCACCACATTGCCACTGCCATCTCATGGTATGTGTGGAAGAACCTCCAGCGATGGACTGCTGTTTAATGGTTATACTCTTTTAGATCCTGCTTATGTGTTTAATATGGTGGTAATTACCTTCACTGTGAGTTTCTCAGTGCACACACACAAGGACGCAAAAAGACGCACACTAAGATGAAGATGGGACAAATCTGCACCATTTTTAATTAAATGCTAAATCTTAAGATTGTGTCTGCTACAAGGTTATTCCCTGTAGCATTGATCCTCAGAACAGCCACTGAATGATGGCCCTCTGTCCTGTACTAAGCCTTAAATCAGTAGGTTTATCCAGACGTTAAATATACCTTGTACTACATGTGTGTGTGTGTGTATAAATAAACCAGTATAAATACACACATATAATTTCTTCCTATCGTTGTATTACATTGTACACTGAATTAGACCGCCTTGTATTAACACACACACACACACATTCACAAACAAGTGAAGCTCGAGTTTGTCTGCGCTCACACTCACACACGTGCATGTATACACATCTTAAAGCTGAAATCATTCCCTCGTTTTTTTTTCTCTGCCAGAAAATTACAAAGACTTTTCTCTTTCAGCTGGTCTTTACAAGCCAGTCAGGAAAAGGGAGGTCAAT
The DNA here is from genome assembly GCA_028565595.1 of Duopalatinus emarginatus. Classification (NCBI taxonomy): domain Eukaryota; kingdom Metazoa; phylum Chordata; class Actinopteri; order Siluriformes; family Pimelodidae; genus Duopalatinus; species Duopalatinus emarginatus. The sequence continues at coordinate 7,901,700 of JAOVVF010000042.1, read as the reverse complement.
GGGTTCATTTGATCGTAAACCGTAAGATATTTTTTGCTTGCCAACTCTGTCCAGGAAGACCATTTTGAGGTTAAAAACAAATGAATAGCTACTGTTTTAAGGGAGGCAGCAGTCAGTCTTTCATTGACTGGGCACTTAAGGGCAGTGCGTTTCTGGGAAATGATGCCCGTGCTTAGCAGACTGAGCTCGGCGATTAAATACTTTTGACATGTTTTATTGCTTGAGCACAAACAGTCTGTTCTCAAGAGTATGCTCTTTTCTGTTTTCTCTTCAGATTTCAAATGATACAGTGCAAAACAGCGCCAAGTGTCCAGATTATCTGTTTGTAATATAGAGTAATTGTGTAAACCATGCCTAAGAGCCAGCCGTATGGAACGCAACGTACATTCGCAGGCACAGAGACATGTAAATTCAATTTGATCATAAGTTTGTTCCAAAAAGGACAGACTACATTGTGAACCTTCTGCAGCTGAAGCACTTTCCCCATGTGGATGGAGTTTTTTAAAACTTCCACCAGGACATTATGTTACTAGCCTGCAGACAGACATATTTACCCAGGCTGTAAAACAGTATGCTTTTGGCTGGCGCTATAGACCTGATGTGCAACATTGCTAATGGCCAGAATGGTGTGTATTATTAAAGGCTCATTGACTTCATAATATCATAACATATTTAAATGCTACTAGTGTACGTACGTATATACAGTACTGTGTAAAAGTCTTAGGGACATGCATGAAGAAATGTTGTAAAGAACGTTTTTTAATATTTGAACACCATAATGAGCAGTATACAGTAATAAAGTAAAGAAAGTCAGGATTAGGTGTGACTACACTTTGCTTTTTGAGTCCCAGGTTAGGGTGATCCAGTTTTATTAGGGAATTCTGTAACATTATTGTTGTAGTTTATAATCTTTGGAAATCTGAAATGTTTTTGTACTGACTCAATAATTCAGAATTCATAAAAGAAATGTCTATAACGTGTGTGTGTGTGTGTGTGTATAACAACAAAAACTGGTTTTACTCTGCCAGATCTTGCTTGCGAAGAACCACTAACCAAATCTCTCCATCTCCGCCTGTATATTTCTGCTGTCATTGCTTTTGACATGAAGTGCCACCGTGCTGTCACATAACGAGAAGTTCATATTTATTCTAACCAGCCAGCGTTAGGTATGATCAAACAGTGCTAGCTTCTGTGTGTGTGTGTGTGTGTGTGTGCTGTGCTGGGCTGGGCTGGGCTGACAAAAAATGTGTGAAATGAGCCTCAGAGCTTGTGCATGTGTGTCCAGTTGGAAGATGGAGGTGGGAGTGTGAGACAGACGGGGACACTTGGCAGCTACGAAAAGCTTAGAGCTCCCAGGGTTTTAAATGGAACACACACTCCTCCTTTCTCTCGCTCAGTTGCTCTCGTTCTCTGCTGTCTCTATCTCTCTGGGTTACGCACAGCTGTTTTTCTCTCTTTGCCACGGACTTATTCCTCATCGTGATTAAGCTGAAATGCCCAAGAGTGTAATTGTTCCTCTATACAGTATTTAAGACAGTGTCCTTGTCTTAATCGATGCATCACATCATCCTCTCTTCTTCAGAGATGAAGCGAGTCGGTGTACACTGATGGCTTCTGATTTGCACTGATTGACTTACTTACACATCACCTAGTGATGGCTTCCGTCATGTGCGATTGGATCATTTACTTAATGTCTGTGAACATTTGCTTACTGTCTATTAAGTGATATTTGGCCATTTGATGATTAATGATTATTGCCCCATGGTCCTTGCACTTTGAAAAGTGCTCTTATGTAACCGTTTCTCTGCGCTCCTCCACTCCTCCGCTTCCTGAGTCTCTCTGCCTTCCTATGGTGGTGTATGGTAACACACACAGCTTTAAACACTTTAGCAGCCCTCACAAAAGAACCTGCTGTATCGGAAGAGGTGCATCCTCAGAGATACCTATGTTTGACAATCAATCAATAAAAAAGCCCTCATTTCAAACAGACGTGCAGCATTTCATTTCTGTCCAGGTTGATGACGCACACAAGTCTGTTGCTGAATGACCCGATTTATGAATGATGCAGGCACTGAATAACAAAATGTGATGATTGGTTAAAAGGAATGAAAAATGAAACAGCGAGTAAACAAAAATACAAAACCCTTTCTGTGTTTTCTTTTACAGTCCAAGGAAAATAAGAAAAAAGCACATTTTGTTTCCTGCTGAACTGTGAAGCTGAGTGTATTAGCAGTCGTGTATTTTCAGCAGGAAAAACCACAGGGCTCTTTGACAAATTGCAAGGTAGAGTCTGCACATTAAGTAATTCGTGAATGATTAAGCTATAGGTAAAATGTCATCATAGACCGCTAAAGGAAAAATGCAGCTACTTAGAAAAAAGTATTTTGTATAGTATGATCCTGTGGGAGGAAACAAGAAAATTGCTTGTGGGCACAGCAGCAAAAATCCCCCCCCCCCCAAAAAAAAATGCATAAAGTCTAAATGTTTTAGCAGTAATATAAAGGTGCATTGTCCTCTAGGTTTTAGACTTTTTGTGGGAAACAATTTAGCAGTGATGCAGATTCCCAATTTTCACTATATATCTGTAATACCCTGACACAATATGTGGAACCTGGCAACCCAATATAGTAAAACGTACATTAATTTTGCATTAATTTTACAATGTTTCTTCCATCACTATTGCAAACTGCTATATTCATGTTAAAATTTGTACATGACAAAACAGCTAGAAGCCTCGTACTTTAGTTTTTGACTAGGGAATAGTGGCCCATGGACCATGCCCATGTCCAGTTTAAATCAGAATATAAAAGCACTAAAACACTCAGATAGACATAATGTATTTTGATAACACACCTAGTACATCTGTACTATTTAGGCTAAATTGTCTGAATGCTAGTTTAAGGAGGTTTCTGAATGGGCATGCAGAATGATTGACAGGATTGACAAGTGGAGACTCCTCCTTTTCCTGGTTTTCTTCTAATATCAAACGTTTGATATTAGAAGTCACTAAATAAGGCATGACAGTCAAAATACTTACCTGTTTTTTTCCTTATAAATCTGCATAAACAGTTTTCTGTGCTTTGATACAGAGTTCCAGTGTTTTCACCAAGACATTTGGCAAAAGGTAACTGAAAATCCCAAAAATATGTCCCTTAAACTGAATGTAATTGAAAATTGTATTGGCCTATGGCATGTTATGTGTCTTAAATACATTGGACATTATAAATAACAAAGAATCCATGCTATGTCCCTTTAGACATTTAAATATACTGTGTTAATAACAGAAAAGTCAAAGGGCTTTCTATGTCTTTTAAACAAACATTAGACATTATAAATAACTGAAAACTGAAAAATGTCCCTTGGACAGATAACAACCAACACATTAAATAACTAAAAAAAACTCAAAAGGCACTCAAAACTCGTCAGTGGATACACACTCACACCTATGGTCAATGGAGTGCCCGATCAACCTATTGTGCATGTCTTTGAACTGTGGGCGGACACCAGAGTACCCAGAGGAAACCCACGCAAGCACGGGGAGAACAGGCAAACTCCACACAGAACGGCCCGACCCGGGAATCGAACCCGGATTGTCTTGCTCTGATGTGACAATGCTATCCACTACAACCATGGTCAGTGTACTGTGTTGGAAAGCACTGTCATTTATGAAAAGCAGCAGCAGCTTATATAGGCACACATAATGGTGTAATTTGGAAAAAATAATGGCTAATATCAAAATCATAATTGCACACTGTGCAAAACAGATGATCAGGCAGTTTAGCTTGGTGGACGCATGGCCATGGATCTCAATACTTTGTCAGGAACGTCTGAGGGGCTTCTTTTTAGATTTGCTTCCCACTCTCTGTCAGTATTCTCATCTGACGTCACGTGTATTATCAACTGCAAGTCACATACTTACACAAACTCACATCATCCTCAGGTTTTTCTTATTAGGCTACCACATGCACTTGGGTAACAAACACTTTGTACTCTGCTCCTAAGAATCTCACAGACACGTGTAGTTAGGAAGGTCTTAACTCACAGTAACCTACCAGTTGACTGGATGGAAGAATCAGTAGGCTACCATATTTTTTCACTTTAGGCTATGCAATTGTTTTGGTATAGGTCTGGGTCAAATATCAAAACAAGCTGGAACAAATATTTCCTTCACTGGGTTTGAGCTATCACGATAGGACGGTTGTCCTTGCTTTATTTTACAGAAGTTGTCAGGCTTATTTAAATTGACGCAATTTACAATTCCCATACCCTGATAATTACCTTTTAGACGATGTTTAGCACCGGCCTATTGTGTAAATCCAGTCACGGTATGAAGATAAACTGAGAGAGATGAAAACCAATTTCAATGGCTCCCCGGTTCTCTATTTGTAGCCTATTTGAAGACTTTAAAACTAGCGCTATGATTGGTTGAAGTACTCTTTTTCCAACAGGTTGCTGCCCAATGCAGTTACACTGATAGATAGGGGTGCTGAAAAAAATCAATTGATTCTTAGTCCTGGCAATTCTGAATCGATTCAAAATGCCCAAAAATTGATTTTAAAATGCGTTTAAGTTTTATTTTTTGCTGCTCCTACTCCCTAGCGTAATGCATATAGTGTCCACTCAGCCACTGTAGAAGAGGGCCGTCTAGTCTACTATACAACAAGCTAGTTAGCCAGCGCCCTTGCTAGCAGACTCCAGTCCAACAAAATTATACAAAATATAAATGCAGTAATGCACTATGACTTCAAAGTCTGTGTTTTATTTTCAGTTAAAGGTTAATGAACTATGGTAAAAGGAATTCTTTGTTTACGTTTGTATTAATTATTAATAATGAATATATATATATATATGTATAGGCATTTATTCATTGATAGATTTTTTTATTTAATTTGTTAAAAAGCCAGGTAGCTAAGCTAACCTAATACTGATGATTTAAATTACAGAATTTTATCACAATCATATTTTTGCTATAAATATAAAATGATGCAAAAAGATTTGATACAGTAAGGAACCTAAAAGTATTGTTTTAAATAAATGCTCTATTTGTTTACATTGTCTTTTCTCTTTTTATCTTGTTAATCACATAATTTAAACAAAATTTATATACCATTTAAATCGAAAAATCGTTCCTAAATCGAAAATCGATTCTGAATCGAAATGTCACCCCAAAAATTGGAATCAAATCAGATTGCCAGAGACTTACTCATAGACAAGTTGACAGTTGAACTCAAAGCCATCAATGGCTTTTCACGTAGTTTGAACTGACAAATCACATTAACGTAGTTTGATGTCTAAATGCGTATAATATATGCGTGTAAGGGTTTGGTAGGTCTGTGTTTGTAAGAGTAAAATAGTATAATGAAGGTACCCTTGTTACAGTTTGTTTATATGTTCAAAAGCAAACTGTGCACTGTGGCTTTTGTTTTCTTTTGGTGTGTGCGTGTATGTGTGTGTGTCATGCATGACATGGTGAGACAGTCCAGCCTGTGAGATAATCAAATATTTAATCTGATCTAGTGGTACAGGTAGATTTGCCATGAATATGTAAAGACAAAACAATGGTAGAATAATTGGATAGAAATAAACCAGCATGAAGTGTGTGTGTGTGTGTGTGTGTGTGTGTTTGTGTGTGTGTGTGTGTGTCTGTGTTAAGCCTTAAATGATGCCTTACATCAACACTAATTATATCTTTATACAAAACAGACTAGTCCTGTGTTATATGAAAGTTGATGAAATGATACTGTTTATTATTGTATTGCTTAAGAGATACACAAACAAAGCCACATATCATTATTGATACGCACAATTCATCCTTTTAGTTAACACAGTTTATGGAAAACAGCAATTAGCGTGTGAGCATATGTATTAGCAAGATTTGTGGATGGAATTTAGCTAAGACCTCATTATAGGTCTACTCTGTGAAGTTAATCCTACGATGAGTCACTGTTCTTTTCATAGTTACTATGAAGGAGGTATTTATGTTTTTTTGTGTGTAGATTTCCAAGACAACATTGAGAGATCTGTTTTATTATCTTTATATTACACAAAGGCAAAATAAAATAAACTAAAATAAAACAAGATAAAAGTGTGTGTCCTTATGTATTTGTGTTATATTACCCAACTAATACATGATCAGGTAAACGGTGTGTTACTGTGATGCTGAATCAGCTACTCGTACTTTCTTGACAATCCTGAGTATGCTGTGCCAGAAGGTTTCATGATTACATATGATTTGATTTTAATGATAGATTTTAGTGGTAGGAAGAACTGACAGTCTAACTTAATTTGTGTTATTCGTTTCAGTCACATGTCTGAGCACTCTGGGACTTTACTATTGGTTATTAAATACTGATTTTCTTGTTACAAAATGACACATTTTCATATGTTTTTTTGGGGGACATTCTGTTGAACCTGTTAAATGTGATAGGGTTCATATTTGATGAAAAACAAATCAATAAAAAAATGGTTTGTGGCCATGTCCACATTGTGTTTAATTTTTAATACTGATATGGCTGTAGACATTTGAACATATACAGGTGCAGACAGTGGCATTTCTCTACCCTCCTAAAATTCACATGTTGTGCTGAGAGAGACCCAAGAGCTTATTTATTGGGCAAAAAAAGGGTTTCGAAAACAAATATGCCATGAATTTCAAATGTCACACCCCTGTTGTGCTGCTCCACCCATGTCAGCCCAGTTACGTTTATTTCTGTCCTCCAGAAGAGCAAATGCATGAAAAAAAAGAAAAAAAATGCCAGACTCCCAAACACCAGCATGACATTAACCCTAAATTTCATAAATTCTTGTAAACAGTATTTTTTTAAATATTACATCTAGGCCAACTGTTTCTGGACTGTCCCTTTGGTCTGTAGTGCTGTTCTGTACCGTACGAACTTGGCACATTACGTTCTTAGATCAAAGGTGGCGAATGGGAGAATCGCCAGCTTCGAGTGGTGTGCTTTTGCAGAAGGATGTGAAGTAAGCAGTCATTAGGTAAACATCGCACAGTCTGTTAAAGTGCTCCTTCATAATAAAACAGTAGAATAGTGTGTTTGTGTGAGGTCCATGATTTCACTGCTATGGTTAAACACGGACCTGTCCATTATTTACCAAAACCTTCACCGTCTCTCTTATTTTTTATTTTGTTTCCGTCTTTTTTTCTGCCTCACTTACTAGAAACTTGTACATTACTCAGGACAGATTTTGTCCCTCTTAATATCACCTTCTGTCCTTTTAAAAGCTTTTAAATGTGCATTTGGTTGATTTCTGAGAAAGAATAGGGTAATGAAGAGAAAGAGAGCTATTAAGCAGTCATGTGAAGTTTTCGTTTTGTGACTCAACTAATGTTGGCTGCAGGCATAATTCACATTCACCAAATTTACACACACACACACACACACACACACACACACACACTCGTGAGGTCTTATGTTGACTTCAGTAATACATCATCTGTAATCATGTTAAACACATAGGAGAAAAGAAAAAGACAAAAAAAAAGCTTGAGCTCTTAATTTTTTTTTTGGGAAAATAAGCAGGAAATAGAAAACACCTTGCAGGTTTGCTGTTTTTGTTCGCGTAACTGAAATGTTCTGGCAACAACAGCGGAAGGGTGAGTCAGAGCAGAGAGCAGGGTGTCCTTGCAAGTGCGTGCCTCAGTATACTTTTCTCCATATGGTTGTGATTGTCTTACTCGGTGCTGCACTGAGACAGCACAAGGTAAAAAAACCACAAATATATTTAACAGTGTGTCACGTTTCTTCAAAATGTTTTCATAGACCAAAATACACATACTGAACATTAAGCCACACACATCCATACAGCACACAACACTTTTTATGGTCTATTTAAAGTCTGGCATTTTTAATCTCTCTATCTCTTACTGTTTATCTCTCAATCACAGACGGAAAACTCCAGCATGAATTTAATAAAGACAAAGTGAGACCACAGTAAAACAGAAAACTCATCTTATGTATATCATTATATCACACTACACACTTATTTACATCCATTTTTTTTCATTTTTTTCAGTAAAGCACTAAAATGGAGATTGAGAAAACAAAAAATTATAAGAAATATAAGATATAAAAAATTATAATACTTTTTACATGTAATACTTTAATTACTACAGGGTAATAAAAATACTTTATTATTCCTAAAACAATGTGAAGCTATGGTAGGTGGTCTGCATTTTGACTTTTTCAGTCTGAAATTTGAAACAATTTTGTGAATACTTTAGTGAGTGAAATATTGGTACATTCATAGACTTATATAAATTATATTAAGTAAACATGGTTACATTTGCATTATTATTGTGTTTTCACAACATTTTTATTCTCACTTAAACCAATAAAATTGGTTAAAAGGCAAGGTAGTTACTGTAAACAACACAATACTGTTGCCAGTTGCCAACAAAATGCCAGTTGTCTCAAATTGCATAATTAACTTGAATAACAAGATACCAAATAAACCTTGACACTCATGACAGGTTAAACAATTAACAGTTCTCAGCCAATTTTTATCAACAGCATTGCAGTATTTATGTTGCTTAGGACTGTTGAAACATACCCTGAGGTCTAGCTTTTCCATGCAGGTGGTAATCAGAATGGGGTGGAAGAAGATCACTGAACTGGTACATGCTGGCATCAGATTATTGGAGGTGGAAATGTACATTTTGGTGAAACTAGTCTGTGCTTGTGGTCTCTGTGTGTGTGTGTACAGAACAGTTTGTTTTTTTGTAGAGCAGGTTTATCAGTGTGTCTGGCTTACAGAACTGTAAGTAAAAAAACTATTTCCCTCATCTCCAGTTTGCATGTGAGGTGAACTAGAAAGTTCTATTTGTTCTTTTGAGGCAAGTTCTAAAGAGCCACTCATGGCAACCGATTGCCTTTGACCATCTGTATAACTGAATCAAGTTATGAGTTATCTATACCTCATTTTCTCAGGTAATTTTAACCTTTGTGCCTTCTTCTGCCATATCTGCTGATTGGATACATACCTCAAAGGTGGACATACGAGATTGAATGAACGTTTTCATTATTTTGTAGAGAGGTCGATAAAGGCTTATAGTTCAAATGTATTTCTGAGTCAAATGTAAATAGTGCGAAGTGGTGAGGTCCGTGGCTGGGTAGGCAACAGGCATTCACAAATCCAGATTACATCCTTTTCTGCTCTCTTATATTGTATACCAATCTGATCCTTTGTAACTCTTCTAACATAGAATTTTAGGATAATGTGCCTCCTCGATCTGAACTACATTCCAAATCAATGCGTAAACAAAAATATTGTCAATGAAGATATGGAATAATTTCTTGTTTATGTGTTTTTTCACGTTTGTTATATCACATTTAGATAGTATACTAGCTGCAAAGAATGTATGCAGGCATTTCAGTTGATCTACACAAAATATTCAAATGTTGTATAGATTTGTAATAAAAAATGGAAATGTAAAATTATCTAACACAGCCAGACCACAGGAAAAACAGTTAGATTAATTTATCACTGCCACAAGTATAAAAATGCAAAATCAATGGTTTCCCTTTACACAAAGATAAAGTCTGTTAACAAGTCTGTCTTTCTTTACAAATCTCTCTGTGAGATCATTGTGGAATTTTTCTTGGTTCTTTGGCTTTTATTGGTTGACAGCTTGCCCTCCTCCCATGAGAAATGCCTTTCCTTGTCTTTTTTTATTTTATTTATTTTAGCTATTCATGCGCAAACCCAAAAATTCATAATGTTAAAGGCAGTCCTGAATTCCCATTAAAAAAAATGTCGAAATTATGCAGTTATGCTCTTAAAAAGGCTTCAAAAAGTCAAGGGCATGTATAGTATAGTAAACACCTTGCCCACATGTCATTGGTTAATGTCCAGCATGTATTTTTTTTTAAACATTTTACTTTTTTCAAATAGTACATTTTACATACTAAATTGTTTCCTTAAATGAGTAGTGTTTATAAAGAAAAGAAAGGCAGCTAAAAATATTTAGCCTATTTTGGAAAAACCGCCTGGGTGAAATTTCCTCAGGAATCTGGTCGAAATACTGCCAAGACTGTACATAAATTTTACTGTGGAAAATTTAACATAAATAGTTTCCAAAAATTGACCAATTTTCTTTGGTAACTGCAACTTTCTATGTGTTTATATTGTTAACAATGCTGTCTTCGTTATTATTCTGAACTGGTAAAAAAGAAGTAAAAAATTAAATTAAATGGTAGTGTATAATTATAACATTTGCTTTCCCTCTGTCTTCTGTAGGTAAAGCACCGTGTGATGGTAATTCTGATGATTATGGTGTGCCATCCCCTGGGCCTGCATTTAAGGAAGTCTGGCAAGTTAAAGTTTGGCCAAAAGGTCTTGGTCAAGCGAAAAACTTAGTGGGTATATACCGACTTTGCCTAACAGAGAAGACAGTCAACTTTGTGAAGCTCAACTCAGATGCTGCAGCTGTAGTATTACAGCTAATGAACGTGAGACGATGTGGCCACTCTGAAAATTTCTTCTTTGTGGAGGTTGGCAGATCGGCAGTGACTGGCCCTGGGGAGTTCTGGATGCAGGTGGAGGATTCAGTCGTGGCACAGAACATGCATGAGACTCTACTTGAAGCCATGAAGGCCCTAAGTGAAGAGTTTCGTCAGCGCAGTAAGTCACAGTCTACTACAGCAGGAGGAGGGGGTGCTGCTGTTGCATCTAATCCAATCAGTGTTCCATCTCGCCGCCACCACCCAAACCCTCCACCCAGCCAAGTAGGATTCATCAGACGACCTCGCACAGAGCCACCAGGAGCCACAGGAGGAGGAGGAGGAGGAGGTGGCACCAGCAACAATGCCTCCCCTACACCTCGGCATGGGTTTTTAAGAGCCTGTAACTCTAGTGATGGAGCAAAAGTAGAGGAGGGCATAAGTGTAGGAACAAAAGGTGTTAATGCTGGTTCAAGTCCCACAACAAATGGGTCCTGTACTAACACACCTATTCTCAGGTCTACATCTGTACGTGCTCCTACACCAGTCAAGGCACAGCATGCTCTAATGAGGTCTATCTCAACTCCAGCCCCATCATCTGCCCAGAACGTCTCCTCATACTCAGGCAATGGGGCTGAATTTGGGGCTACAGGTCCTGTAACCACAGAAACAGGCGGGGATGGAAATGGAAGCACTTACAGTAGAATGCCTCTCCGCCAGCCCTCAATATCTGGTTCATTTAGTGACTATGGTTCTTCGGATGAATGTGGTTCCAGCCCAGGTGAGCATTCTTTGCTGACCGCAACCATTCAGGCAGGGTCTGTAGGTAGCTCGGGTGGTGATGAAGCTGCCAACTATATCCTTATGGCACAGAAAGGAGCATCAAATTCATTGCCAACTGACAATTCTTTGCCTCAGAGTAGAAGGGTGTTGCGACGCTCTTCAGGTCGTGAATGTGACAGTGAACGTAGGATGATCAGTAAAAGGGCATCTCTGCCACCCATGGCTCTTGAGAGACTTGGCACTTACCGCAAAGGAGGAGATGTAGAGATTGAGGAAGACAACTATGCTGTAATGTCTCGAAGTACCAGCCGTGAGTCCTTCAGCTCTCGTCAAGATTCAGAGTCAACTATTTTAGGAACCCGATATCTGGATATAGCTGCAGAGTCCAAAGCTGAAGCAGGAAACTGTGGATCAGATGGATCGACTCTTACTACTAATGGTAATATAGGGGGAGACAATGGATACATGTCCATGTTGCCAGGAGTAACAGCTCCTCCAGTGTCCCTCTCTCCTTCACTATCTGTAGCAGTGTCTGACTCCAAACCTGCAGATGACTACATGGCTATGACTCCCAACAATAGTATCTCACTTCCTCAGCAGATCAACCTTCCTGCTTCTACCACAGATGGCTATATGATGATGTCACCAAATAGCAGCTGTTCCCCAGACCAGCGTGTGGTTTCAGGAGCCTGGGTTGGCAGGAACAGTGTAGACAGTAGGCCTGGCAGTGATTATATGAACATGTCACCTATAAGTGTACGTGCCAACAGCACTCCATCTCCTCAAGACTGTCTTACAACATCTGAAAAACATCCTCAACAACCGCCCCCCAAAATGGTATACTCTTACTATTCCCTACCCCGTTCTTATAAACACAACAGCCCTAAACGCTTTGAGGATGGTTTAGGAAGGGGAAAGTGCCTAAGTAGTGAACATGGAAATGGTGGTGGTCAAGGTCTTGGCAGTAAGGGCGCAGCTCTTTATCAAGAACCTGGAGTTGGACGACATTTGTCATTTTCCTCCTCATCATACTCATCCAGTTCAGCTAGCAGTGAAAGTCTGGGGGATGGGGAAGAAAGGACCCAGGTGAGAAAGACAGCTGCAGGAACTCAAGCAAAGGATAGTGGGGCTCTGCAGCACAGACTGAGGTCTGGGGCAGCTAAAAATTCACAGGGCCAGAGGAATCGTCCTCATAGTTTGTTTGTTGATGTCTCTAAAGCCAATACCTTACCTAGGGTCCGTGAGGCACCAGTCCCACCTGAGCCTAAAAGTCCTGGTGAGTATGTCTGTATAGAGTTCAAGGGTGAGAGAAGCATCAGAGAAGTAGCTAGAGGACCTAGGCAGGGTGGTTTCATTCCTGCCAGCTCACAACACCCCGTGCCTAGGCCCACATCTTGTGTTGCTGGGTTTTTACCACATCTCTGCAGCCCCTCCTCTTCTGTCCCTCCATCTGTTGCTTCCGAATATGTCAACATGGAGCTAGGAGCCTCTCCTTCACCATCATCCTTCCCTCTCACTCCCCTTGGTTTTCCTTCTTTTCCCACTTCTCCAACCCCACTTACAATAGCACCCAAAGCTTGGGATGAGCAGAGATCAACGCCACAACATGAAGAAGAGCCTGAGGTGGAAATGGTGCATCAGCCTCTATCAGCCGCTCAGTCAGTAGACTCTCCTCTACCATGTGCAGACTACACAGAAATGGTCTTTGGGTTGAGCTCAGACATAACCACCAGCTCCACGACACCTAAAGAATCACTGCTGGACAGACAAGAATCCATAGTTCCCACCCTAAGCCTTAATTTAGATTTTCCAATGTCCAAAGCCTCAAATCCAGACCATGGTGCCAAGGTAATAAGAGCAGACCCTCAAGCTCGGAGGCGCCACTGTTCTGAAACGTTCCTGGCCCCTTCTACATTGTCCTCATGCCCTGTAACTTCTTCTTCTTCTATGAGCATGATCAGTGAGCATACCCAAGCCATAGCACGGCGACTTGGTTTAGACGGCATTTTAAGTGGCAGTGGAAACTCACTAGATATCCCAAATCAGCATACCAACCATGGATTAACTAACATAAACCCTACCCAGACCTCATCTACAGAGCAAGGGCTCAACTACATAGACCTAGACTTGGCTACAAGAGAGAGCTCACATCTTGCTGTTGATGTTCAGACTACTGGCCAAACAGCAGCACGGCTCTTTTCATCTGTTTTGGGTAGTGGAGCATCTGGAGGTGCTGGAGTAACAGGAGGTCTAAGCAACAATTCTTCAACTCTCAACACTTATGCTAGCATTGACTTCTACAAGTCAGAGGAGCTGCGTTCACACCAAGGCAGCAACAGCAGCAAGGACAGTACGGGTAAGAGCAGTTCTGTACTCTGTACACTTCAAATTAGTCCTAAGGAAAACAGATATAATGTGACAAGTGATAAACTTAAGAAAAACTAACAAACAACAAAAGGAAATTAAATGGCATAAAAATAATATATTAAAACCCATTTGGAAGGGGTCGGGGGAGTATTTGTTTGAATTAAGAGAAAATGAGTAAAAATAATCAGCACTTAAGTAGCACTCAAATGGTAATATCATTGTCTCTGTGATCCTGAAGCACAACACAAGTGTGGCCAAAAAAAATATTAAGAAATATTGATGTGTACCGTTTTTTCACTGCTTTTGAATTTGCTTCCTACTTTGTGCTTTTTCAGTAGTTTTAGCTTGTGATAATAGATTGAAAATGGCCAACTTTATGGGGCAGTTGTGTAGTGGTACTTTTTATTCATGTCCACCTGCTGCCACAGACTCCGCAGTTACCATCTGTCTCCTTGGCTGACAACAATACTGATTAGTAAGCCATTCAAATTTCACTATAATAAGTCTTCAGATACTTTGTTTATTTTTCCCATTTTATGCCAATTCAAGGAATTTGGTGCTTGAAATTTATATGAATCATGCAGGACTTGACTGTGTTTAATTAGGTAATTTGTGGATGTATTTAGATGGATTAAAGTTTTCCGTATATGCTGGTGTATAGGATTTTCCCAAATCACTTTCTGCTTATTATTATTATTATTATTATTATTGCACTTTCACTTAATTTTATTAACAGTAGTTCAGTTGTGTTTCACTGAAATGCCTCTCATTAGATGTATGTGTGTGGCGTTAGGTGTAACATATCTCACTACCACTGGGCTAAAATTAGTTTATGTCTTTTTTTAATACTGAGATAAGATTCGGGCTGGGGTTGGAGAAAGTAGGTCTAGATTATTGCTGGCTTTTTCTGCAACAGGGAGCAAGTGTGCAAGCTTTTCAAGTAGACAAAAGCTTGTAGTGTGATTGTGGTGCTGGGGGATGCTGTGAATGTTGAAACAGAGCCAATCTAGCATTGACACAGTGCTGGCTCAACCTTTAGTCTCCCATTTTTTTGCACAAATAGTAACTGATTCTTTTGTTCAAGGCAGCTCTCGCAGCTCTGCTGTAGTGTGTGCATGTATGTATGTATGTATGTATGAGTAGATGTATGCTTGTGTGTGCGGGTTGCTGCTGTGTTGCTTGTATAAAAAATGTTTTTGGGCTTGAGTGGAGAATTGGAAGTATGCCCTGCTCACATTGGGAAGGAAGATAGTGAGACACAGAGACAGTCTGAGGGTGAGAAATAAAGATGGCACCAAAAAGAGTGGTTGAGAGTTAGGAGTGTGAGACATGCAGATGATAAAGACAGCTGAGAGAATTTGTGTCCAATACTAGTGTTATTGTAGCTGCATATATTGTTGCCCTTACTCTTTACCATGAGGATTATAATGATCAGTGTTGTGGGGATTTTCCCAGCTGAGACTCCAGACTGGGTCTTCGTGGTGACATCTGATATGAGACAGAGAGGGAGGTAGAGAGAAAAGGGAAAGAGAATAGTGAGTAGAGAATAGTGAAGTGAGATCAAGAGGAACAGCAGAATAGAGTGAGTAAAAGAGATTGGGAGGGATCTAAAGGATGCCAGTGAAATAACTCTGTCTGGGCTTGGGAGGTTGATGTGCGTAGGTGTTTGCTTTCTTTCACTCTGCTTGTCAGAATGTGGGTGTGTAGTACAACTGTTATCAATGTAGTTTTCTGTAATTGGCTTTCATTTTCACTTTTTCGCTGTCTCACTCTTACCTTCTCCTCTCACATTCCTGATCTTCTAGGTTGAGCTATGCAAATTTAAATGTGAGAAATATATACAGATTATGCACAAAATTATAGATCCCAGTGATTTTGCTCGTGTTTTGCAGAAGGGGTCGGATAGTGCGGTCTGATTGTGTAACATTGTGCTGTGACACAGCATGATCATTTAGTGGATTACTTCATTAATTGTGCCATTTATAAATGTCATCTCTCTAACAAGTTTTGCACCAATGCAGCCCATATCATCACACTCCCACCTCTATGCTTCACTGTCGGGACTATACATTCACCCGTGGCCTAGTGGTTAGGGAACCGGTCTCGTGACCGGAAGGTTGTGGGTTCGATCCCTGCCCAGGGCTGCCCCCTGCTCCAGGCAAGTGTGTTCACTGCCCCCTAGTGTTCACGGTGTGTGTGTTTCACTGCACGGATGGGTTAAATGCGGAGGTCACATTCCTCTGTGTGCAAACAGTAGGCAAATAGTTCACTTACATTACACTCTGGTAGTCCTAGCCAGGTTCAATTTCATTTTGGATCCCTTCTGAGCACAAAACAAGATTAAACTTTGCTAAAGAACATAAAAAGAAGCCTAATAAGTATTTGGAGCACATTTTTTGGTCACATCGGATAAAGATTGATTTTTTGGCTCTTATGGAGTCCAACATGGTTGACATGAACCTGGCTAAAACTACCAGTAAATAAATAGTCTGTAATGTAAAGCATGGAGGTGGGATTGTGATTATATGGGCTGCATGAGTGCAAAACGTGTTGGAAAGATGACATTTATAAATGGCACACTGAATGCTTGTGGATATACTGAAATACTAAACCAGAAATTTGTGCAACACTGGTATCTTCCATGCTGAGGAGGATTGAGTCTGTCATCAGAAAATAAAGGTGAACACGCTATATATTTTTTAAAAAATAAATAAAAAAATTGAATCTCAGTAATGAAAGGTGTACTGACTTTTGTTGCAGTGAGATGTTTTTATTGTGGTGCCTGTATTTTTAATATAGTAAATCTAACTTGTTATATTTTTTTTATTTTACATAAGAGCAAATACCTGTTGTGCAAATAAAGCAATTACTGTAAGGTGATACAATTTTGAATTATGTGACATTTAGGCAAAATTGCACAAAGGTGTACTCACTTCTGGGAGATACTGTATATTATAAGGATGGCATCAGGGGGATAAACTCAGCAGGGGTGCTACCTCAGCAGTGGCTTTTCTGGCACCCTAGGTGATATCAGCAGATATATCAAATCAGCATTTCAGATCTCAAACACCTAAAACCACAAACACACAAACCAATGATTTTGGAATGTTCATAGAAAATTTTCCCTCATCTCTTCTCTTCATTCTTTTTGGATGTGTTAAAGTTTTCAAATGAACAATATGTTAATTTTGACATTACTGACGTCTCCTCACCCCCAAACCCCTTTCGGCAGGCGGCAACCTAGGTCATCTATGCCTAGAAATGCCCCTTTGTTAAGTCACCAGCCACCTCAATGCATACCAATACTTCATTAACTATAATAAATGGTGTGTCATCCATATTGGACAGCGGATTATTCCTGTGTAATATAATGTGAGCAATTTACTCTTACGGCTGATTAGCATGAATGAGTTTTAACTGTAATTGCGAAGCAGATTCTCTACACGATATCTTGCCTGAAAATATAACCTTATAAAAATTTATTACTCTGCCACATGGGGCCAGTAATACAAATGTCTGTGGTTAATATAATAAAATGATGTACATTTTATCTACTAGAATGGTATGTTCAGTCTACATTTGGACATGTTAGGAAGAAAGTCTACTACACACACAGTGGGAGACTGTAAAGTTCTGGCTGGTCTCCACCCAACTACAGCACACACGTGGCAGTAGCAGTGCTGTGGTGCTGCCACGTGTGTCTCCGAGATGTGTCCAGGACTGCTGTGGTTAGCTAGTGGCACCAAGGGGGGTTGAAGCCACCATAGAGAGGTGAAGAATGAGAAGAGACAGATTGACAGATGTGCTGCAGATGGAGTGTGGTTTGAACTTAAACCAAGTCAGAATGGGTGAGGCAAGGTAAAGGTTATACAACACAACACACACACACACACACATTTAGCTATTTTGGTAGATTGGTTTGTTTTGAAATAAAACAATGAGGTTAAAGTGCAGCGTGCCAGATTTAATTTGATGTTATTTGTATTTTTATTGGGCCAGCATTATAGGAATCTTTGCCAGACTATCGTCCGCCTAGTTATAGGTTGCACCTTATGTGCACACAAATGCACTCATGCATACAGACATACATACATACATACATACATGCATACACACATTTTGGCTTTATAGAACTCTTACACTGGCATAGCTGTTTCATGCTATTTTAACAACTCTCACACCAGTCTGGCTCTTGTTTACATTTCCACCTCTGGAACTCAGTCATACAGCGGAAACTTTATGCTCCGTGTTCTCTACTTTTACTTTTAGGTTTCAGATGCTTCTCTTGGGGGTTGATTCAGTTATGGTCGTCTCAAATGGTAATAAATATCGCTACATTCACTAATGTGAAATCCACATACACAACCTGAAGTACCAGAAAAAACAGGGCTTGGGCTCCATGAGCTTTCGGAAATATTCTGTAGGAAATTAACACCATACGTCCTGCAGAACGGTCCACAAATCTGTTGTATTCTGAGGTGTAGGATTTCTGTGTTCCACAGTACAGTGCATGGCATCCCAGATGTGTGCGCTAACAGTGAGATCTGGTGACAGGTGGGAATGACATAACTCAGATGGTTATGATAGTGTTCCTCTAACCATAATTCAACGCTAGATGTGTATGACGCCACAGTGTCCTGTTGGAAAAGGCCAAACCCATCAGAGTGAATGTAGGACATGAACAGGTGTAATTCATCAGAAAGGAGGCGCACACAGCATTTACCTGTCAGAGATATTTGTAGACAGACCAGGGGTCCCATGAAATGCCAGCTGAACAAACTCCATACGATTATGGAGCCACCAGCAATCTATGTATTTTGCATAGGCTCATTTGTATCAGTTTGTATCAGTTTTTTTTAGTTAATAGGTAAAGAAAGGCATTATACGGATATTGGCAATGTCGATTACACAGTCAGGTCATGTAAAGGATGTACATAATTGGTTTATGCTTTGTTGCATTACAAACAATTCTCTGATATTCTAAGGCCAGATTTGTTCCAATCCAATCAAGTACTCTTTTTTTTGTTTCCAGGATACAATCCAGATGTTTCTTCTTTGA
>JAOVVF010000042.1:7848422-7862156 GCA_028565595.1 Duopalatinus emarginatus | reverse complement strand
GTCTTGCCCTGGGCGGGGATCGAACCCACAACCTTCCGGTCAAGAGACCGGTTCCCTAACCACTAGGCCACGGCTGTAGAGTCAGATTCCTGTTCTTGGCTGACAGAGATTAAAACTGATCTGGAATTCTGCAGTTGTAACTCATCCACCTCGAAGAATGACGTCTTGTGCATTCTGAAATGTTTCTTCTCGCCACTCTTATTTATTATTACTCTTATTTGAGATAAGCTCAAATCAGGCTGGCCATTCTCCTCTGACCTCTCGCATTAAAAAGGCATTTCCACTTGAAGAACTGCTGCGCACTGTTAGCACTATTCTCTGTAAACTCTAAAAATAACCCAGGAGATTTCCAGCTCCGAAATACTAAAACCAGCCTGTCTGGCAACAGTAACACCATGGTCACAGTCAGTCACATTTTCTGCATTCTGATGTTGTGAAAATGCGTTTTTATACACTGCACTGCTGCCCCATGATTTCACGGCTGCCATTAATTCCACTGCTTTCACTTGCTGGGCAGGTGTACAGGCATTTATAATAAAGTGGTTCGTCAGTGTATTTTCTTAACTTAGTGTAAGCAATGTAAAAGAGTGTAAAATTAAGCTTAGCAGTGAGAAAATCTAAAACTTCCCATATTCAGATTAAAAACAAATCATTTAAAGACTTATTAAATTTATGATCCATTCCAACCCTTTTATAAACGTTATTATATTAGCATAAAATCTAGCTTGTTTCTGTAATTTTTTTTACTACAATATTTAATGAAAAATTTCGGAATCAATGACTCTATTCAAGATGTTTTGACTTAAAATGTGTGTAGTACTTATGTGCGTGTGACCGGTCCCTCTGTATTTCTCTGATTGTGAGAGTCACCAAGTTGCTGTGTTTTGGATAGCACAGCTTGTTCTGGTCCAACTAAATATAGCATCATAAGCGAAGGGAACAGAGGTGGGGGTGGGAAGAGGGGTCTGGTTAACATTTAGACCAGAGGGCAAAGCAAAACCGAACATCAGTTTATACTTCATCAAAAAAAGAGTGTTGTTTATTTCCCTGCCTCAGACTTAATTGACCTGTTTTCGGTCTTGCAGAGGGACTTGGTAGGTGATAAGCTTTTAAAATTTAGCTCTGTTTGTGGTCAGGTATATTGGTAACTGGGGTCTGTGTCAGTCGTTTGAATCAGCACGCTACCGAAAACCTACTTCCTTATTGTATGTTTTCTCAGATCATTACTCTGTTGGTGGCATCAGAATGATCTCAGAGGGGATTACAAATGCAGATTCTTGCCGCTGTTATTTTTTGTGCCCTGCAGCAGTGATTATGTTTGGGCAGGAAGTTCACACCACTGGTTAGTATAGTGTGATTGGTGTGAACTAACCAAGTGTCTGCAGAACCTTATACATGTCGGGGGGGGAGAAAATAGAAAGCATATTTTAGAAATGTCTTTACTTATATTCTTATTTTCATGTTTGACATTTCAGGCCATTTAGACTCCTCTGTTATTAAATCTTGATGAACATCAGACAGGATAATTTACACATTTACGGCAGACACTCTTATCCGGAGCAACTTACAAGGTTATTGGTATTACAGGTAGGCCAACATAGTGTTAGGAGTCTTGCCCAAGGACCCTTATTGGTGTAGCACAGACTGGCTGCCCAAATCAGGAATCGAACCCAGGTCTCTCACATGGGAACCCAATGATGTTACCACTGTGCCACACCAACCACCAAGGGTTATATACTTATATAGCTAAAATACACAAGAAATGCTCACATATATAGAAATGCAACTGTTTTACTGGGAACCAGTAAATACTATCAGACTCCCTGCTGAAGTGCTGAATGCTGAAGCTCACTGAATATTGTGTTGTAAAAAAAGAGTTAGATTTGGTTATTTGGTGTAGCAGCAATGCAAATTAGGTCTTAAATTCTAAGTGGCATTTGAAAAAGAAGCATTTATTAAAGTACTGAATTTAGCTTGAGGATGTGTGCACACGAGCTGGATGTTAATGTTGCTGTTTTGCATTGGTAACCTGCTGAGGACATTTGAAATGAGCCAATCGTTTATGCTGCTTTCATGAGATCATATTTAAGATCAAGCAAACATCACTATCAATGCATTAATATCATAAACCTGGCCTTTACTGTAAACAAAGATATGCGACCTCCTTTCAATATCACATAATGTTCTGTACAAATTAGGCGACCGTGTTCCCTGCCGTCTGGGTTTGTTTGTCCGCTTTGAAACCACTCGCACACAATAATGAGAGAAAAAGACAGGATATTAGTCACAGGGAAATAAATGGTGCAATGAAGTGATAAAACCTACGCTGTTCTTTGTTTAACGAGGTCTGGTCATCATGGATTTGAGTTCGACCATGTCTTCAGCCATTGTTGATTTTTAATATTTCTATGATGACGTCTGTGTGCTTCTTGCCTGTGATCATTAGAGCACTCATACAAACATGGTTACGTTTTTCTGCTCGTCTTCAGGTACATGTGTTCTCGAATGCAATAGTCGTCCTATTGCTACCACTGGAACAGAACACTTAACACACACAAACTCCTGCTTACGAGGTTAATGTACGTCATCTTGACCATTTGCTGTTAGCTTAATCTATACTTGACCCTCTTTTCTTCAGGTTATAGAAGCTACAAGAAAATGTTGATGCATTCTATTGATTTGTATAATACTGTTCTTTTCTTATTAAGGCTGATTACGTCATTTCAGGGAAACCTGGCTCTTGTGTTTGAACCACAATCTTTACGTTTGTTGAGGTTTAACAAGATCAACTGCTCATACTACATTTTATAGATATAATCTGATTCCATGTGGAGATTAAATGCATGCAAATGAACCTCAGTGAAATAAGCTTTCAACAAACGAGAATACAAAAAGCTAATGTAAAACGTCCACTTCTGACATTTCTTATTTCTGATGCTAAATCTAACAGAAACCTTTCTGTCTTTTCTTTTTCAGAGTGTTGAAGTATCGCTCTGGACCTCTGGAATACTGAGGAATGTCTGAGGAAGTCTTAATAATTTTCCTGTGTGTGTGCGTGTGTGTGTGTGCGTGTGTGCACAAAGTCCAGCTGCCTGTTTGGCAGTTTGGAAGAAACTGATAAACCATTTCATCTCTGTTTTAAGTTTGACTTGTTGCAGCAACCAGTAAGAGTGAGTGCCAAAAGATCTGCCCAGATTGGTTTTGTAATAAATAAAAGCCACAGCCAATCAGAGGACAGAATAAAAAACGCCTGCCGAGTGAGAGCCAATCAAGCCCAGCCATCAGCCGTGTGAACAGTTTGGCAAAAGGATTCAGTCAAACATTGGAACCTGAGGATCAACTCTTGAATTATGTACAGCTTGAAATAAAGTGCCTATTGTTTTGATTGTAGTTATTTGAAAAACCAACTTGCAGCTTGGTTTTAACTGAAGAACTTCTGCGAAGGAAAAGCAAAAAGATGTGCTACTACAGTGTGAATTGTTCAGATGAAGCTGAAGCTCTAAGAGTCTGTGATGTTTAGTTCATTAGTATAGCAGCTTGATCATAAGCCTCAGTTCTTTAGACTGTCTCACTACTGACTGTCTCTGTCGATTCCTTCTTACTGCCCTGTCTATACAGCCCACCTCTCACAGTTTTTATCTCTTGTTCTCTTTTTATGCGATTCAAATGTCCCAACTATGCAGTAGTACTTTGGTGCCTATCTGTAATTCTACACCTCTCTAATGTTCTCATTCAGCCTGTAGCTTCTACGGTAGCATGTATTCCATTCTGCTATTTTTATCTCTACTCTTAAGGTGGGGTGTTTCTCTGTGTTAGTCCCTGCTGTTACTTACCTCATGCAAACATGCTAGCTGATCCAGTCCATGGTGGACTGTACAAACTGTGTTTCAGATAGTATTTTTTAAAGACCAGTGGTGGACCATGTTTTTATGGTTAGGCCTTCGATGTCGATTTGTTTAAATGCACGTTTTCTAGCAACTTCAGGTGAAAATAATGACAGCTTTTCACACAAGCGAACCTGCTCTATACCCTATTTCTGAAACTGACAAGACTGTCACAGAAATGCTATAATAAGATGACTATCCCAATACATGGAGTGGAATTATGATTGGATAAAATCTAGTGTTAGTTCTCTCAAAACACATAGTGGTATGTAATGGGAGTAGGAGGAGATCAGGAAGCCGAGGTAGACACCAAGAATAAATAAAATATAAATTTAATTTAAGAATGCATTATTTTTTCTGCAGAGAAGGCATAGCAGGCCCCAATGGTCCGCCACTGTGAAAGACATTATTAATCATAACAGTTCTGTAGATTTTGGCTTTTTTCACTGATTTCAGACCGTTACCGGTTTTCTTACACAGAGTTGATTAAAATAATGATCAGTGGCTTGACATCAGTGTAAAAGGAATCAGCTATGTGTAGCTTAAATAACCAACCTCCATATTGGTTGATATGATCAAAGGCGAGCAGTGCCAAAGTTCGAATATAAGGAACTCTGCTTATAGTTCTCTCATATCATGGTTTATTTTGTAATGCTTTTCTATTTTCATTTTCTGGCATTATTCTCACTTTAATTCAACTTTTAATGATGGTTTACTTCCTGAAGATCATTTTCAGTTTTACTTTATTTATGTGTAGGGAGGTTGTTGTTGTAGAAATTGACCTGCCTCTAAAAAAAGACTTTTTAAAGCTATCGCTGGAATCTGATCCAGAACATCACAAGCAAAATATGCCCAATAAAGCATGCTGATGGGCAGATATAGTACACAGAAGGATTTTGTTTTCTAGAATCTATACCAGCGTATTTCAATATTCCTGCCTATTACTTGAGATGTCTCGCAGAGACAAACTGTGAATGCCAAAATGTTAGAGATGTCCTGAGCTGATAGTGAGTAGTCAGTTTCCTGATGAACACAAAACCTCTTTTGTAGCCAGGAGGCCCTTTAACTGTAAAATAAACCCCACAATCTCCCTCAGCACTAATTTATTTTTATGACCATGACTCAACTATTTCAATATAAGACTCATTTAAATGTATACAACAATATTCTGGATATTTTTGCATCCCCTTCCACGGTACAGCAAAAGTTCAATGTAACATTATTTATAGGGCGGCAAGTTGAGTTATCAAGTTATCAAGGTTTGAATTAAACCTGTTTGTTTCATTTTAATAGTAAAAATGCACAGATCAGCCATAACATTAAAAACCACTGATAGAGGAATTTAATAATCTCTTGTTGATTATCTCTTTACAGTCGCACCCCTCAAGGGATATATATACATATATATATATAGCAGCAAGTGAACAGTCCTTAAAGTTGATGTGGGAATGGATAAGCGTACGGATCTTAGTGATCATCCCCAAAACAGCAGGTCTTGTGTGGTGTTCCTGGAATGTATTGTACCAAAAATGCTCCAAGGAAGGACAACCAGTGAACCAGCAACAGGGTCATGGGCACCCACAGCTCACTGCTCAACTACAATGCACTTGAGGCGAAGGCTATCCCATCTGATCCAATTCACCACAATATCCACAGAAGGATCTGTTGCAAACGTCTAGGTGCCATATACCACAGTACACTTTCAGAAGTCAATGCCTCAAAGAGTCAGAGCTCATTTGGAGGCTGTTCAAGCGGTAAATGGTTTTAATGTAATGGCTGATCAGTGTAGTCTAGTACCATAAGAACTCAGTCATAAATATAACTGATAATGGTGGACTGATTTTCACAACTGTAACAAAATTTTAATAATCCCAGTCTGGATTCCCACACATTTTGTGAATCGTTGTAATAAAGCATGCTGTTATAAAACATCTGATGTTTTACAAAACTTGACAGAGTGAGCAACAAGGCCCAGTTAGTAAACAGGTACCAGTATAAGATAACTATTAAATATAGTATCTTTTATATATCTGTATTTTATAGCAAATTGAAAATATGTGATTCAGACATCCGGAAAATGTTAACGTTAATCTGAAGTCTTTCATTGAGGCCAGGTATGGGACAACAGACATCCTCTCTCTGAATTTCAGCAAAATCATAAAAGGAAATACAATATTGTATATAGAGAATGACACAGATTATGGTTTTGCTACATCATATTGCAAAATATCTTGTGTTTCTGGAGCATTCCCACAGTGTTGCTGCTGGTTCTACTAGTTTTTAGGGGGTTGGGGTTTAGAGCTTACCACCAGGGTTAATGTTGTGCTTATGCGCTAGAATTATGTTTCTGTGAATTAGAGTCATTCATGTCATGTTGCAATGTGAGCTGCACATTTGTGTTACTCATGCATTCTTGGTTCTCTGTTCAAGAAATAATTAAAAGCGAAAAAAAAAATCATCATGGAAGTGTCTGAGTGGTTCACACACTGTCATTCTGAAATCAGCGCTATCGAATTAGGTTAACGCTTATAGCAATTAGGGCCATGGCAGTGAAACTGCCACACGTCGAAAGTAATTTTAGAGATATGGCGTTAATAATAAGATACTTGTTTTAAACAGTTGGAGTTGGGATCAGGGCTGGTCAATACGATTATATTATTATCATGATTTTTATGTTTATGTTCTACTATAGTAAGTGCAGATACTTAAGTAAAATATTTAAAAACAGGCAAAACGTAATCCATAGACTCAGAGAATAGTTTATTGTCAGGCAATAAGCAAACAGGCATAAAACAGGCAGTGACAGTTTAAGGTCAAAAAGCAAGGCACAGAGTGACCAGAATGACACAAGATGACCAAAAACAAGGCTTGGTATTGTCATTATGGTGTTTAATACTTTCCAAAGAAATAAAATAAAAGAAAGGTCTTAACAAACTAGGGAGAAGGGCAAACTTAAACTATGTGGAAACAATGAACGTAACTAAAATTAGAATAAGGACTGATAAAGGGTGTTTTGTAAAGTACTGGCCACCATGAATTCTGGGAGCTGAAGTTCTGGCTGGCATGTGTCAGGGCAGCAGCACTGACATTTAGTCATCATGCATTAAATAATTAAATAAACAGCTGCTTAGAGAGTAGTGACTAGCTAAGGCTAAGCAGGTCATCAATACTTGCAAAGTAGATGTTCCAGACTATTGATAAATACTCTAAGACATGCTTTTATTTAGAAAGAAAGAACATATAATTGTTCAGCTTAAGACTGCTTCTAGATGCTACAACAGGATAACGTGGTTAATGGACATTCCACAATGTTACATGTAATCATAATTGGATAAAAAGTTTTTTAGGAAAAAAAAATAATAATAATAATTGTATTGATGTATAAGGCAACGGTTTTTAAACTGGAGAGGGTGCAGAAAAGCATTAGAGTTTGTATGTCTTTTTTTATAATGTCCATTTATCATTAACCTATTTAGCCAAAACATGATTCGTGATTTTAAAAATAATTATTCTTTTAAAATATTCTTGTGATGTAATGGCTAGCGGCTTTTTTGAAAAGGCTGAGGATGAACTGTTGGAATTATCATCTTATTATAAGCAACTGCACTCTCAAACTGAAATTGAAACAGCATACTCCAGTAGAATTCTGGGCCACCACTGGGAATGAGCACAAGGAACTAACTCTTTAGACCATGAGGATACTGTTGCCTTTCCCAACAACATATCTTTGTAAGACATCAACCATGATGGCAATAAAGACAAAGTACAGAGCTCGACTTAATGTGGAGGATGACTTAAGAGTTTGTCTGTCTCCAATTACATCAAGGGTTGAAAACCACTGGTTTACCAACGTTTGAAAACCGCTGGTATAAGGGGATTAGGTTTGCATTGAGCCACATTACACCACTCTTTCATTAAATATTTTCCTATAGCACCGCATTCTGCTGTGTTTTCTTTCTTTTTTAAAACTTTTAAAACTGACCATCTCCACAGTTATTCATGGAGCTCAAAAAGAACTTGGTGAGTGTTACGCTGTTTGTATCGTATTTTTTCCACTGTTAGAGAAAATAAAGGTATTCTATTTGTATAGTCTTTGCAGAAAGTGTACTTTCCCAGTAGAGCTAAATATTATGATTCATTTACCATAAGGTAAAAAAAAGATTTTACAGATACATTTACAGAAGCATCAGCATAACCCTGTCAGTGCATGTAAGACTGTCCTCTAGTACAGACTGTATCTCCTGTTTGTGCTTTCTTTAGCCGCGGATAATATAAACTAACTTGTTGGAGTTTTAAAGCAGCAATGTAGTGGGGTGCTACTTTAAAATGTAATCTTTATCTAATGTTAGTTTCTCTTACTCTATGTCAGTCTTTTATCTACTGCTCTATCTCACATTCTCTCTGTATAAAAATGATGAGTATGCTGATCTGATAAGGGGCATCAGGAAGGCTAAGCACAGCCACAAGCTGAGGATCCACCGATGCATGTGGCAAGGCATCCAAGGCCATCACAGACTATAAACCCATCAACCTTACTCCTCAAACCAGCGACACCTCCTCCACTGATGAGTTGAACCGTTCTATTCCTGCTTTGACAGGGACAATCAGGAGGTGGCCATCAAGGCTGTGCTCACTACACCACCAGCCCCTAACACTCTCCCAACTGATGTGTGTGCTGCACTGAGCCGTATCAGTGCACGTAAGGCTACTGGCCCCAATGGCGTCCCCAGGCGAGCGCTCAGGGCTTGTGCTGGGCAGCTGACTGGGGTCATGACTGACATATTCAACCTGTCACTGGCCCAGGCAGCTGTCCCCACATGCTTCAAAACCACCTCTATTGTGCCAGTAGTGAAACATCCCAAGGCAAAAAGCCTCAATGACTTCCACCCTGTTGTACTTACCCCTACCATCATAAAGTGATTCAAGGGGCTCCTCCTGGCTCACCTCAAATCCTGTTTGTCCCCCATACTGGACCCCCTACAATTTACCTACTACAAGAATAGGAGCACAGAGGATACCATCTCCACGGCACTACACTCGGCTTTTTCTCATCTGGACTATAACAACACTTATGTGAGAATGCTGTTTGTTGATTTTAGCTCAGCATTCAATACCATTATACCCTCCAAACTGATCACCAAACTCAGGGATCTAGGCATCAAAACCTCCCTTAGTAACTAGATATTGGACTTCCTTACCGACCGACCCCAATCGGTCAGGTTAGAGAACCACACCTCCTCAATCCTCATAATCAAAACCAGCGCCCCACAGGGCTGTGTGCTAAGCCCTCTTCTCTATTCCCTCTTCACTAATAACTGCATACCTGTACACAGTTACAATACCATTGTCAAGTTTGCAGATGACACAACGGTGATTGGCCTCATCAGCAACAATGATTAGTCGGCCTACAGGAAAGAGGTCCAGCACCTGGCTGAGTGGTGCGCCAGCAACAATCTGGCTCTCCATGCCAAGAGGACCAAGGAGCTCATTGTGGACTTCAGGAGAACCAAAGGTACACACACCCCCATCCATATCAATGGGACGGAGGTTGAGCAAGTCACCAGCTTTAAGTTCCTAGGTGTCCGCATCTCTGAGGACAGTTCTCACCCCAGCCACAGATAATTTGCCCCCTCACCTCTGGGAGGCTTTACAGGGCCCTCCATTCCTGGACCAGCAGGCTAAGGAACAGCTTCTTCTCGATAGATGCCATACTGCTGAACTCTGTACCATGGACACAGCCCATCTGGTTACCACAGACCTCACTCAGTGACTGTGCTCCCCCCACCCTGGCCCGGATGGCCATGTACCTGAAGCCACTGAATATTGACACTATTGTTCTTCTCTCAGCCACTTAATATTGACAATATTGTTTACCTCTTCACTACTGTTCCACTGTTACATGTACACATTCATTGCATATACTATTTATATACTTGTCATTGGTATTCATTGGAGTGTCCATAATACCCATTGTACTTACCACATCATGTCTCTAACCTTATGTATATTACTTTTACCATCACCTTTGCTTCACCTGCACTTTAATTACTATTATACCTATTGTACTATTATACACATACCTTTCGATAATATATATATTTACTGTATATAACTTCTTATTTATACACTACCTGCTTATGTTTACAGACTGCACTTTCTTTTGCTTCTTTGCACTTCTGGTTAGATGCTAAACTACATTTCGTTGTCTCAGTATTTGTACTTTGTGCAATGTAATCTAATCTAATTTAATCTAATCTAATCTAATCTATAGCCATATAAATTAAATGCATTAATGATTATGTCAGTGGAAGGTCCTGACATCTGTATTATGTCTTCAGCTGTAATACTATCTCAGGTGAACACTGAATGACATGCAATCATGCAATTGTCACCTGGACCTGCGTTTACACCGACTGCCTTGTTCCTCACCCTGTGTTTCCAAAGCGGTGCACATTGATTTGCAGTTTGTCTGTGAGAATCCAAGGTCTAGACAAGGTCTAACTTCCTACTAACAGAGTAAATAGCTTTTGGGAAAATTAGAAGAACAAGTACACAAACCACCAATTCCAAGTCAACCAGTCATTTCCAAGTCATTATCACAAAAACAGTTCCTTGTAACACAAAACACAACATTACAGCAGCAGCAAACAGAGGACCAAACCAGCTGACCCAGGTGTATTTTTACCTGGCCACCTAGGCGGACAGAAGCATTATTTAAAGGGATTCTGTCTCTGATCTGATTACACATACGGAATTTCTTGTTTTGGTTTCTCTTCTTCAAGGTGCCTTACAGAGCCTGAGGCTTCTGGATGGTCGACAATTCACTCTGTCTCACTGTAGAGGAAAACTAATTTCACACAATGATGTAGGACCAGCGACTTTTATTGGGAGCAGTACTTGAGACCTATCTGGTCTCACATCCCGTGAACATGAAAGCTAATATTTTTTTCAAGGTTCTGACACAAAAGCCAGAGTGTCATTATGTAGAGGATCAATTACACAGTTCAAAAATTCCTTCAAATTACTTGCTGTTGTTGAAGTATAGAATTACATGTCTTACATTTCCAAGTACAAGAAAATATCTTACTGAGGAACACAGGGAAAATATTAACTCAGTATTAATCAGCAGCTGAAATGTTACCTAACTGTTACTCTGATACAAATAGTCATGACATTTACATTTTGATTATGGACGAACCATTTTGTATTACATAAAGAAATTAGTTATATTTTTTCTCTTGAAAGATGAAAGTGAGATGACACACACGCACACACACACACACACACACACACACACATATATATATATATATATATATATATATATATATATATACTTTTCATTACTTTCTATATGAATACCATACAGTATTCAAGAATTCAGTTTTCATCTGGAAACTATAAACTTATTTTATTTTACTCTTGGGGTTTAGAGCAGAAAAATGAAAACAATCAACACTTTACATATTAATTCCAGTGCTTACAAAATCAACTTATTTATATATCTATACTTTCTGCCTTTTATCTCATCCATTGAGACGAAGGGACAGGGTGAAAAAACGAGGCAGATCTCGACCATGCTGCAAATTTCCATGGACATTCGGTTTTAAAGTTTAGTGCTGGTGTTATACGTAATAAAACATCATAGTTATCGTTTCCAGCCACACAACAGCACACTCTTAGGACTAGCTGTACTTCAGGAAATCTTCCTGCTTTATTGCTTCCGTTTTGGCTTAGGCAGACAGGAAGGTTCATGTGTATTTGCCTGCCTGTGTATGTGCGTGAGCTGGAACAAACCCAGAACATAGATTTGTCTGTATTTAAGAGAAGTCTAATTTAACTTCTCTTTTTTTAAAAGCTAACATGGTGGCTTTGCAAATCTACAGAGACTTCGTGTCTCTTTCTAGCAAATTCTAGCAATTTTTCTTATGCATACCACATGCTCAAGAAGATTCAGCAGACACAAACCTATAGTGAGGCCAATAGCAGCCACAGCCTGCTGGTTGATTGATCTTGACATTAGCTACAATCTTGTACTAATGCATTTCAGTACCTGGTCTTTAATGCACTTAGCTAATTTCCCCTTCTTTGCAGATGAGCTGCGTAGAAAGGGTTGCAGAAAATCCAGCTTTGTCTATTACTTTCCTAAATAACAGTTAATAGCTGAACCTGTGAGCAGTGTTAAAGATTGTAAATTACATTTTAAAAGGTCCGCCATGGGCATTGCGAGACCTGTTTTACTGGGGCATGTACTCCAGTACTGACCTTCTGTACCCTAGTAAAAGCACACGTTCAGATTTTAACAAGCTTCTATATGCTATTTACTAGTGGATTTATTTAGACTGATAATAATGCAAAAGAATTTGTTATTAATAATACACCATGTTACAGAAATATATATTAATTTAAAATACAATGTCATTACTGTGCATGTCAGCTATGGAGTGTGATTTATAATGTGACTTTCACCTCTCAGAGGTATGTATATTTATAAATCGTGGAGTGTATATAAATCACATACTGTTTGGTTGCAACATTATAACAGCTTTAAAAACTTCATAGTTACAACACGCACATGTAATGTGCACCTTACTGTGTTGTATTTTGGATTATATTGTGTTGGTTTTATATTGTGAATTAGTGAATTGTGAGTTCACTTTAATATCTAATCAATGCAATCTAAATGAATAGAGATGAATCCACTGTCAATTAATCTATAGACATTGGTTCATCTATAGACATTCACTGTAAATTAATCTATAAAAGCTTATTAAAATGCATCAGGCACGTCCACCAGAAAAAGGTGTCTAGAAATGCCCATGGTGAGAACAGATGAGAGGTAAGACCCAGCTCTAGTTAGTGATAAACAAGCTAGATATCTAACCTACTAGCTCACCACTTGCAGGTCTGGCAAATGTAAAATTGTGAAAAAAAGTGTGATTTGAGTAATGGGGGCCTGGATCTTTAGTTCTAGTAAGGCCCCTGAGTGGCACAGAAAGTGAATGTGGATAGAGTCATTTAAGGTAGTGTGTGTGTGTGTGTGTGTGTGTGTGTGTGTGTGTGTGTGTGAGAGAGAGAGAGAGAGAGAGAGAGAGAGAGAGAGATGGTGGTGTGGTAGTGGCGTGGTAGGATGGGAGGGGTAAAAAACTAGGCTGTGGGGCCACTAGGATTTTTTCCCATAGCTGCCTGAGAACCCAAGGCACATGGTGCAGAATCTTCCTGCAGTAGTGTGTGTGTGTGTGTGTGTGTAAGAATGAGTGCGCGTGAGAATACGAAAGGATAGAGGGAGGGTGGGAAAACGACAGCATGGACATGTTCTTACACACACTAAAGGGACCCTGTTACTCACTGCACACAATCCCACCACCATTCACACTTACGCACACTGTCACATGACCGCGCTTCTCTGCGGATCCGCGTGCGCTTTTCACTGAGAACACGACACTTCTTAGAACTAGATGGAATGTTCCACTTTGCAGGCATTTACGGGGGAGGGGCAGTAATCCAGTGTACAATGTATGTAGTCATGATTGACAGAAACACCCCCAAACACATTCCCCCTTCGCCTCGGCCTCACGCTGAGCCACAGCAACAGTTGAGCACTGGGTGTAGAATAGGGGATTTCTACAGAGGCTTTTCCTTTGAAAAGCTGGAGTATAGGGTCAGACAGATGAATAGGAGAAGGGCAGCTTGTATTTAAATCTGACGGACAATTATTTAACTGCGTTTAATGATAAACACACGTTTGTTGTTTACGCAACTAAACTTTTTCAAAACTTGTTTTTATTAGAAGTAATAAAAGTATGATGTATATAGCTGTGAATATGTGAACTGTTGAAAATTAAAGTTC
>JAOVVF010000042.1:7830030-7848322 GCA_028565595.1 Duopalatinus emarginatus | reverse complement strand
TCTATCTATCTATCTATCTATCTATCTATCTATCTATCTATCTATCTATCTATCTATCTATCTATCTATCTATCCTTTATAGGTTAACTTTATAATTTATCACAATTATTTTTTTTGTGTGTGCATTTGCAGGGGGTTCCCAAACCTAGTTGATAATGGGAATATGATGCTGTTTACTTGCTTTTTACTGTAAATCCACAGGAAATTGGCCCTGCTGTTTATACATGTCCCAACACTTCAGCTAAAAGCTCTGAAACAAAACAATGTCTCTTACCCCATGCTGACTTCCCTAAATTTACCTGCATCTGTCTTCCACTCCCAAACGTGTGGGTGTTACTCTGACTATGTCATTTCTGGAACTAACTGGCTAGGCTTTTATCGTTTTTTTTGGCACACCAGACAGTCTTTGTCTGAAATATGTATGACCTCATTCTTCAGGAAGTAAAAGTGGAAAAAAAAGTCTATGAATGTAAACTGTGTATTCAGCCATTCTTAAAGACACAGAGATTCTCTGCTTCAATTTATATCACAAGTGAGATTGTTCAATTGATCATGAAATATTTGTTTTGTTCCACTAAACATATACTTTTGATTTTCAGTGACTTGTAAAATATTGTAAGCCACAGTCTATTAATGTGTAATCATCCACTGAACTTGTTACTACAGGTTCTTAGAAGTGGAAGCACTTGAGATCTAAACTGCCTGTTTTGACTTGGTCAGCAAGCTTTGTTACACTCACTCGTGAGCCACAACAAATACAAAATGGAAGACTCTGAGAGCTGAAAAAATGAATCCGTTGAACTTTGGTAGCCAACAGTTTAATGTCTATCCACAGTGTTTAAATCACAAAAACATGACCTATGATCACTTGGCAGCTGTAATGCTAACCAACCTAGTGGAAAACCTACCTGAATTCATTAACAGCTTTTATACTGTTTACCCAAACTCAACAATCTTCTTTTTTTCTGTTGGCAAAGGGCTTTTTATAGTTTTCTGGATAAAATAAAATAATATATAAGACATAGGACTTAATTCTATGTGAATATATATGTAAATTGTAAATTGCAAGATTGTCAAATGATAATGAGCACTGTATATTACCCAGAGAAGTGAAATGAGCCATCAAAATCCCCTTTGCTCCCTCTCCTAGTAACCAAACCATCTCTAGGTAATAAATGTCAGGGAAACTTACCCCCTTGGTAGGGCACAAGGTATGCAATCAAGAGTATTAAAGAGAGAGTGAGAGAGAGAGAAAGAAAGAGAGCGAGAGCGAGAGAGAGAGAACGTGAACTTAAACATATTCCAAAACATGCATGTGCTCAGAAAAGCATGAGATTTGATACAGGTGTCACTGAAGGCCATGCAAATCTTTTAATTTAATGTGACGTGTAATAATTAAAATGCTGCTCAAATGCAAGAAGAGACACAAGACTTCACTGGAATAGTAGGACCAGTAATTCTGTGAAAAGGTAAATTTAAACGTTTTCTCATAAAATGTGATTAGCTAGCTTTGGTTCTTGATACCACTGGAGATACTTGGGTATATTTTATTATTTGTAAGTCCACATAGTATTCCTATGTGTACTATAGTATTCCTATGTATTCCTGCTTAAATATATCTTCCCTGTGTCTCTTTCTGAACACTGGTATTCTTATTCCTAAAAGTCCTGGAGATTCAGCTGTCAGTTTTTAATTTCAGAATGGCAGGGAATGTTTTAAAAATGTTAAACAAAATTGTTGCCTGGAATAGCACGTAGATTTACACTTGGGAAACTGTTGTCGAAACCAGCTGCAAGCTTTATCAGTCACACTGAATCTATAGGGACATGTATTGCTAGGTAGCTCTCTCTTTGAGTGATGGTTGCTCTAGTAGTGCCAGTGTGAATTGAGCTTGGGGATTATCAGTCTAACACAGAATCAAACAACATGCAACAACTAACAGTACTCCAGAGTATATAATCTATGGTCGTGTAATGTGTTCATTCAGTACCTGTCCTGATATATCTGTCTGGATGTAGTGAGCAGTCATCTTTTTAACACATGCACATACTATACACATGCAAAACTTTTTTTAAAACTTTTTTTCACATAATAGCTTTTCATTACAGATTGCAGTGTCAGGTATTTTCAAAAGCAGGAAATAAGAGAAGGACAGTTTGTGGTTAGAGTTATGAAACACTGTAATCCTGTTCAATCTAGTCAGCACA
The DNA here is from genome assembly GCA_028565595.1 of Duopalatinus emarginatus. Taxonomy (NCBI): domain Eukaryota; kingdom Metazoa; phylum Chordata; class Actinopteri; order Siluriformes; family Pimelodidae; genus Duopalatinus; species Duopalatinus emarginatus. Next base: position 7,846,115 of record JAOVVF010000042.1, on the reverse strand, counting down.
AGCCATTGCCAATTCGTATGAGGAAGCTGTTTCTAATATGCATATTTTTCACTATTAAAACAAATTTCAGGCTGAAAACAACCGAATAGTTTACATGAATTTAAATCACATTAAATAATATCTTCCTGATTCTCAGTGCCGGTGCTTCTTGAGCATAATTATAAGGCCACACATTTTTTAAAACTTTTGCAACTATAAGGTTTTTGCATGTTATTATATATGATTTTTCACAGTAGGCTAATAACAAGCCTCTTCTTTACAGCTCTGTCTAACATACAATCATACAGTTCTAAATCTTGGAAGTCCCATCTCCAGTCTATCCCCATGTCAGTGGCCCCTGTACCAGTCACAACATCTGCCAAGGAGGAAACCTCTGCCAGTGGTGAATCCCCAGAGGTGGAATGCCCCGTATGCTACCAGGAATATGATCAGGATCGAAAACGCCCACGTATGCTGGAATGCCTCCATGTCTTCTGCACAGAATGCCTTCATAACATTCAGCTGTCCCCTGTCCACCCACCTGATCCCAACAGCCCCCCTTCCATCTCCTGTCCCTTGTGCCGGCACTCCACCCCACTAGAAGGTGGCGATGCGCACTCCCTCCCATGCAACTCCCGTATCCTTGCACAGCTACCTCCTGTGACTTTTCGCCTGCCTGTGTCAGTCTCCACCCGGCTGGCTACTGTCACTCAGAGGGTGATCCTGTCTCTGGAGTCCCGGGATGCTCGGTTTATTATTTTACCCACAGTCAGCCTACGGGTGGAGCAGATGGCCGACGGCTTAAGCACACGTGAGTCCATAGCAGGTACAGTGGAGGGGCTGAGAAGAAGAAAGAGCCTGATGTGTGTCCAGATGTTGGTTGTGATATTTTGGATGCTTTTTGTCTTGGCCTGTGTGGTGGGAGTGCTGTTTGGCCCTAATTTGTTCCACAACTGAAAGACAGAAAATAAAGTGTGACAGAATTCATCTATCATATGTAATTTAATGCAACATTAGCAAAATAATTCAGATAAACACATAAAACCTCAAAACAAAAAGACAACTGTATAGTCTGGTATTGTATGTGTATGTTTGTTCCTAATACATTTCATATGTTTAATTTAGCATATCACTAATTACTTCCTTCAGTTCTGTAGGGTTGTTTTTATTGCCAAATTCTCTGAATCCACATAGTGTGTAATTGCTGGCAAAATATATAAATAAACTGGAAAATGAGTGGTGAGCTCCATCATTATTTTCCCAGTCTGTACTGTTAAGTCTTTCTGCTGGGATTTTTTGTCCTGCTGGGAAATTTAAACCAATTCAAGTCTTCAAAAATGAACTGAATTATAATTTTAGGCATAACACTGAAATGTATATATCCGTGCTGAAATGACTACTGGAGTAATGCACAGTACTTAGGGAGTTAAATAAGCATAACATAGTGCCCTCTAGTGGCTATTATTAGAAAGTCACCCTTGCACCTTCCCCACTCTTCTTCCCCACCCAACTACTCAAAAACAACAACTAAAGCAACCAACAACCAAACACAACAACCAACCTGTACTTACGTTTGTGTGACGTCATCGCGCAAATTTAGAGATTTTATCATTTCCGACATCCTGTTGTAGGATATTATTTAGCACCTTTAAAGGTTCCCCACCTAAATGAACTATTTCTTAAAATAAATAATGCAGTGCTCTACAAATGATACATCAGGTACCAGCAGTGCACAACTTCAAAACCTAGTGTAACTTGGCTGAATAATGAACCTTATCATTTCTGTGTTTTAGCCCTACCAGGACTGACTGTTTCTAAAAGTGTGTGTTAGAACCAATGTAGTTTTAAATGTGATGAATTAAGGAATTGACATAATCTGAAATGTATCTTAATTGTAAGTATTGTAGATTGTTTAAGGAGCGGTGTGGGTTCTGTTTTTTATTCCAACCAAATAGATGACACACCTGATAATCTATTGAAAGCCAAAATTAACTAATTAAACAGGTGGAATAGGATGTGGCTTCTGTTTAGTTGGAATAAGAACGTGCACTCACAACAGCTTTTCTGGACACCACTAGACTAGATAATTATGAAATGCATATTAAATCTGGTGGCATATGGTTGATCACTTATTTCGTTTGGAAGTAATTATTTTTTTTCAAAACAAAATTTTAAAGCTGACAGTTAAAGTGCAATTGCTCTAAAACTTAAGCCAGTGAAGAACCTGGTTAATCCCACTTATCTTGGTGTGGGTCTGGATTTTAGAATAGTGAATTGCAAAGTAGCAACAAAAAAGCATGCTGGGATATCACCTAATTATACATTATAGACAAACTGCATTTGCATATAATCTTATTTGCCTCGTAAGGCTTAGTGAAATTACTGTGCACTGTAGCAATCAAACAACTTAATATGAACTTAATATGAAATCAATTAATGTGCTCATTGTGGGCTATTGACTATTATATTGTAATTGGTTAATGAACTGTTAGATATTACAATTCCTGTTATTTATGGCAAATATATTTGCACAGGGTCTGGAACAGTTTATTTATTTATTTGTACACACTACACTACCAAACATTGGCAGTCAAAACAAAACCAAAAAAAAAGACAAGAAAAGAGGATTTTTTTGAACTTACAGTACTTCTAGCTTTAGCATATGAGACCCAGGTTTCCCATCACCTGAAACATTATAGGCTTTAGATAATTTATGTCTTCAGGCTGCATTTGCCAAAATCTTTAAAAACTACATTAACAAATGTACCATTCTGAGTAACAGAGGAAAGTGAAAAGGGAAAAATAAATAAATAAATCATTTTGTACCTGAAATATCCTTTCTGTTCTGTATTTTATACAGGACAATGAAGGCAAACGTATTTTAAAATGTAATTTAAAATGATACAATGAATACAATTAATGAAGCTTTAAAGATGTGAGTTCACTAAGATTAACAGGAAAACCTGGTCCAAAGGTGTATGTTGAATAAAGAAGCAATAAAAATGTATTTCTGAATGTTATGTAGTTGTTTATTGCACTGAACAGAGATAGAGAGAGTGGAGAGAGGAGCGCAGTGCAGTCATTCACCATCAGCCTTTCTCAGGATTCAAGATTTAAAGAAGCTTTATATGCATGAATGTATACAGAACAATAAAAGCAACAAAATGACAAAAAATAAAAAAATAAGTGACAATAACTGAATAAAGATAAGAATAAAATATAGATTATTCTTATAGATCTCGATCTCTCTCTCTCTCTCTCTCTCTCTCTCTCTCTCTCTCTCTCTCTCTCTCTCAAGCATGCAGTCACCACCGGCTTCCATAAGTATTATTGTCTCAGAAAAGCTTTGTGCTTCAAGTATGGCTTGAATTTCACCCACCATCTTTCAGGACACATCAGAGACAGACTTTTCCCTTTCCTGGCACCAAGGTAGTGGAACAAATTCACCTTGAGTGTCCGAATAACTTGTTGCATTTGAGCGTCAACTGAAGACCCACCTCTTTCGGGAGCACTTAAGTAAGCTCTAACTCAATTCAGCACTTTGTATCTATTAAAGCTCTTACTGCACTTACAGCAGTTACTGTATTTACTGTGTCTTGTTCTTCTCCACAAAGTGTGCATGGTTAAGAGGACTTTCTGGTTATAGGTTTTTATTGTAATTGTTTATATTCAGTATCTCAAAGTACCTTAACGTAGCATCTGCTAATTGCTATAAATGTAAATGTAAGCTTTAGCAATATGTCTGCTTAACCCTGTGGACGCCTGGTCACTCAAAATGAGTGTACAGGCAATGTGTGTGCTTGTAGGTAGGTAAAGGCAGGTAAGCCTTCCAACCATTTCAGTCAGGCCAAATGGACAGTCCTGCTACTAACAGATATTTTTATATAAGACAAAAATGCTTCTAAAAATTCCTACCCTAGCTTTAAACTTTTCATGCCTTAAATAAGACACCAAGGTAAATATATGTGCAGCTTTTTAAAGTAATTGGCCACCTCAATACATTAAACAAATCGACAGCATGTCAACAGAAGGGCAAACTCACTAATGAAGAGAAATGAGAGTCCTATACGCAGGCCCAGCTCTAATAGATTTTCACTAGGAAAACACTATTAAATAAACATGAACCCAACGGAGGTACAAACCTGTGCACTCCCCTGTATGTTTTGTGGCAATGTAAGCAGTTATACTATTAATAGATATAACACACTTCTTAAAACAAGATGTGGTTTATTAGAGTGTTCAGTGTTGCTGATGGTCCGTTTTTTTTTTACATGTAATCAAATGAAAATATACACTATTTTGCCAAAGTTTAAAAAAAAACATGACCAGTCACACCCACCTGTGCTTGTTGAACATCCCATCATAAATTTAGTCCTTTTTTAATAACAGCATACTCACTTTTCTTGGAAGGTTTTCCCAGTTTTTTTGCGCTCATTCAAGCTCTGATGTCAAGTGTAGAGACCTGGTGCACAGTGTTCAGTAGGGTTGAGGTCAGGGATCTGTGCATGTAGTACACTTAAGTTCTTTTACCCCAAATTTCACTTTGTGCAGAAGAAAAGAGGCATAAATTGTTCCCCTCAGTTCCAGACAGTCAGTCAATTTTCTATACACATAGGATCACGGTTTGTCTGGAGCCCACCCACAGTGGATGCACACACAGTGTATATATCTCTGGACTTTTTGTGTACATATATATACTTTATTTTATCCTGTATGTATATATTTTTAATCTTCTTTTATATTCTATAGATATAATTTAGGACTATTTAATTTTATTGTAATTTTAGTGTGCCCTTCTATTATTATTTGTTTACTTACTACCTAGTTTATATTCTGTGGACGACGGTCAAATAGCATTTCACTGCAGGTTGTACCGTGTATGTCTATGCATGTGACAAATAAAACATTGAATCTTGAATTTGTGAATCTTGAATCACTGGGCACAAGGCAGGAACACACCCACCCAACAGGGCACCAGTCCACTGCAGGGTACCACTCACACCTAGGGCACATGCAAATCCGTCTGCTTACTATGTGTGTTTTTCGGGAGGTGGGAGGAAACCAGAGCACCTGGAGAAAACCCACGGGGGGGAACACGCTGACAGAAACTAGAGCGAGGCTTAAACCTACAACTCCAAATCCCTGGAACTGCATAGCCCCCACACACTTTATGCCCCTCACCCAGTTCCAGTGAACAGCAATTGTAATGCTGCAGCATACAAAAGCAATTTATACGATTGTGTTTAACTTTGTGGCAACATTTTTGAGACCTACATCAGGTTAGGTGTCCACAAACTTTTGGCCCTGATAGTATGATTGGGTGTAAAATAACTTTTTTTTTAAATTAGCCTAGACAGAGAGTTTTAAAACCAACTAAGAGGACTGGATGTAAATGGTGATACTCTCGGGACGCTGACCATGCTGCATAGTGTGACATGGGGCAAGTCCGGTCTAGGCTCGGGGGGCAAATCAGGAGCCGGTGACGAGCGCTCGTGCATTTGGAGCTGCGTTACGTCACGCGCCGCGTTGGCCCTGCGCTGGAGAGGAGAAGCGGTGAAGCGCCAGTTCCCCCAGTCACCTCCCCCGCCTCCACTGGTGTTGTTGGAGAAAAGTTGTTGCGGTGGGGTAGCTGGCCTGGGCTGCCCGAGTAAAAGTAGGCGTCTCTTCTTATTCCTCTTAAACAGACGGAACACCGGGATGCGTGGTCGAGTTTAAAGAAGCGGCGGAAAAAAAGGGATTTAGGAGTGAGACTTTATTTTATTTCTCGGTAAATCTTTAAACGAAAGAAGTGTTGCTCGGTAGACTGCGACTCGGGTCGCCCCCTCCTCCTCCTCCACCACCACCTCCTCCACCTTCTTCTCCTCCACCTCTTGTTCGCTAGCTAGCGTTAGCCGGTTAGCCATACTTGTGAGGAACAAGAGGGGGGAAAAAGTGGCTGGAGAAAATGGCAGAAACCAAAATAATTTATCACATCGACGAAGAGGAGACGCCGTATCTGGTGAAGATCCCCATAGCGGCGGAAAAAATCACTTTACTGGATTTCAAACAAGTGTTGAACAAACCAAACTACAAATTCTTCTTCAAGTCTATGGACCAGGACTTTGGGTGAGTGAGTGGGGGCTCTGTCTGTGTGTGTGTGTGTGTGTGTGTGTGTGTGTGTGTGTGTGTGTGTGTGTGTGTGTGTGTGTGTGTGTGTGTGTGAGAGAGAGAGAGAGACTGTATTACCGTGCCGAGGATGGACACGGGCTCGCCAAGCCTAGCGCTACAAAGTGACCAGAAACGCTACTTTTCCCGCTGTGCTGTGTTATAAAAGTGTCGGATAAATTGTTCCTGTGATCGGGCTTTGTTTTACACTGAACACTGACAGTTTGACGGGCACAGAGGAGAAGGAAATTTTATAGTGCATTGTTTCAAGGTAGTAAAGTATCAGTACAGAAAAGTTGCCCAACTCTGCTTTCCAGATCAGATATGTTTGTCTGAGTTGTGAGTTTAATTCAGACTAACTACACAACTTTAGAAAGATATAGACTCCAGGAAAACCCAGTCTAATTAAATAGATGTAGGTTATTTGTCCAGTTTGTTTGGTTGAAATGTCAGGCACGAACCATAGTAACCTATACAACATAAATGGTACAATATGTGTGTAAAGGACGAGCTGGATGCAGCCTGGAGAAAAAAGAAAACACTGAATCATGACCTGACTAGAGCACATGAAGTTTGTAGACTGCATCTGTTAAGAGGGGGAAAAACATTTTGGCAAGTCTCTTTCCTAATTTCAATTCCTCTCATGTGTGTCATATTGCGAATCCTCCTTTCCTTACTTTGGAAGGAGCCAAAAGTCTGGCTTCTTTTCTTCCTGCCTTTATCCTGAATGAGGCCTGATGAAGTGCATGCAGTAGAACTGTCACAAAATGTGTACGGCAAAGTCCAGAAGTAAACTCTTCTCTACTTTCAGTGATAAATCCCATATTAACTAAGCAGACAGTGTGTCTCTGTCGTGAAGAAAAATATAATCCACGAGTAAAATTTTGTTGCTTAATGTATAAGTGAGTTTAGTGTGTTTATTTCAGGGAAGGTGTGCAAAAAATCAGTGTCCATGAAATAAGATGCTTTAATTTAGAATTCACAATCAGAGACAAACTTCGTCTACAAATTACATTAAAAGTGTGTATTAATAAAGCAGACTAGGCTACATTGTAGTTACCTGCATTAGAGATCAAGTGTCACTTTGTTGTTATCCAAAAAGCATGATCTTACAATCTTTATAAAGTCCACAGTCCTAAAAAATACATTTAGCAATTTGTAACTGCTCAATCAATGTTTATGGTGATGCATTATGATGACCACTTCAGATTTTATTGTCCATCCAGAGATTCATTTCAGAATTAATTTCATCAATCCTTTTTACCTAAAAACAAAAGAAACAACTGATCTTTTTTGCTTAGTTTAGAGTAATTTCCTTTGCACAGTATAAAATAAAAACCTTGATGCTGCCTAATGATGCTAATATCTTTTTAAAATATCTTTCCTATATAGATTTTGGGGCATCTGTAGGTTTGTTGTTTAGACAAGGTCCCAGGTTCAAGCCCCACAACTGACAAGAGTTGATTTAAGTGCCCTTGAGCAAGGCACCTAAACCTCAACTACTACCCAGGTGATGGGTGCAGCGGATATGGGCTGTCCACCCCGCTAGCGCGTTCACTAGTGTGTGTATGTGTTTCACCGCATGGGTGGGTTAAATGCGGAGGTCAGAAGAGTAGTTCACTTTGACTAGATTTCGATGTGGCATCCACTATGATGCTTTTAAATTCCTACAACTCCATCTTGTGTGTCTGCACTAGAAAGGTTTTTTCCATTAGGTACCTATGAGCAGCTATGAGTACCTATGAGCATTGAAGATCAGGACATACAGCAACCTACATGGAAAACTGGAAGTGTGCCATTTGCGACAGTTATGTGTGTGTGTGTGTGTGTATATATGTATATTTGTATGTATATGTGTGTATGTATGTATGTATGTGTGTATATATATATATATATATATATATATATGAGGGAGAGAGATTGAGACCAGCTAAATTAAGGTTAAAAAGTAGTTATTAGAGCAGTTTCATGTCAAGCATAACTTTTTCTGTTAGTTGTCCCCTGGTTGTTCTGTGGTGTCCCGTAGCGTGGGCCTTGTGTGTGTATGTGATGTGTGTTATTGTTGAAGTGCAGAAATGCGTAGATGGTCTGTAAGGTGATATGGTGGTGGAGGGGAATGTAGGGAAGTAGGTTCTCTCCGATGCTGCTGTTTTGATTTGCTGTGCGCAGAGCCAGCTGTCAGCCTGCCTGTGTGTGGTAGAGGAGGGTTGGAGTGGGGTGTGTGTGGCGTCGGGGGTGCAGTGGAGTTGGAGAGAGGCCATTTGCTGGGTGTCTGGGCAGAATCAACACGGAGAGCAAGACAGAGAAGGGCAGAGTGGGAGAGCGTACGAGAGGGAGAGCGAGTGCCGAAAGGATGGGGGATGGTTGCCGATGGTTGCCACTTTCATCTTGTCTCATTCTTAATGTATTTTCCGCAGCACTGTAGCCCTGGATTTGAGCAGGATCATTCCTCTCCCTCTCTCTCTCTCTCTTCGATGCATATCTCTGTTCCCACATTCTCTTGTGCTTCAGTCTATTTTTGCACTGCCGTATCTCGTAACCTAGATTTACACAGTATACTGAAGCGCTTTGAGCTCTGCATATAAGTGATCAGGGGATAAATCGAATGTCTTTCTGTATATAATTTTTTACACTTTGTTTAAGAAACACTACATTTTTTTTGTAAAATGTCTTCCCCCTCTTTGAGAATACCAATGCCAGATTTATATGTAAGTAATAGTTTTTCTCAAGTGTTTCAGTACGTCCTAGCTTTTAGGGCATGTTCCACAATAGGCTTCACTAGCTGTTTTTTTTTTTTTTTTTTTTGCTGTTTTTATAGTAAACAATGGTCAATCACAGCATTGTTGGTTCGGATATTACTAACATGCTGTGTGAGATTCAATAGATTCAATTAGGCTGTGGTGCACTAGGAGGACTGTAGCATCAGACCTCGGTCTACAGCTTTATCTTAATTTTAAACTAAAACAGGTTCATTTTAAGTGAAGTTAGAAACACTATGATGTTTGAGTGAAGTTAGGAATGGATTTGATAATAAAGCCATAACAATAACACAGTAACATGCTAAATACTACTGTCACGCATTTGTTAATTTACCCTAATGTGCAGATGATGAAAACATCCTTGTTTGTGTGTGGGTGTAGTTTTATTAGCAACAGGCTAAACACAACGCCACTGCGATGATGTCTGGATTCAATGCACATGCTTTCACACACTGATACTTCTGTGTGGTTTTATTCTCAACAAAATGATTCATAACTCAGCATTAGTGATTGAGAAAAGTCCTAAAGTCCTAATGGAAATATACACACAACACAGATGACAACATGTGCATGTAAGTAAAGTGTGTAAAGGTATGTGCAATAGCTTATAGAGATTAGTTTAGGTAGATATTTGTGTCCAAAATCGCTAAAACAAATCTTAGACAAGAAGGACATAGTAGATTTGTATTCATCAGTAATATGATCATCATCATTTGTATCCATTTTACCACATTATTCGGCGTTCATGTTCCATAGGTGTAAATTTATCAGTATATTTACTAAGTGTCTGTGGTTTTTATGTATACTTTAAAATTATGTCTTCCACATTTGCCGTTTATTCATATATTTATCTTTAGTAACCGCATGATCCTGGTCAGGGTGCTCAGAAGAACACCGTGGCTGCAAGACAGGAACATGCCCTGAAGGGGAAGGGGGGGGGTGTACATATTGTATGTGTTATAGGTTTGGATAAGTAGTAAAATTTCAGAGAAGCATGGATAACTGTTGCCCTATCAGCTCAAGATTGCACGTGTGAATCCTGATTGTGCCACAGCTGTCCTTGGCTGGGAGTCTGGGGAGAAAAATTAGCCACAGTTTCGGGGTGTGTGGTATGGTATTACTCTCTCCTCCTGTCAATCATAGTAACACTAATTTAACTAACGTAACATAACGCATATGCTGAAAGGGCAGATGGGATTTTCCACCAAGGAGATATTGCGCTGTGATGTTGCATGAGCAGCAGTTTGACAAGATGCAGTGGCTGACTTCAGGTGTTGACCCATATCCTCGCCAACTGGTACCTGTTTTGGGGTAGGGGAGATCTGGCTTATGGCAAAATGACCAAACTGGTGAGAAAATGGATGTTCAGTTGTCTAAATAAGACTCAGTATTACTATTCTAAATCAGATTTTATACAGTTATTGAGGTCTTGGGTGGTGCAACAGAAAAGCTTTTGCACGATCATCTAGAGATTGTGAAGCCCTCATGATGCCACAAATTTCAATGGCTGGGAGGTCAGTAAAGCAAAATTGGCAGCATTCTCTCTCCCCAGTCAGTCACCACAGCATTAGTCAGTCAGGGTCATCTGTTAGCACGTGTATGGAAGTAAGCAGCAGTTCGAACCAATGAAGTCAGCCAGCTTCATGAGCATGAGAGGAAGCACATTATAGCCTTTGCCCTCTTTGGTTGGTAGCTCTCATATGACACGGGTTAAAAAGTTAAAAACTTCAATAAACAGATATTTGTTTTCTGCATTGAGGAAGCCTCTCTAACGTGTTTCATTTTTCATGTTGTCTCTTCACATGATGCACTGCTTATGATTGGAAGGTGGACCGTGTGCTGCTGCCCAGCATGACGTATTTAGAAAGCAATCTGATTACTGCTGCATATAGACCTTGACATTTTTGTACGTGTTATCACAGGCACAGTACATTTCTGAGGGTTTTATGTGGTGGTCATTTCGGCATCATTTATAAGATGATATACAGACAGGTGACAAATTACAAATCAAACCATGTTATTCTATGCAGGGGCATTGTTCTGACCTGATATGGATCCACTTATAGCAGGGTTTCACAGCAACCCCCCACTCCTCCCATTTTAAAGGTCTTGTAGCCATGGTTCAGAAATTGTGCCTTAGTAAGAAGAGACACTGCTAATTAATACAAAGCTCCTCTGACTTGTCACCTTAATCCTATGATGAGGCATTTCTGTCCTGATGGGGGTGATCGCATCCAGGATTGCTGTGTATGTTGTTGAAGAAACAAGACTTGTATATGCAGACAACTTCAGTGAAATTGGTCATATTTTTTTATAAAGGTTCTATGCTAGAAATGTTACATTATTTGTGGCATGAACAAAGTTATGTGCAAAATGGCTTATTTCTGAATATATTTATTGAAATTTTGCTCTATTTTGCACCCCAATCATTTGATTTTAACCACAACATTGTTATAGTATTCCATTTTCAAATTTTTATGTGATTTTCATTGTGATAAAATGTTTGTGTTTGACCTGAATTTCTATTTAGTTTTAGGTAGTGTCACAAGTGGTTACTGTTTACTGTGTACTTTATCCCTTTTTGTTTTTTAGGTTATTATAATTTCAGGTTAAGTAATTTTAGTTAAAGACATATTGTCAAGGGATCAGCGTAGTGTGAAAAGTATAATGCTCATCATGGGCAATATCAACATTTTAAGACTAAACTTAAATAAAATATGATAAGTTTGCCTCAGACTGAAAGCTGGTTAATACACAACTTGCACCTTTGACAGTTTCTGGTCTCTTTTGAGGGTCTTGACACACTGTAAGGTCCGACATCTTGAAATAATACCAATGATAACTTTTTATTCAGATAAATTATTAGTTTACACAAATGTCTTAAAAGTGTTTTAAAGTTTTAGTCAGTCAGACAGTCATGATCTTATGCACTTAGTCCATCAGGGTCATGAGTTGTCCAGAGCCCTCCTGGAATCACTGGGTGCAAAGCAGGAATAACCTCTGGACAGGCTGACAATATATCGCAGGGTACCACATACACACACTCATTTACTCACACCTAGGGACAATTTAGCACATCCAGTAAGCCTACCATGTGTCTTGTTTTTGGGGGAGGAAACTCACACAGACACAAGGAGGGCACACCTCACAGCAAGACTCGGACCCACAACCCCAGATCCCTGGAGCTGTGTGACATGCACACACTACCTGCAGCTCCACCGTGTCGCCCCAATCTTAGTTTTAGTAAATCGTGCTAACCTGTATTGCCATCTGCTGTTCTAATTTTAATGGGAAGGTGAAGGCTTATGTACTTCCTCTGGGGCATGTGAAGCTAGCAAACGGTATCTTCTTGAAGTGCTGCTTATGTTGTCTACTCACAGGTGCTCACAGGTGCCCACAATACTTTATTGATTTATGCAGCAATGGCTTAATATGAGCTGTTTTGTTAAGATATCACATGTTTTCAGGTATTAGCCAGTATTCTGAACTTTTATAAAGTTACTGCATTGAAAATTGAAGTCTTTATTAAGCAGTGATCCACCAGACTCACTTATTACCATAACAGTCATTACTATTAGTCCTTTACTAATTCTTCTCGGTACCTTTCTTTCCAGAGTGGTCAAGGAAGAGATTTCTGATGACAACGCTAAACTGCCCTGCTTTAATGGACGAGTGGTTTCCTGGGTATGTACCTGATTGTGCTGCATCATCTTTCTTGCATTTCCTTTCTATTCCTGTTTCAATAGCATTGGGGGCTTTACTACATAACACTTACTACATTTGATGCTAATAAAGTTTTTAGATTGTGTACTGAAGCATCATCTGCAAAAGTCACAAGACACCAGCTGAAAAATGTGACTAAGCAGCACAACTAGTTTTTCTTGAACATTTCATAGTAAGTCGATTAAGTTTAAAGACTTTATCTGTAAACCCTAGTAAATTTAAATCAATTAAGTGGAACACTGCAGCATTCTGATAGATCCACTATTTGACCCACAATTGTTTGGCGTCTTAGTCTAACCTTAAAGAGCTCTAAGTGTCTGCCTCGGCCTTTCACACAGAGACTGAAACCCAGCCTGCACTAGAAGGTTCCAGTGAAAAGCGTGTTCTCGAATCAAAAGGCTCAGATGAAACTAAACCCAGTGAGACAGAAACATTACACCAGCATCAGGATATTTCATGTTCATTGGAGAGGGAGTGCACAATAGCACAGAATCCATTAACCCTATTAAAAGAGTTGGTGAGTGCATGTGGCTCTTTCCCCCCTCTTTAAAGGTCCCCAGCCTCTCACCAGATTTTTGAAGTAATTTATTTTTATGCTTTCGATTCAGATCTTTTGAAAATAATTGATTTGCATATAGGTTAAATAACGATTCCATCATTTTGAAAGCAGGTGTAGTTGGAAAAGCTAAGCAGCTTTAAAAAGAGCTAACAGCCTCAGGCAAAACCAAGTCATTTCTTGTTTGCTGACAGCTATTGAAAGGCTGATTTATTTGCTGAAATTCAGAGACACTGGATATGTGTGACCTGCAGCCCTGTCTGTGCTATTTCTTACTTTTCAATAAGCTGGTACACTTGGACATTGGATAGAGTCAAATCCAATGTCTTTCCATATACCCAGTGTACCACACACTTCATTCTTTATTATATACATGGTTTATATATGCCAAGAGTACACAAACTGTATTCAAGTAAAAGAACTTATACCTTTTGAGTTTTTTCTTATATCCATTTTATGTGTTGGATTATTGGGTCAGACACGGTGCTCATATCAGTTTACAATTGATGTTTGATTTTTGGACAAGGTTTGCCCAGCGTGACATAGAGACAGCAGTACGTATGTACTAAAATTGGAACAATACAGAAAAGATTAGCACGGACCTTGGCACATTTTTAAGCCTAATATCGATCCATCTGTTGTTTGTGTGGTTACTACAAGCAGTTATGACAGTAGCTTGGGGGAAGAAAAAAAAACAAGCAGAAATCTAATTTTACTGAAAGTCCAGGGTAGTCCAAGGTAGTTTTCCAGTATTTTATTTTATTTATTTATTTTTTAAAAAAGCAATACTGTAAAGAAAAGTAACATACTCTACACTGAAGTACCAGGAAAAACTGCTACACCAGTCTAATACTTGGTAGGTCTCCATGGGGCATGGACACCATGAGCTTGTGGAACTATTCTGTAGGCAATGAACACCATACTTACTGCAGAATGGTCCACAATTCTGTTGTATCCACAATGTGTAGGTTTTCTGTGTTCCACAGTGCATTGCATGGCATCCCAGATGTGTTCAATAATGTTGAGATCTGCATGGGAATGGCGAAACCCCAAACTTAGATGAGCGTTCTACTAACCACAATTTGGCATCTCTAGACATGTGCAGTGGTGCGTGTCCCGAAGAGGCCAAGCCCATCAGAATTAATGCAGGACATGAACGGGTGTAACTCGTCAAAAAGGAGGAACACATGATGCTCACCTGTCAGAGATATTTGTACCTGAGGTCAAATAAAAATCCAGCTAAACAATCCCCATGCCATTATGAAGCAATCACCAGCATATGTATTTTGCATAGTTTCCACGTTTTCTGGCACTTCAGTATATTTCAAAAGTACAGACACCCCGCTTTAACAGTCTTATGACCATGCTCACAAAACGTAATACATGTAAAAATGTTGCCCGTTTTCTTTATTACTTGTTTTTAATTGCACTACCATATCCAAATGCTAATGCGACCTGAACTAATCCCTGGTGAGAGACAGGCACAATCAGAAAGGCATGCTATTTTATTTATATTCTAGTAAAACAATTTACAGGTATGTATTTTTTTTGTTAATGGTTACAGCTCAAATACTCAGACCGTTAATCCCCAAAAGCAGATCACTGCATTTTAAAAGCATGTTGTGTTTGTGCCTTTGACAAAATGTAATGTTTGTATATTACAGGCTGTGTTTCTTCTCACATCTTTGTTTTCACTCTGCGTGTGTTTAACTGAGATTATTGAGTGCTGCACTTGGGGAATTAAAGCTCACTGAAGCATTAGAACTGGCTCCACTGTAATAAATGCTCATTTAAAACCAGACTTCTGGAAAGTGGCTTCACACACACTAACTTTATTTCACAGGGTTAAGAAATGTTATTTGATTGTATGCAGGACAATTTGTCAGATATATTTACTTACTTATAGTAAGCAAGCATCTAAACTGAGCCTCAGGCGCCAATGCATCAATTACATCCCAGCCAGTATGAACCAAAAGCTTGCTAAACAATTATAGATTACACCTCCATTACTTTCTTTTTCATTTCGGCTATTTAGCACTGAACTTTGTTTTTGGTGATTGCTACATGCAATGCTAAAGTGGCATGTTCAGTAAAAGAAAAAAACAAACATATATAAAACTATGAAAAGTAAAACATAAAAAACAAGGCTGCACATGCATCAGCTATGTAATACCTTCTGTATTAAGACAAAAATCTGTTTTCTTTGTTCACTGCTATGGTATACTTTTAAATTCTCTAGCTGACTGGCTTCCACCCTTTCCTTCACTTAAAATTATACATTTATGAACGCCAATTTTCAATGACATCCGTGGAGTAGAGTATATGAAAGAGTTTCTGTCTAATAAACCGCACAAACGTGTGTTTTAAAAGAGTGAGGATGAAACAACCTGCTCATCTACCTTGATGAGCTAACTTTATTATCCACAACCAGTATCCAAGTCCAACCTTCAAGTTTTAGTATATAAAATGTGGTAGTATTTCAACTTCAAATTGTTGAAGTTGCACATGTATGTTTGGTTGATCTTAATTATCTTTATACTTTTCAGCTTGTGTCCTCAGATGTTCCTGCAGCAGAACCTGCACCGCCTCCAGTGGAGGTCCGAGCTCCACCATCACCTCCTCCGCCCCCACTTCCCCCTCCTCCAGCGGAGAGAACCGGCGGTATCGGAGACTCAAGACCCCCCTCATTCCAGTAGGCATCTTCTCTAACTCTCTCTAACAGTGTTGACCTAGGGATTTGTACCTGGCACAGCATCATGAGCTCAGTAAACAGTGTTATTTTAAGCTGTTGCAATGAAAGTACAATATTTACATGTATTTATACTATGTTCCACTGTATAGTACTTCGCCCACACAGCTTGTGGGCACAGCTTGTGTGTGTATAATATATATTATTGCATTGATCAAAATGTTGATTTTATATA
>JAOVVF010000042.1:7798562-7817995 GCA_028565595.1 Duopalatinus emarginatus | reverse complement strand
CCTGGGATCTGGTCTGAGATATGTACAGTATATACAGTCACTGGTCCTCTATATAATTTAGATGAATAAATGATGTATTTTGCCTGGGATCTGGTCTGAGATATGTACAGTATATACAGTCACTGGTCCTCTATATAATTTAGATGAATAAATGATGTATTTTGCCTGGGATCTGGTCTGAGATATGTACAGTATATATATAAAATCATTGGCCTTCAACCAGGTCTGGGAATCAATGTGACTTGAGCGCCAGGGTGAAGCTCCGCCCACTGAAATAAATGAACTTCCGGTATATGAAGCTCAGCAGTGCTGGTCTGTCCTGATCTTCAAGGAAACATTGCTCTTGTCCTTTAATTACACCGCGGTTAAATATAACAATATAAGAAAAACAGACTGGGTTGCATCAACTGGTTCTGGCTGTAGGAATTTATATAAATTGACCAGCTGTAAGAGCTCAAGGACGTCTGAAAGCGGACAGAGAGACAGGAGACAGAGAGACCTACAGAGAGAGACACCGGCTTTTAAAGCGTTTCAGCTTCAGGTTTCTATTTATATTTCTATATCAGATTGTTTTCTTTACTCCAGTTTTAAATTAAATATCCACTCTATGTGATGTTGACAGACTTTAATAAGATATTGTGTTATATTCCAGGTGAACTATTTAATCATGCTGGTACGTAAAGTCACTCAGAATGCGGCTCTGTGTAACGCCGTGCTTCGTCTTCCCCAGTCCGTGTCCGGGTGAGTTAAATACTGTTTAATGTCTACATGTGGTTTTAGGGAAAGAAGTGATATTAAACCCATGCATTGTGTTTGCTTTAACAGGACACAACGCCAAGCAGGAGCTGTGGTTTCTGTGCAAAGTCTGCGTCCTTATGTCAGCCAGAGTGCCGAGGTGAGATATGTTTAAGATATGATCTTCTAATGGATCTTAATAAGCGTTAATTGTCGTAATTTTACCAATAATGTGCCACACAGGACAGGAAAAACGTGTAGTTGTTATCCAGTGTCATGGTGTCATGAGTGTGTTTGTCCTGCATGCGCCACTTGGACGGGTAAAGAATCTAGACCAAAGTTCACCTCCAGTTTCCATGAGCGTAGACATATGGAGCTGTGTCACACCACCACCACCACCACCTCCACCTTTATTACGTCAGTATTATAAAACAGCCCAGATGCATTTAATGACTTTTTACACTGTCATATAATAAATTCAGAGAAGAACGCAGAGTGAGGGAGGTGTGTGTGTGTGTGTGTGTGTGTGTGTGTGTGTGTGTGTGTGTGTGTGTGTGAAGGGTATGGTGTCCTTGCCAGCACTCTCTGGTTCACTGGGCAGCCCCCCCTGAGTGTCACATTGTCTGTAAGACTTGTCTGTTTTTAGAATGTGCCTGGTGTGTAGTGGGCTCATGGGATTCCTACACCTGGGTGGCTTTGCTTATAAGAATGTCTGAAACAACTTAATTGTTTATAGTTGCAACTATATGTTGCCTTGGGAACAGAAGGACAGTTTGATCTCCGCAACTAACCAACCAACTGAAGTTACCTTGAGAAAAGCACCTGACCCCAGATTGCTCCCCGGGCTTTGAGAATAAAGGTTGCCTACCGCTCTGGGCACATGTGCTCACTGCCCCACTGCACAGTGGCCAAAAGAGTAGTTTACAGTCATGAAAATGTGTCAAAAGAATTGGGTCACCTTGTTGCCTTTTTGACAAGTGGTGAGAGGTCTAAATAGCAGACATTGCATGAATAATTCCAACAAGGTCATCTGTGGTCACTGGCCATTTTCTACCAACTACCTAGTTTTCCCCTATTATATGACCACTATAATAATAATACAATACAAGGTAGGGTGAAGGTGCACAGAATTTGTGACCTTGACCCCTGGGTGGGTGACTGTGGCATCCTCAGGATTCAGACTTGCAGTTATCTGATGATACATCAAGCAGTTTTTTTTTTTTTTTTATATTGTTTATTCTTTGTGCTGATTTCCGTCTCTCATTTTATAGGCGGTCATTGACAAGTCAGCAGCTGGCAGTGATGTTGCCACCAAAGCTGAAAGAGTGGACAAGACGGCTGCCAGTGTGGTATGTGCCTGCTTTTCCAAACTGGTTTTTAGAGCGTACATTAAAAGGTCAAACTTTGAAGGTTTCTTTTCTTTTCTCTTCATAAGGAGTCAAAATCCTTTGCTGTGAACATGTTTAAAGGGCAGATCAGTACCTCCCAGGTGTTCCCCTTTCCCTCAGGTAAAATACATTGCTGTTCCTGCTACATTTCCACACAGTGTAGTAATGCATTTGTGTTGTCATTATAGTTTTTGAGATTTTTACCATTGTTATTACTGTGATGTCACTATTGGGTTGTATTGATCATATACTTTAGTGCTGAATGAGGAGCAGTCTGAGTTTCTCAGGGAGCTGGTGGGACCTTGCTCAAAGTTCTTTGAGGTGAGTTCCAGTCCATCCTGCTCAAATTAGTGAGAGTATATAGTATTTTAATTTGGATAAGTATTATTATTATTATTATTATTTTAAATTTACAACAGCTTTTGCCTGTCTATGCTACATGTAGGAGGTAAATGACCCTGCTAAGAATGATGTACTGGAGAAGGTAGAAGATCAGACCTTGGAGGGGCTAAAGGAGATGGGAGCTTTCGGCCTGCAGGTGCCTGCTGACCTTGGTGGTGTAGGCCTCAACAACACACAGGTAAGTAGAAACATTGCAGGGAAAATGGTTTATAAACATTACAGCTAGAAAGATTGTATTGTAGTTAATTCGTGCACAAGTGTTTTTTTTTTTTAAACTGTGATTTCAGAAGCTACCAAATCACCAGCAGACAGCTTTTATATCATTATTCCATGTTAAAGCCTTTAAATATATTTTAAGAAAAGTTGTTTAATAGAGGTAAATAGACAAAAATATTTTTGAAATGAAATGTATGTTTAGTCCAGGGGTGTCCAGTCTTATTCAGAAAGGGCTGATGTAGGTGCAGGCTTTTATCCCAACCAAACAGAATCCACACCTGACTATTGAACAGGTAGAGTCTGGTGGGGCTTCTGCTTGACTTGAATGACAGTCTGCATTAACACTGGCTGCGTTAACACTCTAGATAGGATTGGATACCTGGGGATCTGGGGAGCCAAAACAGTGTGTAAACTAGGACGTTTGTTAGAGAAAGCCTAAGAGAAAATCCTGTGTCTGTGACTTCAGTATGCCAGGTTGGTAGAGATTGTGGGAATGCACGACCTGGGCGTGGGCATCACTCTTGGTGCTCACCAGTCCATCGGATTTAAGGGCATCCTCCTCTTTGGCAACAAGCAACAGAAAGAAAAGTACCTTCCCAAGCTGGCCTCAGGTGAGAATTATGACTGTAAATAAAAAAAACAATTCTAATTTTATGTATTTGTGCTAGTAACCTTAAGCCGGTTTGGCCTTAGATGGTCCAACTATGTTTGAGGGAGAATTTTTTTTTTTTTATCCAGATGTATTTGGATATTTGCATGAGACAGGAATTTTTTCCAGTTTTCTGGTTGCTTTGTGTGTAATGCAATGAATAATCAATTAGAATATTATCAAAAAGTTCTTTAATTTTAGCAATTCGATTAGTGAAGGTCATATAGTAATTACACAAAGTGATATATTTAAAGCATTTATTTATTTTAATTTTGATGGTTATGGCTTACTGCTAATTAAAACCCAAAATTCAGTATTGTTAAAGTTAAATTTTGTAGACTCATATTGTCCAAGTTGAGGTCCAGTGTGAAGTTTCCACTGTCAATGATGGTTTGGGGAGTCATGTCATCTGTTGCTGTTGCTTCACTTTTGTTATGTCAACTCTAAAGTCAGTGGTGCTGTTTACCAGAAAATTTTACAGCACTTCCCTCTGCTGGGCATCTGCCAACAGTGGCAAAAATACCTGGTTTAATAACCACGGTATCACTATGCTTGATTGGCCAGCAAACTCGTCTGACCTAAACTTCATAGAGAATCTATGGTGTATTGTCTGGGAACACCAGACATGAGACCGCTATCAAAGCAACCTGGGCTTCCATAATACCACAGCAGTGCCACAGGCTGATTGCCTTAATGCATTGCTGCACTGACGTAGTAATTAATGCAAAAGGATCCTTGATCAAGTATTGAGTGCGTATTTTGTACATACTTTTCAATCGACACTTCTGTATTACAGATCCTTCAGATATTCTAATTCTCTGAGATACTTACTTTTGCGTTTTTCTTAGCTGTAAGCCATAATCATCCACATTAAAAATAAACACTGGAAATATATCACTCTGTGTGTAATGAATCTATATAATATGCTTGATGATGATCTAATTTATTGTGATGCACCTGTAGAATGAAGTTCAGTACATAAGTTTTATGTAGTGTGGATTTTAAACCAGAAAGTTTTTTTTTTCTATTAAATAGTGCAGCCTCTAAATATACACTGCTATATGGTTAAACCTCATGCAAACGAAGCATATATTTTCCATTAGGTTGAAACTAAGACCATTACACATCTTTAGAAGTTGGAGCTAAAACAGACAGCTAACTGGCTTTGATATATATTCTTTAATTTAATTAATTCTTGATCACATGGTTTGAGTAATATTACTGTGTTTATTCATCTATTTACTAATAATTTTAAGTACACTGTGTTATAGTGGCTTGGTTGTAGTTCTAGTTTTCTATGCATACTGATGTGTGATAATCTGGATGTGATAATTCTTGTTTTCTATTTATGCAGGTGAAACTATTGCTGCATTCTGTCTGACTGAGCCATCTAGTGGTTCAGATGCTGCTTCTATCAGGTCTGTTGCTGTGCCCTCACCCTGCGGAAAGTACTTCACTCTGAATGGGAGTAAAATCTGGATCAGGTGTGACAGAAAACCTTGACACAGACCTCACACATGCACACTGATCTGAATTGTAATACTCCACCACCAGATGGCAGCTTTTCCTCTTTATATTCAAATCTTGGAGTTACCATTACCTGATAATATCCAAAAAGAACATTTTGTATCTGTTGAATTTTTTTTTATTATAGTTGTTTTTTTTCCACTAATTTTTTTATTTCTATGTCTTGCCCCAGTAATGGAGGCCTGGCTGAGATCTTTACTGTGTTTGCTAAGACTCCATTGAAAGATGAGAAAACTGGAGAGGTAAAAGACAAGATCACTGCTTTCATCGTTGAAAGAAGCTTTGGAGGAGTCACACAGTGAGTTAAGCTAGATTATTATTAATAAGGCAAGTCCATGCACTGTGGTAATGCTCAATTAGTGAGGAAACAACTTTGTATGAGTAAACACGAAACTGGAAAGATTTGCATTAACAATGGCACTGTCATCTAAGGAAAATATACTCTTTGGTCTGCCTTAGTAGAGCTTTATGTTGGGATTTGCTTGACTGTTCTATTCTGTCTATGTCCATCCTAATTGTCCTGCTGAGTTACCAATGACTTTAAAACTTGCTTTCATTATCTTTCCTTGTTATCTTTTCCTTTCTTTCATGCTAATGCATCGATCCAGTGGCCCTCCAGAGAAGAAGATGGGCATCAAGGCCTCCAACACAGCAGAGGTTTACTTTGACAATGTGCGTATTCCAGCTGAGTGTGTACTGGGTGAAATTGGAGGCGGATTTAAGGTAGCCATGAACATCCTCAACAATGGGCGCTTTGGCATGGCTGCAGCACTCTCCGGAACCATGAAAGGTGTTATCGCTAAAGCGGTGAGTTACTGGTTGTGTGTACAGACACTGTGCATGTGTGTTTCTTTTTTTTTTTTTTTTCAGCCAGTCCGTTAATGTTATAACCTGCTTCTTTAAATTAGCCTGCTCATGAAATTTATTCCATAGAGATAAAACTGCTAAATATTAAAATCAGTCCACTTTATTGATATTGTGCTATAGTGTTAAAAAAAAACTTTCAGATTGCATGTTTGTATGCTATTAAAAGCTCCTCGAAGCTTTCTTTTGAATATTTATCTTACAGTTAACATTGGTAGTTCTCAGGAATTTTCTAAAGCTTCCTTTACAATACTTTACTTGATTTTTAATTTGCTTTCATTTCATCGTTAACAGTCAGAATAGTTTGTTGTTGACTTGGCCCCAAGTGTTTTGCCACATCCTCTCTCGACACCCATTTCACCCTTACTTCCTCTGTTTAGTAGGCCTCGGTAGGGGGAAATTCCCCAGGCTACATTTCACTGTATGTGCTATTCACCCTGCAGTGAGTTGACATTCTATAATTATTGTGTTTTTTGTTTTTTGTCTTTAGTGAGCTTCAATATATAAAAAGGTCTTATTTGAATCTGGGCATATAAACGTGCTCTTGTAGTAATTCAACCCAACCATTCCACAAAAAATGGATTGTTCCAAACAAGCACAATATTACTGCACAGTAGTAGTGCTGGAGAACATTTAACAGAACATTTAATTGTTGAATTGTTCACATAGAGTAAAAATATATAAACCTACTTCCACAATGAATCTAGCTGTTCCTATAAATGTAAATTAAAAATCTAGAAAATGTTTTAAGTGAATACAAAACCCCCTATTGCCTGTTCTCATGAAGTATGCAAAAAACAACATAAATGCCTCTATGGAATTACCAGTCAAATATCGAAACACAAAGTGAATTTATGAATAACCTTTCTGCCTTGAGGCTTCAAACTAGATGCTTGTATGATGATTTGCTAGTGTTTTAGAGGATTGCAGGGATTTTAGGGAATTCCTCCAATTATTACTAACCCCAGTGAATCATTGGCAAACAAAAGGCCTATATAGAAAGTACCGAAAGGGATTCCTTTACTGAGAACCAACTTGACAGCAAAAATAAGGAAATAAGGGGGAAATAAATCCACAATTAGAATAAAGTTGAAACTATTTAACATACCTGAGCTAATTTGGACCTGCCACACTGTAACTGGAAAACCACTGCTTGCATATCTGCAAAACCATTTTCATGGAATGGAAAATAAAATGGCAAATGCACAGACCTGCTGGTCTTTGTCACTGTGTTTACTTTGCTGGTGTCATTGTGCTAACATTGTGTCAACCTTTGTTTTAATTTTAGAACAACATTGCAATACCAATGAGTCACACGACACTATGTGTGCATACAATTATTTTTGGTATTAAATTTTCACACCTAGTCTAGTTCATGTGTCGCCTCTTTTACTGCGTTGTGTAAAATTTCGTTGCATTCTGTGCTCAATTACAACCCTCATACCTTATTTTATTTTTATTAGCATGGTAACACACTGAAAGTTGTTAAATTTTATAATACAGTTGACTAAGTAATTGGTCTTTAATTATTAACATGTTTAGCAGCTTAATCAACAATGTGGGAATATGGCTCACTATCGGTATATACAGTCCGGTATCGGTATATCCCTGGTGTCCATCATGAAGCTGGTTGAGGGGACTGCAAGAAATGTAAATCATTTCAGAGCTCTGGTTAGAAGAATCTTAAGTCTTAAGGCTCATTTTTCTTTCTTTTTGATTTTTGTTGCAATTATTACAGTATTACTAATATGGGTGGGTGTGAACCTTTAGATTGTTGTACAGTGTTATAATTCCTGAATAAACATGGTTTATTCAGAATATGACTCTTGTAACGAACATGTGATCTGAAATACATTGTATGAGCTGATTGTTGCACTGGCAGACATTTTATACAGGTTTATGGCTCTAAGAAAAAAAAACATACAATGTATAGTATAGCCAGCAGGTAGCAGCCAGAAACCTTGTGCATTCGAACAGTTAATGTGTCTACAAAGGGCTCAGTTTTGCTTAAACTAGATTTGATACTGCTCAAAGACACAATACATTCGAAACCATACCCAGCTTTCATACTTGATAAATGTAAAGCGTTCTCAGTTTTACTGGGTGCTAGATACATATGACTAAAGTGGCTGTGGTTCGACAGTTTTTGGCACACGCTCAGACGCTGTCCCTAACCACACTGACAGAGACAGTGAGCCCCTGTCTGTGTGGATGCATGTGAGCATTTCAAAAGAAAAATCTTTCTTTTCGCTAATGCTGTGGCATCGCTTTGCATTTCTATAATCTACTGTTGTCTAACTTCTAGTTAATATTAGCGCACATCCTGTGGTTTTTTTGTTTTGTTTTTTTTTTCCAGGTTAAAAGGTTGCTAAATTGCCTGTGGGACCAGCAAATTATATTATTTGTGTTTGTGTATTTATTTTTTTTCTTTTTTAGGTGGACCATGCTGCCAACAGGACACAGTTCGGTAACAAAATCCACAACTACGGAGTCATTCAAGAGAAAATGGCCAGAATGGCCATGATGCAGTATGTTACAGAGGTGTGCTAGGCTTCATTAACATCAGGCTTCTTCCTCTTCTTTTTTCCTGGCAGCTGAGCCAACAAGGCAGTGTCATCATATTTATAGTCTTAGTTTTGCCTGTAGTCTGTAGTGTTTTCCTTTTTTCCTGTAACCAATTATTTTTAAAGTATTATATAAATAACAGACTGTAAAAAAAGAAAATGCATAGCAGAATATTCACATACTTTGCCCTGATTTAAAATCCTCACATTGAGTGAGACTGTTGTATAAGTAGAGGAAGTGAGCTAGTAGTGCAAAAATACGTCTTCACTTTGTGTATGTGTTTTTTTTTATTTCTTATTTCTCTAAAATGTCTAACCTTGTTGTATTCTCTACACCCCTCTCACAAAGTCTATGGCCTACATGGTCAGCGGAAACATGGACAGTGGAGCAACAGATTTCCAAATCGAGGCTGCCATCAGTAAAATCTTTGCCTCTGTGAGTGTTACATATGTTATATGATCAAGAATTATGCATCGCCCTAGTACATGTATACTAAGAATGGCTGTCATATCCGTGTAGGTTCTTTGGATAAACATCAGCATCTTAAGTGTCTTTTTGCAAAGATGGTAGAGATCTCTGCTATGATAATGGTATTAAATGCTAAATCTCCTGTTTTCACAGGAAGCGGCATGGACTGTGACTGATGAGTGTATTCAGATTATGGGCGGAATGGGTTTTATGAAGGTAAGTTTGGTTGTCTACTTGACGGCAGTGCAGTGAATAAAACGAATCTGCCTTTTCAAAGTGATGTCTGAGCAGGCAACATTTATTTGGGGAAACAAAGTCACGGTCATGTCATTTTGGCATGGCCGTGGTACATATATGTATAAGATACATATATGTTCATGGTACAAAATGGCTCTAATGGGTCAAAGAAAAATAAACAAAATCATCACACTGTTCTTACATGAAGTTTCACACTGTTTTCTTACACTAGAACTCTAAGGCTTGTAGCTTAGGCTTGAATACTCCTACACAATTGAAATGGAACACAAAAATGTCTTGGGGGTTGTGGAAACACACTGTAGGTGTCTGAAATATAGAACCCCTCCAGATAGTGTGGGAGTTTTACAAAGGCTTTAACCACTGAACTTTGTTTTTGAACTTATTACATGTGAAACTTAACCAGTAGTTAAAATATGGGTCATGTTGGGACACTGATTTTAACCTTCGTTGTCCTAGCTGTAACATAATTTTTTTGACTGAAAAATGTGCACAGAATGCAGGCAGAAAGAAAGTGTAAAAAGAGTGATTCGAGTTGTGTGACCCATATGAATTGTAGAAGTGTGCAGATCTGAGGCAGAAGTGAGCAACATCTCTAGATGATTCAGCAAATGTCTTTCTAAAACGGGACATTTCTTGTTCCTTATAGCTGGTTTTGTTGTGCAAGGCTGTCTATCTCGGCCACATCTTCTGTTCCTTTGATAGTGATTAGCTGGTGTGTTCTTTTTGCAATGATGTGCACCCGTTGGTGCAAGATCTGTTGTTGAAACTCATATTCATTACCCCAAGCATCTTATTTATAAAGCTAATCTATGCATATGATTAGAGCTTACAATCCATAAACACTGGTTTGGTGTTCTGTTCTCTGAATGAATTCTCAAGTTTGCAAATTTTTTTTCTTCAGCTCTGACAGTAGTTCTGTCTACACTCTTTAAATGCAGTGCTAAAACTGGGTCGGGCTTCTTTCGGCTCTCAAAATAGCCTTGGTTTTTGTGGGATAGGTGTGACAAGGTGTTGGAAACATTCCCCGTTTTGTAGTTGTAGATCATAGTCCATGTTGATATGATGACATCACATTATATTGTATTTAACAGTTATATTAAAGAGATTTAAAATGTTTTAATTAAAACCATGATCATAATCATTGATATGGTTTTATAAGATGTTTATTCAGCATTTACAGAACAGAAAGTCTGGGTCCTTTTTTTTGGTTTAGTTTTGAGTGTGGGAAAGAAAGGTTGAAAAAACAGAAGGGATAACAGTATTTTCTTTAAATATTCATAAAATTGGATTTAACTGTAAACATGATGTGGTTTTTATTAGTAAATAAACTAATAATTTTGTTTAATACTGCATAGCACTTGTTGTTGTTGTTGTTATTATTATTATTATTATTATTATTATTATTAATAATAATAATAATAATAATAATAATAATAATAGTAATAGTAATTATAATAATAAGGCCTGCACCACAAGACAATTTCATGTGTTTGGGAAGTTTTGTTAACCCTTTATTTAAGCCTAAACAGTATTAACCACTTAAAGAATTGAAATGGGGAAATAATCAATTTCTCTGAACTTTTAGATTTGTTGCAACTAAGCATTGCTTGTTGTCATTGTGTTGTCTTGATGCAGGAAGCAGGTGTTGAGAGGATCATGAGAGACCTGAGAATCTTCCGTATCTTTGAGGGCACCAATGACATTCTACGACTCTTTGTGGCACTCAACGGCTTCCAGGTAATTAGGGAACAGACAAGCTGACAGGAAGATGAGCAAGCACCTGATAAACATTTCCTGTATAAACTGCAAAGCTGCATTTGAGGTTGCAGATGAGTGGCTGTTGACGGTTGCCACAGTTGATACATTGCAGTTTTGCCTACTAGTGCCAGGCATTTGTAAAACAAACAAATACACAGTTTCAGACTATCGGTGCAAAGTGCTGTAACAGTCATACACTGTAGAGACGGTTACAGTGGTTGTAAACGGCAGTTATAAACCTGAAACACAATGATGATGTGTATGATATGAGTATCTAAAATATGATAATTAGACAAAATTAATATTTCTTTACAAATTTGTTTCAAACTTGCATTCTGATTTGTAGAATGCAGGGAATCAGCTGAAAAACTTGCAGAAAGCTCTGAAAAGTCCATTCAGCAATGCAGGTTTGTTGGCTGGAGAGATCACCAAACGTGCAAAAAGGTAACACATTGATAATCACTAACTGTCTCTCGTTGATTCGGGTGGTTTAAAGCTAAGGTGCCAGAGAATGAATGCAATTGTAATCATTCATTTCCTTCTGTCATGAAGGAAGGCTGGCATGGGTACAGGCCTCACGCTGCAGGGAAGTATCCACCCAGAACTGGCTCACAGTGGCGATCAGGTAAGACAAAATTGAGACACACTTCACAATTTCAGAGACGTTTTATTGTTTTGATAAATCTGTAACTTGTTCATCCCTGACAGGCAGGATACGTATGATTAAAAAAGAAATGCTCATCAATGGTTCGCATGTCCTTTCTGCGATGAATGTCTTAAAATGCTTGTTTCCCACCCCTTTCTCTTTTCCCAGGCGGTTAAAGCCATCGAGCAGTTTGGAGAGGTGATTGAAGAACTGCTTCTAAAGCATGGCAAGAGGATCATTGGTGAGGGAGAAAAATATAATCTTCCCAGATTGAGATTTTTTTTGGTTTTGTTTTGATTGAAAATGATTGAAATAATAATGGAGCTCTGTAAGTAGAGGAGAAAGAAAGACTTCTGTAAATTTGATTAGAAATGACTGAACATCTTTCACCATCAAAAAGCAGGTACCTTATCTGTTAGTATATATCACGCTTGTATCGAACCAGAGCTTGCAATTTTGTGGTAATGTATATGACTGATTTCCTTTTTGTTTTGGGGCAAATATGGTAGTAAAAACCCCCTTCTGTGCAGAATTGCTCGTCTCAGATTTGCGCATGCGATAGTGTTTTTTTTTTTTTTTTTTTTTTTTTTTGTTTTGTCTTGCACAATCAGCATGTGTTTTCCCATTTGTTTTCCAGTCTTCTAGACTTCCTTTTCTTATAGAATTGGATTTTTTGCAGTACAGCATTTTTGTGTGTTATCTTACAGATGAGCAGTTTGTGCTGAAAAGAGTTGCCGACTGTGCTATTGACTTGTATGCTATGGTTGTTGTGCTGTCCAGGTAAAACTCAATGTCCTGTCTCTAATATTTTACATATATCCGCACAGCTGTGGCACAGTGTGTCAAAAATGTGTGCTCTGCTCCTCTCCTAGGGCCTCCAGGTCTTTAAGTCAGGGTCAGTTGTCTGCTCAGCATGAGAAGATGCTCTGTGAAACCTGGTGCACTGAGGTTAGCCCCCCCACACACAAAAAGACACACAGTAACACTGCTATGTAATGCAGGCCAATATTTGAGTAATACTAGTGTGTAATACAAAATAAAGTACTTCCTAATACCACTATTAAGGATGAGCCTGTCACCATCCAGCATTTATAACTGTTTTTGTCTACTCCTGTTCACTTTTGACCTCGCAGATGGCTGTACTAACTCTTCTGCCTTTTTTTTTTATTGTGCCTTGTTTAGGCTCATGAGAGAATTATGCAGGACATCAAGTTCCTGAAGTCAGGCACATCCAAACAAACCTTCAAGAATCTGCGTGCCATTTCTGCAGCGGTGATAGAGAATGGAGGAGTAGTCTCTCCTCACCCTTTGGGCTTCTAAAATTTGTTCCTCTTTCTTTTACTGCCATCAGCTACTTATAATTTAACATTTTTATTAGCCATTGATAACTATTCATATTTAATATGACTTCTCAAATGGCTCAGTGTTGCCCAGCTGGGCGAGCAAAGGGAATTGTTGTACCACTTGCCGTGTGCCTGTAAAGTCTGTAAAGTTAAAGTTGTCAAAAAACCTGAATCTGCTGAGGTAGTGAAAAGTAAGTTTCAGCACAGTGAAAGTTTTGGAAGTGTTTCGCCAGCTATAATTGGTTTGTAGGTGTGTCAAGGATTCACTGATTGAAAACTAAGTACTAGTTTTTAACCTAACCTGGACCCATGTGTTCTTTTTTCCAGTGTTATTCATTTGTCATTGTATAAAAGGGAGATTAATTGAAAACAGTTATTTTGCTCTGTTGTTGTCTGTGTAGCTAATTTTAGCCTAACTTTCCATCACCGGTACATAAGGCTTTATATTTTTAAATAAACTGTCAGACTTCCTTAGTGAATTTAAAGTTCTTCTGATATTTGAATATTGAACGTCCTTAAACATTCTTGCCGTCAAATGGTTAGACAGTTCCAGGAAAACATTTGGGTATTTCTGTACGCAGTTGATCACAAAATAGCCAAAAACGCTGTGAGGTACCATAATGTAACAGTGTATAACTGTAACAGTGTACTTTTTGTTTAGTAGATTTTAGATTTATTTCCAACTATTCTGTGTATCAATAATTTAATGTTTCTGCCATCCACAATGCCTGAGGACCTGCATATATGTGAAAGTGGAGGTGTAAGCCTTAATCGTACCTCTTAACCTGTTTGTATGCTCGCAACAAACACTGCAGCACTATAGGCAATATATTTATTACAAAACAATGTGATAAGGATTGATCAGTGCCTAAAATGCAGTTAACGTAAATTTAAGATAAATGGGACTGGGGAAATGTCGTGCTAGCATGTTTTTACCATGTCTTGTGGTTAAAAATAAATAAACTTTACAGAATTAAATAAACAAGAACTTAAGAGATTCACAGTGCATTTACTTATCAGTATTTCATTTGACAGAATGATAGAATAACTTCCAAATGCCATGTATTGCTGGTTTGACCCCTCGGAAATCTCACAGTTCAGACTCGACAGCGTTTATAAAATGGCTGAGTTTCTAAAAAAAAAAAACCTGCCTGTGAAATTCACACCAGTTGAGTGCTCCATGCAAATGACTGTAAATACTGGAATAATTCTGCTAAATGTCTGCTTTATTTATCTACAATATGCATGTTACTCTAATGAATGCAGATTACCCTCTCCGTAAGCACCCAGGGTGTAGAAAAGAAGCTGTCGAGTACTTTTTTTTCTCCATATAGCTGCCACTTCATTTGTAGTTCTATTGGTCTTCTGACCATTTCACAGTTGAGGTTAGGTATAAAAACATGTGAACACCATAAATCCAGTCCGCAGCTACATTAAATCCGTGTCCAGTTCCCCTGTGGTCTATCCCTAATGGTCACACAGTCGTCTGAGATATTTCTCTCGATAAAAGTGTCTCTGATGTCATTCTCCTTTCCCTGAAACAAATGCAGAAATGTTTTGTTAGGTTGGGTTATTTTTAATGCTGGTTATATGATCATGAATACATTATGCAAAATACAGATATCGCTTAATCCTTAGTTTCTGCTATAGAATAATAAATTGGCAAACAAGTCTTATCACCAACCGTTAAAAAAAGAGTTGTGTCTGATGTGGGGTCTGTGGTATTGTGATGGTGGTGATAGTGGAGTATAGTTGAGGGGAGGGGGGCAAAATCAACTTCCCAGATGTCTGTGTAAATAGGAATCGGAAGGCAATATATTCTTGGCTTCCTACTACTTTTTGAAATAAGAATTACTTTCAATATTAGGGTGTAGCTAATAGAATAGTTTCATGAAAATGCTTTCAATATATTTATTAGCCATAAAACCTGTGGTTCATGGGTTCGAGACTGAATCAGGAGCCAGTTTTGATGACCATACAGGATGATATTTTCATGTCAAATTCAGTACTTGCAGTACATTTTAAAGTCCCCTGAATGTTTACTTTTTAAAAATGTCCCTATAAAAAACACCTAGTTCCTCAGTTTCTACAGCTTCCTCATCTGGTCACCTGCTTCAAATTAATCAACTTCCTAAGTATCCTAAGTTATATTCTTTATTAAAGAATAATGCCATGTATCTAATTTATAGTAACGTTTAAAGCTACTTGGACGTTATTCAGCTACATTTTGTGCTGTATTAAATAAGTCGTGTGCTCTAATAATTGAGATGCACTTTTCATGCTGAACTGTAAGACCGTTAGACGCACCCCTGGCCTTTTCGTTTGGTACAACAACCAGATGTGTTTTTTAAGATAAAGATATGTGAGCCGTACCGTTGTCTGGGTTGACGTCCAGGATGGGCGACACCGACCGTCCACTCCAGCAGGCTCTTCAGTCTGTAGTCTAAACACGGGAAGCGGAGATTGAGTTGCTCCAGCAGCTCCTCTTTGCGCAGTCCGTACACTATAGGCGCAATACACTGAGCCAGGCTGAAGAAAGCAAACGTAATCACAGCAAAAAGCTCCTTGGTGTCGGACATAATCGTGTTCTTTTCGCTCAGGACATGCAGCACGAAGTTAATAAAGTTTGGCAGTATGTACACTGCAAGCTGGACGCCGTGCAGGGCGATGGTCCTGCAGCCGGCCCGGTTCCTCCGGTTCAACACACCCAGGCGGCGCCCCACGCACAAAATGCGCACGTAACTGTACAGAATGAGAATGGTGCAAATGGAGATGAGTAAAATCTTATGCACTCCCCCTACTTTTAGCTGTTTCCGATCACACTGGATGTTCGCGGTACCCTCCACTTTGGGGAAAAGACTGAGCGGGATGATGGACGCGAGCGCCCAAGTGGCCACGCCAAGCAGCCAGGGCCAGTGCTTGAAACGGACGCTGCTGTACTGGAGCGGGAAACAGATGGCCACGTAGCGGTCCAGGGCCATAGCCGTGATGGTGAGGAGGATGTTGGACGCGCTGGTTGCCAGCATAGTGATGAGGGCTGCGCATGTGGGCGCCGGCAGCTTGGCGCGCAAATACAGCTGCAGGTAAAAGGTGAAGCAGACAGCGAAGTACATGGTGGCGGAGAAGAGCAGGTGGAAAACGAGCACGAAGCGGGCATGACTTCTCAGCCGCTGCTCTCGCAATATGGTCCAGTTAATCAACAAATTAAAGATGAACAAGATCACGAAGGCCACGGCCGACGCACAGACGCGAACGTGGGTGTATGTGTTCGCCTCCGTGTCGTGTGAGGACGTGTTTTCCATCTGAACCAGGCTGTATAAGTTACCCAAACGCAGCGGTGCTGGTGCTTAAGTTATCATTGTGCCATAACAGTACCTGCGCTCCGAGCTCGGGTTGTTGCTTCTTCGTCTGGGTCCATTTACTTCCTTTCAACTGGTACTCGTCAATTCCCGTCTACATCAGCTTGTTTTTAGGCTCTCGTTTGCTTAATAAGGAAGCGGACACCGATATAAACCATCCACCTTCTTCCTTTCTCTACTGTATGAGCAAGTGCGCGCCTGCGCATCTCTCTCTCTCTCTTTCTCTCTCTCTCTCTCGCTATGTGTGTGTGTGTGTGTGTGTGTTGAAAAGAGAAAGAGGTTTTTTTTTTCTAGAGGCGTTAATGTTAGTTTATTTTTAGCACGTGGCTCATATCACAAGTGACAGTAACTGTTTTATTCCGAAAAGCAGTATTAACATACAGCTATTATAATGTCTCATTTCAAGACTGTGTGTGTGTGATGACACTACTCCCGGCACATGACTTCTCACACGATTAAAGTCGGTACTCCCCTAAAAGACTTCTCTAAGGGTTCTCATAATGAACACAAAATGAGGTAAAAAGAAAGACATCTAGGCTGTAGGGTTAAACCTTTAATATGACTATTAAAGGTTATATGCTGATTTCTTGTGCCAAATTGTCACCCTGTCTGAGAGGGTTTCATTACTTTGAAAGCACCCCCCCCCCTTTTTTAAAAAAAAGAATTACAATTTTAGATGTCTTAAATTTTTATTTTATGACTTCTGTATTATTGACCCATGACTCGTAAAGCATTTTATATTTTCTAAACATGACTTTTATACTTATTATTTACATTCTAACAAGGACAACAACAAAGTTGACATACAGAATTTTTTTTTCACATATTTCATAATACACCACTTGTCAGACAGAAACATAACAAGGCGGTTTTGCCTATAAATAAAACAGAAGCAACAAAAACTTCTACAGATTCACTAGACAAGATTCTTAGACAATAGCTTACCAGACTATTTCTTCTAAAAATGCACAAAGTGACCATAAAACTATAAATGCATTTTTAATAGCACATGCTCGTCACACAAAGTGTAGTCTTTCGTTACTTATTTACTATTTACTGCTATTTATTGTGTATACTGTTTTTGTAGAAATATTTAACTTTTATTATTTTTGTGATTCATCATTATGTCTATGTTGGCAGCATTTATTTCCATATGGACAGTACTGTGTGTGCATTATACGGACAAAAGTATTACAAAGTATTGTTTTATTCAGTTTCATTGCCACATGTGTATAAAATCAATCACCTAGCCATGCAGTCTGCCTTTACAAACATTTGTAAAAGAATGGGTTGTTTTAAGAAGCTCACTGAATTCGAGCATACTGTAATAGGATGTCACCACTGCAGCAAATTAGTTCATGAAGTTTCTTACTCAATCAACTGTGTACTGAAAAGTGGAGACTGTGTTCCATGACTGTGCTCCAGTGCACAAAGCGCAAGGTCCATAAGACATGGTTGGGTGAGTTTGGTGTGAAAAAACTTGACTGGCCCACACAGAGCCCAGATCTCAACTGCATCCAACAGATAAATTATAATGTCGATTGCGAGCCAGACACTGCCATCTACAATTCAAAATCTTGTAGAATGCCTAACCAGAAGAGTAGACGCTGTTATAGCTATAAAGGGGGTCAACTTTATATTAATGCTTATGGATGTTGAATCGGATGGCAAGAAAGCTCCTGGCTTCTCAATGCTTTTGTCCATATAGTGTATATGAAAAGCAACCACTGTTTACCAGTGGTAATGTTACTACCTATGATATGTGATGAATAGCTAATAACAGATTTACTACAAGAACAACACAAAGTCATAGCGTAATTACTTTACTCATTATTAGGCTATAAGAATATTGTGGCAAATATTGGAAATGAACATGTCAGATGCTACTTTAAGTAGAAGGCAGTCTGAAAAAAGGAAAATATAGATTTTAGACTAATTAAACAAACAAAAACAACCAAACTCTTGGGTTAGGTTTGGGGTTAGGGTTTTGTCCCATGACAACAGTGGAAACAATCTCATGTGTTGAATCGACATTTTCTGGGTGATTGGGGAAGAGGTCAAGTCATTTCCCTTCAAATTTACAGAAGAAAATTATAAATAACAAGCAAAATAGTTTCAGTCAACAACGACAAAATCAACAACAGCAACAGTAAAGATTGGGGAGGAGGATGATAGTGTAAAGAAATACTAATTATAACCATTGTTTAAAATGTAATACATGGGTGTGTTCATTTTGCATTTCAGTAGACCTATATTCATTTATAGGTATAGTATATCATTACTTTAGCCTGACTTAGTTTCATTCTAAGTCATGCTTTCCACATGAGTTCAAAATATCTTGCAGTTGTTCTCTCGCTCACTGAAGCCGAGTTGTGTATGAGCTAGTGATTTGATGTTACCACGCCATCTTGTGTCCATGTGCATGTCGCATTGTGTTTAGCTCTATTACAGTCTCTTTATTTATCTCTGAGGATCTCACTTCATCACTAAGTACACACCTGTACTCAGAGAGACTTGAAATGAAGCAGAATCCAACCACAAGTCTAAAACAGACAGACAGATAAAATATTGGGAGTAAAAAAAAACTATAGTAATATTTACAACAATAACAACAAAATATTTACAATATTAAAAATACGGGCCCCACACTAGGACCTCAATGCACCAAAAGTCAGTAAACCTTTCATTACTGAGATTTAAATCTTTTATTTTTTAAAAAATCTTTACTTTTGATGACAGACTCAATCCTCCTCAGCATAGAAGATACAAGCATTGCACAAATTTCTGGAGATTTTCTTCAGAGACAATTTTTAAGTATTTTTTTTCTGGAGTGGTTTTGTTGCTCCACCTTTCTCTTTAAAATGGCCATCACTTTTTTCTTCTTGAGAAACTCATCTGACCAGAAAATGTGCTCCAAATATTTATTAGGCTTCTTTTCATGTTCTTTAGCTAAGTTTAATTTGGTTTTGTGTTTAGAATGGGCCAACATGTTTCACATGAACAGGACTACTATAGTGAATGCATAGACCCTACAGGGAAGCATGCAGGTGAGAGTGTGATGATATAGTGCTGCATGAGTGCGAAGGGGAGATGACATTTTTATATATGGCACTATGAATGCCGGTGGACATACCAAAATAATGACTGACAAGATTTTATATATATATATATATATATACATACCCCTTGAACTTTTCCATATTTTGTCACATTACAACCACAAACATAAATATATTTAATTGGAATTTAATGTGA
>JAOVVF010000042.1:7760747-7783881 GCA_028565595.1 Duopalatinus emarginatus | reverse complement strand
ACACACCAGTGAACACTAGGGGGCAGTGAACACACTTGCCCAGAGCGGGGGGCAGCCCCAAACCATGGCGCCCGGGGGGCAGTTGGGGGGAGTTAGGTGCCTTGCTCAAGGGCACCTCAGTCATGTCTTGCCCTGGTCAGGGATCAAACCCACAACCTTCCAGTCAAGAGACCGGTTCCCAAACCACTAGGCCATGGCTGCCTCCGGCTGCTTTATTTTATGTATTATAGTATTAAATCAGACAGAAATATTCATTATTCCAGTTGTTGTTCAGCACAAAGTGTGTGAGTGCTCAAGGATCATATTTGCTAGGCAAAGAGTCACTAGCATCACCTGCTACACGTAATCTAGAATGCAGAGTTCAGGCAGTCCCAAAACATCACAGGAATGTGGGACTGGATTTAAAAGCATCTTGTTTGCAAGATCACTGTTTGTAATCGCCAAGAAATACCATGTCCCCACTGTTATTAGTGACAAAATCATTATCAGAGTTAAGACTACCCATGTCTGCAATGAGATAAGCTTCTGAGCATCCATGTTTAAGGCAGCGCATGAGTATGGAATGGTATGACATTCAGGTCCAGTTAACTGGGCGTACAGTTTTTTCATCTACAAAAGCATGCATTACTTGGATCCAGCTAAATATCAGGAATGGAATTAATGCCTGCTGTATTGGGTAAGTACATTTAAACCATTATATGTCCCAACACAACAAAGGAAGCTGTTAGCAAAGGCAAGTTCTGCAATCTCCGCTAGAGACAGATAGATAGATATAGAAGCAGGCTGAGAATAAGCTGGTAGATGTGACGGTTTAATAAAGGTGTCAGATAGACCTGTAACAGTGTCACTAGTTGCTGGACAGACACCTAGGGGGAGTACTCAGAGACCGGGGACTCAGCCTAATGTTGCTATATGAAATTGTTATTAAATCAAACCCAAAATTAATTACATCTTACTGTGAGGGGCTTTGCTATATTCTTAGTATATTCAATATTCAAGCTCCTTTAGCAGTAGTTTTTATGTGCATTGGACACAAATGTAGAAGTTCTTCAGTCCCCTTAAATCAGTCATTTATTACTCTGTTGATTGTAACAATTTAAGCATTTTCATTAATGTTTATACTTTACCTGAGTGTCAGTGAATAAGCACTTAATTCTTGTGCTTTGATGCACAAATGATTATAATTATCAGACAACTGGCTAATCTGCTTGGCCACTGTATTCACTGTTAGACTTATATTTTGGAATAAAGTTAATTTTTGGGGCACATGACGGGCAGAATGAAGCATGCAGATATTTAAAAATTGTCCCTCTGTAAATGGCTTTCCTGCATTCATGATGAACTCACTCATGCTGTGACAAAAAGTCAGGCCACAGAATCTGAACTGAAATGCTAGAGACCAGGATAGAGGAAAGCACAGAAGGACCAAACCTATTAATAGGTAGAGATCCACTTGAGGATATATATGTGGTCTAATGTGGTTCTAGTGTGCACTATAATCATGTTGTGATGATTTTGCATACCAAACTAATGTAAGTTGTGCGCCAATTAAGAAATTAAACTGACTGTCCCCTACCAAACACAAATGCTATCAATTTGCTGATAACAGTTCTTGCATCTGCTGACATTAGCTACTCATTAACTGGCTAGTTAGTCTTTAGAAGGGAAGCCCATTAAAAATAATTAAACATTAACAATGGGATCTCTCTAAAGATGGAACAGAGGTAGGTAGACTTTTATTAAACAACCAAAATGTGCAGCAAAATTGTGCACATTGTGCAAAATTGACCAAAGTCTTGGTCAGGTATGAACCCAACCAGTGTAACTTTGCAATTGATAAGTCTTGCCTAAAAATGTGAATTGATAAGCCTATGAAAGTGATGAGCTGTGATAGGGAACAGGTGTGCATGATCAGTACTTGTGTGACTGTAAACTTTCCTGGTAGAGTGTGGTGTCAGGATGGTTGGCAGTGGTGGCCATGTTATTGTAGGCCTGCACTACATTCTGGGAAGTGTAATTTTGCATGCATTCTTGTGATGTGGTGTTTTGCACACAATCCTTACTGCTATATTGTTCTCTGGGGAAGTGTTGGAGCCCTGCCTCTTAATTGCTTCTTTAAGATGAATTTGCACATTTAGAACATAGTTTTGAGAAGTCCAATTTCTACACACAAAAAAAATAAAACTTTATATGGGTTTTCCTTGGTGGGTAAACTTCATATTGTCTGCATAAAAGGCCTTGTATTTGCCATTGAGCTGTGTTGTGCTTATTGATTTGAGTCTTGTTTTTAAACCTGTGTGCAGTTCAGTAGTTTCTACTCCATTAAAGGCTTTATACATGTTTCACTCTGTGCGTGGAGTTTATAGGCCTTATGTTTGTTGTTGTATTGTGTATGTTGTTTTGCCTTGTTTTTGAAGTTTATCATTGTATTGTGCTTGATGATAAGCATGTGATGAGAGAGAGAGATGGAGAGATGTGCCTGTGTTTGCATGTCACCGAGAGGAGAGTGTGAGACACTAGCTTAAGTGCCTTTCTGATATTTTATGGCTCTAGTTCCAGTGGATTAACACTGCAAACAGAACCTTTTTAATTTTTAGTGTGCAAATTAAAAAACTATTATGCAACAATTATTCAGCACTGAATGTATGGCTTAATTTCAATGTTTAATTATTATAATTTTTTATATGTTAATTAAATGTGTATGATCAACATAAAATTTTAGCAGTTTTATTTTTTGAGTCAGTTAATGCATTGTTTATTTGCTATCAGCATTTTTTTTTTGCATTTATCATTTTGAGTGTGTTAAGTTAACTTGTATCAGCACATTTTTCATTTGCAAGCTGGAGTTTTAGAATTTTAAGTGTGCTTTATTTTTGAATATTTGACATTGGATATACATGGCAAATGTAATGAGACTAAAACCAGTATTGTGCAGGAACCCCTCTATCCTAGTAAAGTGCTTCCCCTCAAGCCTGATATCATAGTGCATTATCCTGATGTGACTATCCTATCATTGTCGATTTTAATAGTGTCTGTCAGACACTGTATATACTGGGTGTGCTTAAATATTGCTTCCTGTTGGCCAGTTTATTGAATAGGTTGAAAATAAGATGAAGGTCAAACATACCATTACCCCAGCAAGTAATGGGTGAGGCGGCTGATCTTTTAGGCTATGTCAGGAACATCTTTGAATTACTCCATGCATGAATTGTGCTATACAAATAAACTTGTCTTGTATTGCCCTGCCATCTTAAAAAAAACAACGATTTATTGGATCAGGTTTTTCCACTGGGAAAGTGATCATGTGTCCTGCGACTTTTGACTCACCCTGTATAGTGTTGTGGTGAATAAGAATGGGAATAAAGGAAAACTGAATACTGGGGGACAGCTGAATAGTGGTTGAAGAGCATCATCAGCTGCTGCTTTGTATTTCCTTGAAAAGCTTGATTGCTACTTTTGTAGCATCCAACAGATATAAGTAAAGAATAGCTTTGAGACCGCTGATACTTCCTCAGTAATGATTATCTCAGTACCACAGAATGTAGTCTTGCTTCATCATTTAGTTTCTAAACCGTGATATACCAGCTGAAGTCTTAAGGATAGAATGTAGTGGTTTACCATAAGTGTTAAAGGCTGTTTTTTTTTCCTGAAAGCTGTGAGTAAAATGAGTGAGCATGGACATGTTATATCAAGTACTGGGTAGTTTGCAAAGTATTTGTGATGCTTCCATATAGAGTTAATTACTGAGGTGTGATTTACCGGTATCAGCCCCACCTTAGGCAAAGTCTAACAACTTCCTTTCCATATTTCCTTTTTTTAATGAGATTTTGCTGTATTCAGGAATGTCTTGCAGTTTATATATTTGCTCAGGGTTTATTTCCTCTTGCTTTGACATGTACTCTATTCCTAAGAAGATTTAATACCCTAATATGTGTAGCTTTGACATTTGCATACTTTTACCTGATTAGGGAATTAGATTTAGTAGATTTAAGCACCAGTGGGTTTAAACTTGACTTGCTAGTGTCATTGTATGTGTAAAGCTTTGAACATTTTGTAAAGCATTTAAGAAAACAAGGTTTATTAACATACTATTCTATTTGTAGGTACCACGTACAAGTTAAGGGTTATGGGAAATAACTGCCACATTATTGCATTTTGTTAAATTCACAGGTTGTCCCCAATAACGAAAAAAAACCCAACATTTATTTGTAAAAAAAATAATTTTTCATTCGTACCTGAGGTTGTTTGACAAACTATACAATGTACATACATATTTGCTTTATAGTTGCAGTAGATTCCTTGCTACATAATTTGCAGCATTCCTGTACTGATCACCCACATCTCACCTATAGCAAGAGAAGTCTAAGTACAGGTGGAAACATGCCAGATCTGGAACAACAATTTTGTCTGATTAGTGAATACTACTCCTATATGTACATGTTCCCACTGCATAGTGGAACCCCATGGGGCAAGGTGTGTATTTTACCACCCTCGTACCTGCTGCTTCATTTGCATGGCCTGATGGAAAAGTAGTCACGACTGTATTTGAGGAAATCAATATCAGCTTCTGAACACTAGGTGACAGACTTGCATAAGTCAAAATATGGAGCCTCGGCGGTGATCTGAGATAAAGTAGATAACAGCCCTGAAAAAGTGCTGAGACAATTCAAGTTAAACAAATCTAATTAGTAGCTAAATAAATTGTTTAAATCTAGTAAAGAATAGCTCATTGTTAGAAATGACTGAACCAGATAAGCAGTCTAGCTTCACATTCTGGTTTACATTTTGACATGTCAAAATCATAAGTAAAATGCACACTTAAATACATACATAACATTTACCTTTTAATATTAGTAGCATATAATGAAAAGTCATAGTCCTTTTAAATAACCTCACTGATATTCAGGCAAAAATGCATTAAGCTAATTTATATTTATATAGATTAGTGTTGATGTTATTTCTGATTGTGATTTTTACTTCCTGTCCTTCGTAAGGGCCTTTGCAACCTCTTCAGGAATGTGCTAAAAATGTGTTAAATGAATCAATCTGTGTCGGAGTCCAGTTGTCTTGCATTTGGCCAGATGTCCTCTCAGATCAGTCATCAGTTGTCAGCCAAATAAAACCCCTGTAGCAGCTCTTTGCCTGATGTATTAGACAGCAGCCTTCACCACCATGACCACTACTAACACCAACAGCAGAATGGGTGCAACTAAAGCTGCTCTGGCAGTTTGTGGCCCAACATCTTTTGAGGGCATTTTGATGATTTTGAGTAGTTAACAGACATGTCAGACCTATCCGACCTCTGTCGTTAAAACACAGCATTATACATTTTTAATAAGAGCATTATTCATTCATTCATTTGTTCAGTGTTGTGCTTGGGTTGAAGGTTCAGATAGATTCGGTGAAGTGTTCTCAGGAATACTGTGTGAAAAGGATTTACTGTATATTATCTAGGCCTATAAGGATTTACAAAATAAAAATAAGAATATTTATTTAAGTAATATGAATGAACACTGATGATTACTTTCACTTCTCAGGCAATTTATGCTGAGAGTCTCTCTCTCGTTCTCTCTCTCTCTCTCTCTCTCTCTCACACACACACACACACACACACACACACACACACATACACACTCAGTCACTCACTCTGGCCAGAGAAACAGGAAGAACGGTTTATATGCTCTTAACAGGAATTAGAAGAGACTGTTTAGGTTGGGTTAGAGACACACTTTCTCTCACGTCTCTACAGGCTCTGGTCTCTGCACTACTGCTGATTGCTGATGGATCTTTTTGAAGAGGCGGTGCAGTACCTCAAATCCTCCGGTATACCGGGTAGGTTCAGGGTTTCAGAATCTAAACATCAAACACCTATTGTCCATCACTTAATGTTTCCACTGCATTCAGGTTGCTGTGCTTAAAAAGCTTTTGGTATCTGAATAACAGTGAATGCAGTCTGTAAGATGTGAGATGTTTTAAGAGTATTTTGATATTCTGTTTAATTTTTAACATCTGGTAGTAAAATGTTTAGTAATCTACATTTAAAACCATTACCTAGTTACCTAGTTACGTAGTTAGCTATGTAGTTTTCTCTCTCTCTCTCTCTCTCTCTCTTTAATGAATTTACCACCATTTTTAGAAATCCCATTGATTTTCATCTTGTTCTGGCTGTATTGTTAATAGTGGGAAATGAACTTGAGGATTCAGAATTCTCTCAGGATATGTCTGGGGATGAGACTGACTGGATTCCAAACATTACTGATGAAGTAACAGTACCAACCACACCGGTGAGTCATCTATCATAATGATTCTCAAAGATTGGTCTGTGATTTATCTTAACTTTGTTACAGTAGAAAAACTCCAACTCAGCATTACTATATTTAAATATAAATATGAATGAGTGGTGTAGGTTTCATTTCAACTTCGGGCACCACCCAACCTAATACAATATACGAGTAGTTTTCTTTTTGTCAAATGAAACATTTTTTTTTAATTTCCGTTTGTACATAAATGCATAAACCTGTTTTAAAATATATATGCATAATGTTATTAGTAAATTGACAAACCCATGTGTCACACGGACACACACATACATATATAAATGTAAAAGCTTGCTCAATATTTAAGCAGTCTAAGAAGACTGCTAGACCTGCAAAACTAACACGTTAGCTAGATATCGCTATCAATCTAGACAACAGTTTTCTGGTTTTAATCCAGAGATTGTCTATGACTTGCCCTCCAACCTATGTCAATGCCTCATACATATTTTCATTAAAAACTTCAGAAATAAAATACTTTATAACTCCAGAAATTACCTATTATACCATGCAGAAACATGAATGTTTGAGTGCCATCAGCATAGCAATGGTATAAAAACCCATGTGAAAATCTGTCCTCACTGAAAGATTGCGTATGTGCTACTGTTGGTATATGGGATGTGCTGGGAATCAAACTCGGGCCACTTTGCTGCCTGATTCAGATTTTTTTATACCTCTATGCCCAGTAGTTGTACTAGTATGAGTAGTTCTTAGCATAACAGTCACAATTTTTCTGTTGAACTGTCAGAAACATGTCTCTAGATTAAATCCATTACTTTAAATCTATTTTTTTTAAGTGAGTTATTTGAAATTCATGTTTGATATACATGATGAGCTGTTGTTCTAGATCTGTAAAAGCCCGGAAGACATGCTGGATAGGAGACTACAGTTACTCCGAGAGATTTTAATCAGTGAGGAAACCTACCTGAATGAGTTGGAGACTTTGCTGATGGTAAGACACACACCAACACATACACTCAAATATATTTGCATACTCTGCTATAATTTTCATTTATTCTTGTGTTAATTCATTAATTAAATTAATTAAATTAATTAAAATAATTAAATAGAATTCATTTTTAGTAGAAGTAGTAGTGGTTTATCCTGGTCAGGTTCTTGGTGGATCATGAGACTATCCCAGAAACCTAAGACAGGAATACACCCTGAATGCACCATGCAAATAACATTCACACACAGTGGCAAAGTAGCACAGCCTATCCACCTACTGGCATGTTCTTGGTAAGTGGGAAGATGACAGTCAGTCAGTCACATTACCTCCACAACCTCCAAAGGACAGGGGTGAAGATATCACAATCCACACACTGTTTGAAGAAGACTTCAATAGCAGAAATATAGCTGTACCATATTTCAAGATGCAAACCACTCATCAGCTGTAAGAATCAAAAGGACAGATTGTAATTCACAAAGAAATACAGAGATAAGCCACACAAGATGGAATCAAGAAAAAAACTTAACCATAGCAAAGGCCAAAATAGAGAAAGAAGCCATCTGCTCCTCATCCACAACATAGAAGCTAATCAGTCAAACAGGTCGGTGGTATTGTCATTGTTTGGGCTTGCATGACTGCTTCTGGCACAGGCTCAGTAATCATTAT
This sequence comes from Duopalatinus emarginatus, assembly GCA_028565595.1. Classification (NCBI taxonomy): domain Eukaryota; kingdom Metazoa; phylum Chordata; class Actinopteri; order Siluriformes; family Pimelodidae; genus Duopalatinus; species Duopalatinus emarginatus. The sequence continues at coordinate 7,775,952 of JAOVVF010000042.1, read as the reverse complement.
TTATGATGCAACTCATAATTATAGCAGGTTAATGATTTCAGAAATTTGTAGAGAATAACTGGGAGAAACGTCCCAATGCAGCAAGATATTGGCCCAAAGCACACTTGCAAAACAAAAAGGACTTCATCAGGGAAAACAAGTGGAATTTTGTAGGCTGGCCAAGTCAATTATCAGACCAGAACTGTGCATGCATGTAACCTCCTGAAGAAGAGACTGAAGGCAGAAACCCCTAAAACAAACAGTTTGTGGTGCAAGAATGGAAATGTTCAGCAAGATCAGGAAATGAAAGCTAAAATCTCATATTCATCATTTTATCTCAGACTCAAATGTCTTTACAGTGTAGTAAAAATGGACGTGCTGTTTCAATACTTTTGGAGCAGAATGTATGTATAAAATAGTGTCTACATATGTCCACACGTATATTATATATGTAGAACTTTGCTGGCTCAGTGCTGGCTCCTGTAATTTTAACCATAGTATTCTTCATTAATCTTCCCCTTTCAGTTTTGCCTGTGGTCAAACTTCTTTCTACTTGCTATGAGTTGAAAGTAAAGAAAACATGTTTTTTTTCTTGTCATAGAATTTAAGAGTAGAAATACTGAAAAATATTGTTTTATGGACTTTTATGGAAGATGACAATGTCACAACTGTTTAGTTGTAAATTCCTCTGCATGTTTCTTTCCAAAATGCTTCTCTCTTCTTTACCTAGCAAAAAAGTACATGTGTTTGCTTTCCTGTCTCTAACATGAGAGTAAAGAACTTCCCTTAATCCTTTAAATAGAATGAACACTTCTTTTTTCCCCAATCAGTCACAGTCCTAGTTGGGCTTCAGCTTAAGATGATCCACCCACAGGCCATCCTGTGTACACTTAATGGCCACATTATGAGCTATGCCGTTTCTTCTATTTAGACTTCTGGTTAATTTATTTAGTTTTATCTAACAATAACATATACAGGTGCTGGTCATGAAATCTGAATATCATAAAAAAGTAGATTTATTTCAGTAATTCCATTCAAAAAGTTGAACTTAATTTTTAAGTGTTTCCTTCTTTTAATTTAATGATTATAAATTAATATTGTTCAATATTGAAGACACCTGGTGCCACACTCTAATCAGCTGATTAACTCAAAACACTGTAGGCATACAGTTACTGACTGTCAGGTCACCACTACAATTTATATGATCACAGAATAAAAAACTGCTCTGTTTTGGTTTGTGATATTAGTTTCACTAACCACAGTGTTCCATGTTGTTGCACAGGTGCTTGTTCCACTGCATTGTTCAGTATTAGTTAAACGGCCTTATGCTGTGAAAAGTGGGTAATTCTTGGCCACACTGTTAGCTTCCTCTTACTCTCATTTATGTTAATATATGCATTAGAATAGCAATACTATTTTGTAATCATTGCTATATCATGCTATAGTCTACTGCAGTTGTGCACTTGACATTTCTCTTTTTTTGTTCCTTCTCAACGTTATCTCCTTTCTCCAGCCTCTGAAGGCTCTCAGGGCTTCAGCTGGTACATCCCAGCCTGTGTTGTCCATGGAACAGATCCAGACAGTGTTCTACCAGCTGCCAGAGCTCTTAGATATCCACACTGAGTTTCACAGCAACCTCAAAGCAAAACTACAGTTGTATTTAGAAGTGGAACTAGGCGTTCCTCTGCAGCTGTGTCATGAGAACCTTGACCTGTCTGTTGGAGACCTTTTCATCAAATTTGTGAGTTTGTGCAGGTTTTTTTCCTGTTTATGTAGCAGGCATTCTGTATCAGCTAGGGCCCTTACAGATGTGATGTTTCAGATAATTCATTTATTTTAACATTTTGTACATGCAGTCTTAAGGACATAGCATGGTGAAATAGAGTTAGGTACATAAATATGTAGACATTAATACATTTTAAAAATAAATTCATAATACTCTTTATCTGTCTACCATAGTCTGTACGAGATAAAGTTAAACAGAGAATATAAGCTCGAAGTTCAGACTTGTTTCCTGCTCGTTCTTAGCGCAATTTGTCTTTAAAAATGCATGCTCAGTTGCATTGCTCAATATAGCCATTGCAGTCAACTTTACTTCTTCTAGGTTGCTTTCAAAGTATTTTCAGACCATTGACAAGTACCAGATAATACAGCCCTGCACAATACAGAATTCATCTTGTTACAACACTGGGCAAAATCTAATGTTTTGTTAAACCATTACCTGCTTGCCACTTTTCTCAGCAGCCATATCATTCATATATATATATATATATATATATATATATGTATATATGCACATATATATATATCTATATATATATATATATAATTATAATATATATATATATGCCTATACCACAAGGCCTTTTTGTGGTTTACTCATGGTGTCTTTTTAGCTGCTTATTTTGGATCTTTTAGCTGCTTATTTCTAAGCAAAATAAGAATTTTACCGGCCAAAGATGTTAAAAGAGCGACATCCTTCCTATTCATAGATACCATTATATTCATGCTGAGAGTATGCATATACATTATTTAACTTAAACTCTAGTATAGTATGGTAGACAGCTAAAATAATAAATATATTAAAAAATATTTAAATAATAATCCCAGGTTAAATGTATCTGTAGTATTATAACAGGCTATGTTTTGGTTATGTGATGTGTAGGTGAGCCAGTTAGGAGTGTACCGAGGATTCATTGATAATTATGAGAATGCTGTACAGATAGTGAAGAAATGCAGCCAATCAGACCAACGATTTCGAACTCTTGCCCAGGTGTGTATGCTGCTGATCATTTTGAGTTTGTGTGTGTGTGTATCAGACTGCAATACTTTTTCCTGCTCATGTATTTGTTATTTAGAGCATGAAGTCCACTAAAGGATCAGACAATTCCAGAGCTATGTACACCTTTGAAGGTAATAGATGAGTGACGGCTTTGTTTCCTTTTTCAGTTATTTAGTCATTTTTGGTTGTCCTATTTTAACCATGTCTCATGTTACAGGTCTCCTATACAAGCCTCTAGACAGAGTGACTAAGACTACTCTTGTACTGCATGTAAGACAATTATATGTCGATTATAGTGTCAATTATAATCATCATAGAAAGAAGTTTTGATCGAGTGCTTAAAAATATGGTATTATATCTGTAGTTTAATACCCTTTCTACAGTTCTCATGTGTCTGTGCTTCTTTTAAAGGATCTTCTGAAACACACTCCAGCTGATCACCAGGACAGTGTGGTGCTACAGGAAGCCCTACGAATCTCAAGCAGCTTCCTGTCTGGGGTTAATGAGGGATCACAATGCAAGACATCTGTCACCCTTAGTAGAGGAGAGGTACACTCTCACGTACACAAGCATGTGTATGCTTACACACACATGAACACATTCAATAACCCGCTAATTCTATAATCAACGTTTATAACGTTTAGTGTTTGGGGTTTTGCCTTTTCCACATAAATCAACAGATCCAGATCTCAATGTTATCAAACACATCTGGGATACCATGCAGCACACTGAGGAACACAGAAATCATACAACAGAACAGAATAACTTTCAGTGCACACAAGTATGCAACACCCTAATTTTGGTGCCACGAGACAGTGTACTCAGTGCAAAGTGTGATCTCACAACAATTGGCATGTGAATCATACAAATCTTTTTTTAGTTCTTACAGAAACAGCACCACAGCAACAGTATGAAAAAAGAATCGCTTTATGTTTGTGTGTGTGTTTCTTATAGAGACGGCAGCTTGTGCGTGATGGATTCGTGGTGGAGGTCTGTGAAAGTGGGCGTAGCCTTAGACACATTTTTCTCTACACAGATATACTGCTGTGTGTCAAGCTCAAGTGTGGGGCTATGGGGTGAGGAAGCCTTGTTAAGTTCTTCTAGAAAAGCTGATTCTCTATGTAAAATACTAGCTGCTTTCTTTACTTTTATCAAATGGTTTTCACTGGCACTGTGTGTGTTTGTGTCAGGAGGCAGCCTTACTACAGGTTTTGTTGGTATATGCCAATAGAGGGACTCAAGATGAACTGGGCAGCAGAGCAAGAAGCATCAGCTGAGCTTCAGCTTAAAATCAGCAACATGAGAGTAAAGGTGTTCCACCTGAGGCAAGCATACCGGCAGTTTATGGTAACGTTTGGCTTGACTGAATGTCTTTCCTCTTATCAGTAAATTTGGGTGGCATGGATGAACATTTTATACATTTCAGAAAATAGGCAGGTCACCTGGATACACAGTGCCATTCATTGGAGAAATATAACACAGTCCTATTAATGACTTAAATCTAGCGCTACTTGTATCCAGGTTTAGCACACTATATGTCCAAAACTATGTGGACACATGACCATCCTACCCATATTGGGGTTTTGACCAAACTACAGACCTATAGACAGTGGCTTTTTATGTTGAAGATTTTGCTTCACTGGAACTAAGGGGCCTAAACATGTTCCAGCATGACACTGGTCCTGTGCACAAAGCAAGGTCCATGAAGCCATGGTTTGCTAAGGTTGGTGTGAACAAATGAACAGGATACAAACTGGAACTCATTGTAGTATTCACAAAAGAGCTGTTATAACAGGGAAGTAACTTTGGGTTTGGGATGTTCAGCAAGCACACATGGGTATGATGGTCGGACGTCCATATACTTTTTGTCATATGGTGTACCTGCGTTTGTTGCTTAATCTAACAACAGCAAATGTAAACAACAACATCTAGTGTTACAGAAGCTAAAACATTTCTATCTATCTATCTATCTATCTATCTATCTATCTATCTATCTATCTATCTATCTGTCTGTAGATCTCAGTTAATGTGTGAGAATGTTTATGTATTGTGTGTTACAGAAAGAGAAGAAAGGGTCTGTATCTCGTGCCGCTGATCGCTGTAGAAGGAAACTTGAAGCATGTGAAATTTGGCTTCTCACCCACAAGCCATCCTTTATTTTAGAGCTACACAGCCCCAGCAGCAAAGTGAGGCCTTGTTGCATACATACATTAATTAAAAATGCACAAACATTACATTTTGCACAGTGTTTTAACAAAACATTAGATTTTCACATTTTGCATAGTGTTGTAAAAACCTTGCAAATCTTTTTTTCGAGTAGCCCCTAAACTGCAGACGCCTCTCTCTTTCTTTCTCGCTAGAGTCATACCATTCACTTGCCTTCTTTGTATGAGTTGGACGAATGGAGAGAAGCAATTAACAACCGCAAAGCAGAGGGTGGGTGGAACATGTCAGGCTAAATATATGAGTGTTGTACTTGTCATATTTTGATTGTTATACAGTGTGTGTGTGCATGTGTGTGTATGTCAGATGTAGAGATAGTGCCACCAGACCTACTCTCACTCACCAACTCTTGTGTCAAACTACGAATGACTCAACAGCTGCCCCTTTGCTGCCTTCAGCCAGGTCAGTAACTTCCTTTTCATATGCACAGCCACAAAACCATGAACGTACTGTCGACGCAGACCTTTACTGAATTCTGTCTCTCTCTCTCTCACACACACACACACACACTATCTCTCTCTATCTCTCTCGGTCACCCACTCTATCTATCTGTCTCTCTCATATAGATGAGGAAAACAGCATGTGTGGGAGTGTGTGTGTGATTGTACATTCAGCCTGTGGGCTACAGCAGCCAGCTAGTAAGTTTCTTTTTATCTCACACACTCAGTTATGTACACAGACCACAGCACATAACACGTATAGTATAAGTTAACATTAACTGTTTTCAGGTTAAAACCTAACTCCTAAAGAAAAATGCATGCACATTTTATTTATACAAGTGACCTGTTTTATTTATTTACTATTTTACATTCTAATGTTAATTTTAGATAATAATATGATCTAATAATATGAAGCAGACCTAGTAAACAGTAATTAGTGGATACCATTAAATAATGTACTTATGACAGGCATTTGTTCCTTTCAATAATTATTAAATACTTTCTTTGTAACTTCTTGTTTCTTTTGCCACGTTAAAAATTTTTTTTTTAAGAATGTATTTAGAGTGATGTGTGCGAAAAAGAAGGTTCTGGTGTATCTGGTTTGGGTGTATTTTTTGGTTATTTTGGTCATTTCTACTGTATTGGATAGGGAAAATAATTTTGCCAGCCTTTTACTCAACAAACATTTAGGAAGAATTATAAAAAAAAAAAAGGAAAATTGAAAATTGAATTAGAAAATTCTTGCCAGCAAAAACTGTTGTCAGTACTAATCTCTTTTAATAGAAATAACAAGAACAAGAAATAAAAGTTATTAATAAGTATGTTATTATAGTCCATAATATATATTGTCTATGTTTTATAACTATACCAAAAACATACATTTTTATTTTTAGATAATGTATAAGGGCATGTATGTCGTTACAAGATTACAATTGAGGTTAAGTTAAAAACTATCTGTACTCTGACTATAGAACGTATTTTAATCAACATTCAGAAAAGACAAATACATAATTTTTTTTTACATAATCTTCCTGCTTTTCAATAGTCTTTGTCCATCTGTCAACATGTTTCCTATTCCCTCATAAATTCCCTCGTTTTCAGGCTGAGCTGCAAGCCACTAAAGCACCTCTGTCTTCACCTCTTTATCGAATGTGAATCTTTGTCCTCTTAGGGCTTCTTTTCAGGGTATCAAACAGGTGATAGTCGGATGGGGCTCAGATCAGGACTGTAGGGAGGATGCTTTAACATCTCAAACCGAAGTTTTTAGTCAGTGTGAACAGTATGAGCAGTGGTGTGAAGATGTGTATGTAACAACACAACACCCTTGGATAGCATTTCACTGCATTTTGTTTAAATGTTAGGCTTCAGCTCTTCAGTACGCATCAAATTGGAACAAGCTCTGTTGATTTTTGAACATTTTTTACTGCATGCTGCTCTTCTTTCATGCAAATTACAAGCAGGGCAGCCATTTATTTTCTTGCACTGCAGTCACAAATGAACTGACATAACACATTCAAACCTGTACAGCAGAGACTGGGGAGACAGTGACCTTGTACAGAAAGTTTTGATAAGACGTTTTAATATAACTGGAGTACAGTTTATTTGTGATTCACCCTCATATTATTATAATAATATCTTACAAACTTTGCTAGTGTTTTATCTATTTATCTGCCTGCCTGCCTGCCTGCCTGCCTGCCTGTCTGTCTGTCTATTTTACATGAAACTTTCCAGTATTGTCTTTTAGTTGCTTATTATATTTTCTCAGTTCTTCAGGCACTGAGTCTATATGTCTGTGTTCTTATTCATCACTGCAGGTGTCTATGTGTGTGTAGAAATGGATGGCTATGAGATTTTCGACAAAAGAGCTCAGACTTGTCTTTCATCATATAGTCTGACACCACAGTGGGATCAGGTAGAGAGTTAACACACACAAATATGATCACATTGCCTTCCATTTATAGCATAGTTGACTTAGTTGTCTTCTATTTGTACTTCACATCTCATTAAAATGAGTTTTAATGAGGCACTGAAAAACACTGAAAGGCCAAAACCTCCAGGTGACACTATTCCAGTGAATATGTCTTTAATAATTGTTAAGCTTAACACAATGAAGTCATGGGCCCTGAACTCTCTCTATTGTGTGTGTGTGTGTGTGTGTGTGTGTGTGTGTGTGTGTGTGTGTGTGTGTGTGTGTGTGTGTTAGGAGGTAGTGTTGAAGGTGGATGGAGCTCGACACCTCCACCTGCTTTGTGTCTCTCAATCAGAGGAGAACATTATGGGCAGAGCTAAGATACAGGTAACATGTAGCTTCTTTAATATAAGCACAATAATATAATCATTATTTGAATGTGTGTGTGTGTGTGTGTCTCTCATATGTATAAGAGTATACTACGAGAATGTAGCATATCATGGGTGTAATAGTATAATATGAGAATGAATTTGCATGTATTTTTGTCACAGTTAAATCCGGTCGATTTGCTGAAAAAGTGGAAGAAAATGAAGGTGAATGTGGGCTCTATAGAGCTGCTGCTGTCAATCAAATACTCACCCCATCTACTGGACCCACCTAGCTCAGCCCCTCTCCAACACAAGCCTGTATTCTGTGTGCTGATTGGAGATGTGGCAAGGTAAGCACTTTCACTTCTTCTGTAACAGTCCAGCTATTGTCATTTAGCTTTGGGACAAATGATGCTGTGGCTCAACAAAAAGAAAGCAGCAGTGGCCCAAAAATAGATTGAGCTTTATTGGGTGTTGACATTTTATTCAGAGAGGAAACCAATACATGCACAGTCAAAGTAATCTTGGTCTTCTCAGATTGTCATACTGTGCAACATGGAGGCTGAAAAACATTTCATTTATGTTTTTTGACAAAACAGAACTTGAATGAAAAGTAGTTATGTAAGACTGGAATATTACAACATGGCAAAATCATAGGAAGTGCTGCAAAAAGTAAAAGTACACACCACGTCATGTTCAGGATTTCTTTCCTACGTGATGGTGATTCATGTTTGTTTGATGATGCCACTAACTGAAGTGAACTTGCCGTGCTTTGTGTACGCGTGTGTCTTTGTCTGTGTTTGTTTCTCCATCACAGACAAGAGTGTGTGCTGGTTCCTCATATAGTGCGCTCCTGCGTGGACGAGGTTGAGAGGAAAGGATTGCAGGAAGAGGGAATATACAGAATCTCAGGAGCCAGCAACGAGATTCAGGCTTTAAAACATGCATTTAACACCAGTAAGTGTGTGAAATTTAAGCGTTGACATATGATACATGGTTTTTAATCACAGAATTAATTCTGTTACACAAAATATAACAACACACACAAATGGAAAACAAGAAATTAGTTATGTAAATGAACAATATAAGCATTATTTGTAGGCCTGGTTGTTAAACATGAACTATACAAAGTGAACTTTCAGTTTAGATAAAACTATGTGGCAGTCCAGTAATATATGTACTATTTATTTCTCATTGTGCTTCTTTTCGACTGTTCCTTCCTGTCCATAGATTACTGGGAGGCTATGAGTAAGCTGAGAAATGTGGATGTGAATGTAGTGTCTGGCACTCTTAAACTCTACCTGAGAGAACTGCCTGAGCCTCTTATTCCTGCTGCACATTTTCAGAGTCTCTCTAAAGCAATGGGTAAGTTTGCTGCTCTCTTATTTTCTCAATCACTCCCTCGTTCTCACACACACAAGCTTACACGGTGTGTATCTCGAACAGATCTGTCTGACTCAAATCTCAGAGTGAGCACTTTGTTGACTGAGCTGCAATCTTTCCCTGATGTGAACCGCAACACACTTCTCTTCCTCTTACATCACCTACAACGGTAACTTCCTGTTCTATGACTGTATCAACTCCTATAAACTATATGAATTTTGTTATTGCATTAGCAGCAAGAGTAAAGAGAGTGTCTGAACCTTTAAGCTCGTCAGTGTCAGTGATCTGTCAGTAAACAGTACCTAAGAGCGAAGCTTTATTCTTTGTAACTCATGTTAAACATTGTCTGTAAGCATATCTGTAACTGTTTCCCTGTTTCTTTCTTTTATTGTGTCTTAGGGTTGCTGTGAAGGAGGAACTGAATAAAATGTCTTTGAGTAATCTGGCCACAGTGTTTGGCCCCACTCTCATGCGCCCCCCAGTGGTCAGTCTAGATCAGTGTGCTCCACCAGTGGACATCTCTCAAGAGGTTGAAGTTCAGGTCAGTTAACTGCCAGTCTGTGTCTTAAAATAAGACATTATTTACTACAGACTACCTGCAACCCTACAAGCATAGAAGCAAATGTGTGTGTCTGTCTTCTCAGGTGTGTTTGTGTATGTCTTTCCTCAGGTCCATGTGATTTACCTCTACCTCCAGATTCCGAATCTTCCAGAAGCACTCACTACAAAACCACTGGACATTGAGGAAGACCCATGAAAGTTAAACCAGTACTGTGTGTTATATGTACATACATACACTCAAATGTAACGGCAGCAAACATTAGGCAAATATTGTCTAGGATCACAGCCAGTTTAAAGGACATGTACTTTATACCATGCATATTTATTATATTTATTTTTTTAAGTAATTGTAACACATTGCCTCTATGATTACTTGTATTTTGTAATAGTGCTGTTAGAACAGTTAGAACAGCACAACTACCAAGGACGTAGACCTACAGGTTTGTGGACTGGTAAGAAGAGCTGAGCTTCAGTATTATAATTTAATGGATTTCTTTATTCTTTAAGTCTTGAATTTATTTGATAAATTGTTCTGACTGACAACCTTTAGACATCTAACTACACTAAATGTCCCTGAATATTTGTTTCATATTTCATGTAATGTTGCCTCAACTTTTTATGTTATTAGATTACTGCCTTTGTGTGTTGTTCCAAAATTATTACTTTTTTGTAATCCCAAAACATTCTGCTAGCAAGTTAGGTTAGCTAGCTAGTTTGCCTTGCTTAGCCAGAGCATACATTTCTTTAGAGACTCAATTCCACAGAGTTGATTGAAAGTTTAGCGAGATATGAAAAGCCAGAGAAACGACTGCTAACTATCAATAAAATATTAATCCTGATTTTGCTAGTTTAAAGGTGTCGTGCTGTATATTTGTCTGAAAACATTCAACAGATGTTTTGATCTTTCTTTGTAGGCCAAATTGAAAAAATATTGAAAAAAAGTTCAAGTCAAGCTGGTTATCAGTTTCACCAGTTATACCAGCAATAAGACCAGCATTGCCCAGCTTAAACCAGAAACACAGAAGTACTTTTCCAACAGTAACTACCATCTAGGTGTAAATACTATTTAGAGCATTTGGTGGATGTCTTTATGTTTCATTACTATTTCATTGTAATTTCATTACAAGCACAAACAAAATCCTCCTTCTAGCAAAATAGGTCAATAATTTAAGTATACTATCAAGCTAGATCTTTGTTCAAATTTGTACACCAACTTAAAACTCGCACATGATATATTTTTACTTACTTATATATTACACTGTACTTTTCCTACATTGTAGGCACCCATGAATGAACTGGTGGTCTCCAACTAACTAAATCCCAGTACTACACATCCACTAGGCAGGATAGTGAAACCCCTTCAGGCTCTTGCCTTCTTGAGGGGCTGCAGATCTAGGGTTTACAGCAAATGTCCAACATATACACTACTGAGTCACTAATAATCTCTCTACCATCGCTACACAAATCTCCCCACACCATCCAAACAAATCAATCTGATATGGTTTCACTTCAACAAGACAAGGCTGAGAATTACATCCTGCAGGACATCTGGGACACGCACACCAGAATCTGTACTGATTTATCTGTGCTCATACAGCAGGGTTTTAACTTTCCTCATGCACACACCACCTGCTTAGTAGGCTACCCATTTTGACTCCCTGCACTTGTGCTTTTGATCCGTAATCCTGACTCTGAGGCAGAAAACACTACTGCTCCCAAAATTCCAAAAACAGCAGACAGAGAGAGAGAGAGAGGGGGGGGGGGGTCCTCTGGTGTCAGATATGCACAGGAACGCGGCCCAAACATCGACGTGGTAACAGTGAATGTCAGATTAATGTGCATGTAATAAATCAGCAGCACTATGGTTCCTATGACTAACTACAAGCACACTAGAGGGAATGGGAATGTTAAAAGCAAACGACCAAAGCTTACACTGTCTTGGCTTTATCTTTCTACAGGCTCTTGTAAGCTCAGGAAAAGAGATCAGATGACAATAGATAGAGAAACCAGAACTTAGCTTATGAAATCAAACCTGATTATTGTAGAATAGAGGAGTAGCGATAGACACAAACGGTCCCCAGACATGGTGACTTTGTGCCAACTTTCAGTTCAGTATAAATGTAATCATTTCCTTTGCACAAGAAAACCCACAAACAATACATATTAACTTAAAAATCAACATTGTGCAGAGATATAGTGAAATTGTTAGGCACCTTGGTCACATCTTTTTTTTGCTAGACATCTATTTCTGTCATTAAAGTTCCTGAACTATGTTTACTAGTAGCTGCTGTGGAAAATGTAGATTTTTTTTTTTTAATCTTAACATTTTCTTCAACTATTAATTGTTACTGAACTGGTCATTTTAAATGCTGTGTTTGTACAGTAGTACATTGTGAACTACAAATGCACATACTGGAGTTTTTGTGTGCATGTGTGCATGTGTGTGTGTGTGGGGGGGGGGTTCTTGTTGCTATGGATGCAGTACATTCATATGAAAGGTATTCATGCTTGGGATCAAGTGGATTGACCCCCTTGCTCTCGGGTTAACAGAAGCCGCATGTGTATCTGGTTCCCTGGGCTGACGTGTGTTTGCGGATAAAAAAGAGCGAGTGGCTGTCTCGGTGTGAGTTTATGTTTTTGAAACACTGTGGGAAGGATTTCCGAGCATGTTGAGGTTTAAATTTTGGTGTCTTGAAACAGAGAATGAGAGAGACGGAGCAAGACGAGGTCTCATTGACCTTTGGCTCTAGAGTTCTGTGAAACGTTGTCTTGCCAGGCAGTAAACATAGGGCTCAGAATATGGTGTTTATCCCACACACATCCTCCCTGTGTGTGTGTAAGTAGGTGTCAGTAATAAGGCATGTTCATCTGTCTGAAGCAACACACTGTAGCTTGTTCAAACACAGAAAACAGAGCATTAAAAGACCACACTTGATGATAGTCAAGTATATGTTTGGGGGCTCAGTTGGTGCAAAGTATGCGTTATTTGATACACACAGTTGGCATGTAGACAAAATACCAAACATATCGGTATAAAAGCACACATGTGTGAGAGTAATACTTGAGCAGACATTGTGGTGTAGTGCCAGGAGCAAAGAGCTTTAAGTTTATACTAGTAAGAAAACTTCATCATTAGCAGAGTGAAGACAGGTGCTGCCTGAATGAACAAAGAGGGAAGCATATTAGTCTTTATAATCAACAAAAACACGTTCAGTGGCATTCAAGATGTTTTATATACTTGAATATCTGGAATTCCTTTATTGGATATGAACTCACCAACTCACTTTGGTGTACTTTACTCACAAGTACTACTGGCTGTCCATAGTGGCTTCTGTGGGATTTAGCTCTTGTTTAAAATCTATCTTAACAGAGTGATGCAACAGTGCTTTAGTCCTTCAGTCTATCCAGCTCCCTTACCTCGTCTTCTGCACTCTACTGAAACAGATACAGTTACACAGATCCGGCTTACAGTCTAACACTTGCATCAACACCACATTTGTCATGCTGGAACACTGGAGTGTCAATGTTGTGTTTTTTCATGGACTCTAGGGACAAAATACAACCTTATTCGGCCAACACTTGGTTTTCTGCTAAATATCTATTTTATCCAGGTGTGTTATGTATCAACATGTACAATACGTCAATCTACTACGTCAATTACATGTTTATGTGACTAATTTATTTGTCTATTTAAAGAAGCTACTTGTAGACACAGCTTTTATTAATGTGCAAGTGTGTTCAGGATTGACACGCTATATAGTAAGTTATAGTAAATGTATACGTTTATTCGGGGACAGCTACAATAAATAATTTTAATCAGTGTATACTGCATACCAGCTAATGAAACGTTTATACACATGGTCACTGATAAACGGTCAAAGCATTATGCATATGAAACCATTTTGCGCTGCTTATAAGGTTTAGGGATACTTGCAGTCAGCTGAGATAAACTGATTTAACCTTTAGGGATTCAATAAAAAAAAACTGGCCTGCCAGCTGCAGCTGCTGATTTTGGGACTCTACCAGTCCAAAGTTGATTATTTCCTATAACAGCACACGCTCAATTAATTAATTTTTTAATTTATTTTTTTTTTTTAAATTAATTTAATATTTGAAAAACTACATTTTATGATGTGGGTACTAAGTCAATTCCTGTTATCACTTATGTTGTAGTATCTATAAACATAGATTTTTTCATTAGTGATAACCCAAACAGCACAAAGTTCTTTCTACTGAAGTCCCCCCTATTGTGCAATACAGCACTAAAACTGGTGCTTCCAATAATATTACTTACTGTAAGCTTAACCATATTACTAATTATAGATTTTTTTTCGTTAAATAACAGCACTTTTAATACATTTTTATTAGGTTTAGATTATGTGAAACATTCATGCGCTGTGCAACCATATTGTTTTAAGGATGAGCACATTAATATAAACCTGTGGTTTGAATTAAAGTTGGCACTACAATTCACCTTCTGACAAAACATCAAGTTCAACAGCACTTTAGTATAAAATTGATTATCACACCAAAACAGTTCAGTTGAACATATGATTTAAAACAAACAAATGTCAACCCTTTTTCTTAATAAAGCACCCAAATATTACATTGTGTATTAAGCTGTCTTTCAGCTTTTAGGTTTGGGATAGTAATGGTCTATCTATTGGAGAACCAAACTGACAATGTCACTGGCACTGCATTATGGACTCCATTGTAGTTGTTTACTGTGCATGTTTCGTTTCTATTCATCTTTCCTCCTCCTGTCCATGCGTTATAGAAACCACTGGTGTTGATGTCGGCAAACATGTTGTGTGGAGTTGCCGAGGCTCGTTAGATGGCCTAGTTTTTGATGGAGCATCAGATGAAGGATGCTGTGGTTCCTGCAATAAAATCTGGGTATCTTCCTCCTTTAACCCGTCTCTGTCATGACCACGCTGTCTTTGTATGTCCTGTATATCTGTGCTATCTTCAGTTGTGTTAAAAGCATTGTTTTGTGAGTGTGTGTGGACAGTTTCTTTAGGTTTTGCAGACCGTTCATGGTGAATATGCAGCTGCTCAGACTGGAGTTTCTTAATATGTGGCGGTACGTATTCCTCATGTGTGTGTAGGTAAGTGTGTGTCCGTGCTGTGGAGTTTGTGTGTGGAAGACATTTCCCCCTATTGTCCTGACCACGAAATCCCCGGAGTTTGGGATTCCAGTGTTCTCGCCACTGTAGGGCCATTGTGGAGCGATCGGCAACCAGTCGTCTCTCTCCTGGGGCCCAGCCCCTTCTGTTTTCCTCTGCACCAATTAGGAGGAAGGTCCTGCCCACTTGGAGGCTCAGACAACCGCAGCTGACATCACGATCAGGAACCCAGAGGGTCTGGAGACCTCTTTTAACTTGAGACAATCCAACCCGGAAAACAGACTGCACCGACACGGAGAACTGCCACCAGGGACCTGAACGCTCTTTAGCTCTAATCTGAACCTTTAGCACTGAGAAGAGCGAGTGAGTGAGAGAGAGAGAGAGAGAGAGAGAGAGAGAGAGAGAGAGAGAGAGAGAGAGAGAGAGAGAGAGAG
>JAOVVF010000042.1:7746793-7760647 GCA_028565595.1 Duopalatinus emarginatus | reverse complement strand
GAGCGAGTGAGTGAGAGAGAGAGAGAGAGAGAGAGAGAGAGAGAGAGAGAGAGAGAGAGAGAGAGAGAGAGAGAGAGTACTCAATTGCTAAATTACACTCAACTGATGGCTATGATAAAAAAACTTATCTTTGATTAATTTCATGTTTTATTACTTGACTAAAGACTCTTACCGTAATCTTTCAGGCAGAATGTCTCTAAATTCATTTTGACTTTGGCCTGAGATGGCTGACAATAGGAGAGACATTCCTCAGCTTGTAGAAGTGGATGAAAGAGATATGAAAGAGAGATGAATTGAGATACATACAGGAGAAGACACACACTGTCCAGAAGGTGGCAGCAGTTAATAACAAATAAGGCTTCAGTGACTAAAGACCCAGCACCGGACTAAAAACAGGTTTCACAAAAGTTATATATTAATACCATCCCTGAGAGGTTCTGGGAATAAATGATATGACAGCAATTTTAATGTAAACAAAATATAGCTCACCTATGCTATATTGGGGCTGGTAAACTGGAGTTGGGGGAACAGCTTCTGGGATGCCTGGTGACAGAGAGACAGAGGCTCTTTATAGCAAGCACTGACAAGTTTATTTGTGTGCCTTTGATTTAGTCTTTGAGCTTTTTTGCACCTCAGTGGTGTGTGTGTGTGTGAGCGCTCTAATCCCAGTGGTAGCTCATTAGTACATACTGATCATGCATCTGCATGTGTCTCTGTCTTTGCACAGATGCCAGAATGCGGATGTGTGTATGCTGGTTTTGTCTGTGTACTTCTCTCTATCTCTTGCACGTCTTCTCAATCTCACACACAGTGATACACTTCAGCCATGAAAGGCTGTTAGCCCTGGGCTAACCGTATATTACCACTAAGACTTGTCCTTTAGCCAATAGCCCTGATATAACTGGGACAGTGACACCTTATCCTTCACCTCGGCCCCCATACTGTAACCATCTCTAGTTGCTTGTACATGTCATCATGGGCTTTATACCCTTACCCAGAATGTGAATATCTGAGTCAGTTCAGATATGTAGCTATTGTACGATTAATGTACTGATGACCTTTTGCACTAGCAGTGGATTTACACCAATAAGGATTTGCATCCTGTCACAAAAGGAGTCTTGTAAAACAAGAAAAAAAAATACCTGTACATTGATTTATGTCTCTGTGTCATAAATGTGTTGCACGCTTAAGGACAACTTCAGACATGCAAGATAAAGACCCCCCACAGTTTTGCTGGTGTCACGCTGATAATACAGCTCGGGTCCGTTTTCGAGTGTTGAGCTATGAGGACATTTCATTTCCTGTTCTGGATTAAGTGCCAAATGTTTCATGGGTCCTGGTCTTAGCTTAGTTTTTAGCTCTGCCCCGAGAGAAGACCTCGGGGTATAAATAACCCCTAGACCCTACCCAGTAAAACAACAAACAAGCTTGTCTTTCACTGAGCCCTTACTAGTGAAGAATTATGAGCCTGCCAAGCCAGGAGGGACACTGACTGCTCGTCTGAATGCTGCAACAGGTGCCTCCAGTATGTGTCACCTGAGTGGAGATTTAAAAGTGTCGCCACATCCATTGATCAGCTTTGCCTGAGGCATGCATGCAGATTATCACTCTCTGGGCCAACATTAACAAGAATAGAGAGTTCGTAAATCCAGCAAATGCTGACTACCAGGTGTATATAAGCTCAGACATACTAACAAAAGCCAGAAGAGGCTTAGAGCCTTGTCTACTAGGAAACAGGAAACTTGCCGGGATATCTTTTATATCCCACATCAACAAACAACGGGGTTAGACAGTATAATAATGTGGTGCCCAATACATGAATTAAACAATTTATCTGAATTAGGCCAAGAGCAGTCAATGTCACTATAAATTAGAAGTCCTTTAAAAGAAGAGAGTATAGTGGGAACAATTATGACAGCAATCTATTTGATAGAACTCTATTGTCCCATTTAAATGTGGGCCTATCCAGTGAAGTTTGGCATAGTCATGTGTTTAAAGTACAGCACATAGGTTCAGTTGACTGAGTTTAAGTGGCACTTACGAATGCACGGCCTGAGGGGCGAGTGGCCATGTTTGTATCCTGGAGCACAGCGGTTACATCTTTGTCCCGTAACTCCCTCTCTGCAGATACACTGACCCGTGGATTGATTACACCAGTGGCCCACTGCACCTAGAGGATGGCACTGACATGCTGGAGTAGTGAAGAGGAGGAAAGGAAAAGAGAGAGACAGAAAAGAGGTTTCTAAAAAAAGAGTCGTATAAATGTGGGAGATTGATGAAAAAAAAAAGATTGTAACCTAAACCCACCTAAAGGAAGCAGGAAAAAGTGGCTATAAAAACAGCAGACATAACCATGCAGCTCTGGCAGCCTGCACTCATTCAAACAAACTGCCTCACAAAAGTGTAAAGCATTCTCAATAATCAGGCCAGCCTCAAGAGTATAACAGTGTAAATCTATCCACTTTACCCTTACTTAAATATTTAGGTAAAATAGAAGTACACCTGACTATGCTTTAGATACAACTCTTTTAATTGTGCATGATCTATGCACTGATCAGCCATAACATTAAAACCACTGACAGGTGAAATGAATAACATTGATTGTATATACATATATATATATATATACAAAAAGTTGGACAAAAATGGGCAAGTGTAAGAATCTGAGCGACACTGACAAAGGTCTAATTGTGATATTTAGACGACTGGTCAGAGAATCTCCAAAACAGCAGGTATAGTCTGTTGTTTCTGGCTTGCAGTAGTGCCAATCATAAGTGGTCCAATGAAGGACAACTTGTGAACCAGTAAGAGGATCATGCACACACAAGACTCACTGATTCGTGTCGGGAGTGCAAGTTAGCCCATCTGGTTTGAACCTATAGAAGATCCAAAAAAGGATCTGCTGCTAACATCTTGGTCCCAGATATCACAAGACACCTGCAGAGGTCTTGTGGAGTCGGTGCCTTGAAAGGTCACAGCTGTCCTGGTGGCTGTTTAGGCAGGCAGTTTTAATGTTATGACTGATAGGTGTACATGTCATTTACACACAAAGGCCGCACACAGTGTGAAGTTATATTAGGACTGAAAGCTCCTATAAGCAGGCAACGAACATGAGAGCAAAGGCCAAATGTCGGAGCACATTCCAGCCGTCAAAGTGTAGACATAACATAGACACAAACTCCCATGCTTTCTCTCTCTACACACACACATGTCTGATCATCAGGTAATGCAATGCTACTATCTGTACTTGTTAATTGCTCCCAATATTTGTATCTGCTTTTGAGCTTCAACTCAAAGTGGGCGTGGCTCAAAATGTTCAGTGCTCCGAATATTTGTATCTATATTGGTATCTGTCAGACATTAACCAGCAGTGGGTGGGTTTTTTTTTTGCACTAGGTTTTTTGTTTCCCAGATTTTAAGACTAAACACAATACAGTTTAAGTGACATTTAATTGACTAAATGCAATTGACTAAGTCCGTCATGTTAATGAACGTGGTCTTTCGCACCTAGAAAGAAAAACAGTGCTCCGCCAAATTTTCAATTGTATCTGATTAGAACAAATTAACTGTAAATTCCAAACAATAAGCTTTGTATGGGCATGCACACACACACACATACACACACACACAGACTGACGTTGGCAGGCCTTGCGATGGTTGATGGACTTGCTGTGGTCACGGGTGTATCCATTCTGACACAATTGACAGTGGCGTCCAGTTGTGTGGTGTCTGCACTTCAAACACACTCCTCCACTGACCCGGCCAGATTGTTGGAACACTGTCATACTGAACCTGCATTTATTGGAGTGGCCATTACACTGACATGCTGAGAGAAAAGGAGAGAAGGAGGGTAATGGGTAAAGGCCTTATTATTTAATATATTACATTAGTCAGAGTTTCTGAAATAGCTTATTAGCAGATTTTCAAGTTAAAAAGCAATAAACCAATATGAGGTCATGGTTGACATAGACACACACACAGCAATCATAACTCACGGACGCACGGGTGTGGCTGGCTGGGCGTGGCTCGTTGCCAAGGTCGATCATAATAAAACGGCTCACAGACATCGCAGTCTGGTCCAGCTGTATGATGTTCACACTGACATACTGCATGACCTTTGTCATCACGACGACATCGGGATGCATGGCCATTACATTTGCACCTGCCTCCCACCTGGACATCAGAGAGAGCAAAAGGAAGTGTGGGCCTAGTCAAGAGAGAGGATGGTGAGAGGTGATGGGCAGCCTTGTTTCTTAATCTGGAACGAGATCTTTCATGTCTTGCATTGTTTCTCCGTTTCCTTAATTCATTCCTTTTAAAACTTTGCCCCTGACTTTCAACCATCCAATCACACATGTCGTCCATGCATGGCTTCCACTGAGGTGTATCTTTCTTATGGCCCCGTCCTTTGCTTCTGCCTTCTTGAGTCTCCATTTGTTTACGGGTCACATTGTGTCCAGTTTCTTGTGAGGAACTCTTGTTGCGGTTTCTCCTTGAGGATTTTTCTAGTTTTTCCCCCCTTTCATGTCTCCTTATTTCAGTACGTCTAATCCATTCATTCTCTGCACTTTGCTTTTCATTTTGAGTCACTTCATCAAATGACCTTACTGGCCATTTCAGAACTCCACCCACTTCATCTGGCTTTTTTTTGTCCTGCTTGACTGATTTACCCTGGGATTGATGAAAGACTATCTTGATATCAGTGGCAGTCACCCAGTCCTGAAGGCCAGGACTGTATTCAAAATCAGAAGAGGATGGACGTCCATCTAGCGTGGAAAAAGCCAAAACAACCCCACCACGGTGTTTCTGCAAAGGCCTTGGATCTGAGCACAGAGACTCAGTCTCTTGGTGTCTGCTAAGTGCGACAGACTGAGCGGGAAGACCAAATCTGCCAATGCAGTCGCTGGAGTAGAACTGCAGGGGACGCCAGCTGCGTCCATAATCCATTGACTTTAGGATAGAAATGGAGAAAGGATCGGTGGGCTCCACCTGCTGGCAGAATTGTAAGCTGATATACGTGACCTCGAAGCGTCTGCCTAGAGGAACGGTAAAGGTCCAATCCCCAGTGACTGAACCCTCTGATGCTTTCCAACAGGTCAGATTATGGGGATTATTGAGGTCAGTCAGGGTGCTGATGTTTCTCTCTGTTCCTTGTTGCAGGTCTTCAGCTCGGACAGGCACACCGTAGGCAGCGTTAATAAAATCAGACAAGCAGTGGCGTGGACGCCCATCCAGGTGGTAGCAGGGGTCATTAGGTGAGCTCCAGCGTAGGGGGGATTGAGAAAGAGAGGGAGAGAGAAATGAGTGAGGGAGGAAACTGAGAAAGAGGGAAAACAGAAAAGAAAGGGCTAGGGAGGGAGGGGAGTAATACTGGAGCATGATGTAATCAGGCCTGCAACAGAGAAGGCAACAGAAGAAAGAAGGGATTTCTTTAATAAAAAAGACGTCAGATCAGAACAGGAAAGGATTATAATGGATTTATTTGACACATAAATAAAACCAGAGGAATACAAACATTATGGCATCCATTTTCTCCACCTGCACCATCTGTGCCCCAATTGAAACATCACCATTCATGACATAGAATGGATGTGGACTGTTTTACAGGAAGCAATAACCAACCAGTCAGTGGCCATTGTGGCAATGTGGGGCATCCCTAATGTTCTTCTGCATCGTAGTTCTAGCTTGATGCAGCCTTTTAAAACATATCTTACTTGACGTCTTAGGATAAAGGTCCTGTAAAAAGGAACAAGGGCAAGCGAATGTGTGAGGCATGAATGCAGTTTCTGTGAGAAATTGTCAAAAAGCACAGGGAACAGCTGTCTTACGAGCCCAGCCCCTGCGCCATTCATCAAATTTATAGTCACTTTCCCATTCCAAATCCAAACCTGGGGGTACAGAGAGTAAAGGCTTGAGGAAACAGTGAAAGCCTGAGTGGGGAAATAAGGAATAGGCTCAGTTTTAATAGTTTACAGAAATGGGAGGTGTAGAAAGATAGCAAGAAAGAAAGAGAGTGCAAAAGTGTAAATTACAGACACAATTCTAAAACACAGTAAAAGTAAGAGACATTTATGAATACAGGATACAGAGGCAATGAAATGGCCTGGCATTTGTTTAACATTCCAGGGCCAGAACATGAGCTTGTGAATTAGTTTAGTGTACTGATTCGAAATTATTCTGTCCATGATGAATTTTTAAAGCATGCAGTTGACATATTTTGGTCTCCTGTTCTCAAGATGTTGTGGTTATATCACCGTGCCTTATTAAAATGTTTTGCAATGCCTGTCAAAGAGGAAATGGCAATAAGCAAAAACAACACGGACCTTGGACAGCTGGGTCTGGGGGGCAAGGAAAGAAGAGGGGAAATGGAGATTAAATGAGAAAACTGAGTGGCAGATTTAGTGACTTATTGTGAAAAAGCATGTAAGAGTTACTGTACCACCTCTTAAAACTAAACCACAGTGCAGCTATCCTCTCTACAGCTATGTATGAATGAGTCCCTGTCTCCTACTAAACTCTGAAATCCCTGCTTTATATACATGTTTCAAGAATTTGTCGCCTGTGGGCATGACGTACAATGAAACCAATTTTCTCAGAACAGCCTGATTAGTCTCACATACCACAGGTAACCTCTACTTAATATTACTTGCACTTAACATTTTTACCCTTAACCTTGATCAGATTTAGATATTTTGATTGCATACGCATATTCAAAAAGAGCAAACATGAAAGCATTACTTCAGTATGTTAGATCCTGTTTTATTTCTGTAGGTTTTCCGCATGGTCCTTTATTCTCTGATTTCAATTTTACAGTTGCCTATAAAACAGTAAGCATATGAAATATATTTAAAAGTTCAGAATGCTAAGTTAGATCATTTTTAACATTACAAATTCATGGGTTAACTTGTATCGGGTGCATAAGTAATGTAAATGGTTTATTAAGTATTTTAAGAATATAATTATATTATAGTAATTTCTCCTTTACAGATCTCATATATTTTTTTCAGATTCATGCAAAATATTAAGTATTCTCTGATAATTATGAATTAAAAAAAACTGATACTGTAACCTGCTTCTGTGAAAGTTTGTTTTTTTGTCTTTCAACTTCTGGCAAAGACTCTCAGAAAGATTACTTATGATCTATGTTTGGCTGTAAATATCCCAGTGCAAATGTAACAAATGATATCTAAATAGAAATCATTCAGATTGGGGGGCTTTTTTTGCATACACAGTACCAAAGTTATTTTAAAACGAAAGGTTTTTGATTTCTCTCTTCTCTTTCTCCTCTTATCACCTGCTCCTATCGTTCTTGGACTATTCCTAAATGTCGTTAACAAGCGTGTGACACTGACAGCAGAGTCAGCAGGCCTGTGTAAACGGGCCCAGTAGGAGAGAGAGAGAGAGAGAGAGAGAGAGAGAGAGAGAGAGAGAGAGAGAGAGAGAGAGAGAGAGACGTATGTGTGCCATCTGTAGGGTTGCCAGATAGGTTGACCTTTTTAATGCGTATGAAATAACTTTTTACCAATACTCTGCCAGACTCTGATTTTTAAAAGGCAGATGGCAATGCATGCACATAATTATAAATGAGTCAGATTTTTAAAGTAGGGGTATGCAACTGAATGTCTGGTCCATCTACATGAAATTCCTTTCCTACTTGCTTCTAACATGTCTGAAGAGGGAAAATAGAAAAAAAAAATTTATAAAGGCTAGACTTTGAACCTTTGAGCTTCCTTCAGTTTGCTATATGTATGGTTTTGAATAAACAGCAACAGAGACTCCTACAGAAACCAAGATAGTTCTTTATAAAAAATTTAATAGCTGAATTATGTTTTTTTTTCCCCACATATGTTTATGCTTTATTATTTTTGTGCAAAATTACTATTAATATAATATATAATATTTATATCATTTTATATATTGTATTACATATTTATAATATTATATGATAAATAATTGAACATATAATAATATGAACTATTGATGAAAATGAGTAGGCTCGACCTCTATACAATGTAACACACCTCTGCATTTTACACAGGAAACACACCCATACACAGTAGTGAACAATAGGGGGCATTAAGCACACATGCCCTAAACAGGCAGCCTCTTGTCCACAGTTAGAGGGTTAGTTTCCTTTCTCAAGGGCACTTCAGTTGAGTCTTGCCAGTTCCTTAACCATAAGTCTACAGCTGTCCCAATTATTATTATTATTATTATTATTATTATTATTATTATTATTGCCCCCATTATTATTATTTGATGACTGGGTTGATGATTGTCACAAGCACACACAGTACAGTACTAAACTGTACTATATTCTACTATACAGCACAGTATACTACAGTACTTCTTTACACAGTACTGTACTGTACTATCTATATTCTACTAAGCAAGTGTTAACAAACTACAGACTAAACTCAATCTGGCAACACTGTCCATCTGCATATGTCGTGCTGCGACTCGGCCTGGGGAAAACACGCGAGGCCGCTGTCTCAAACTCATCGGTCTTTAATTGACCGCCTGATTAATTGGCTCTCGGATATCTCCGTGGCGTCTCTGTATCAGCAGCCTGATGAGTAAGATGGTAATTAGGGCAGGGACTGAACATGTCAGCTATTCACGGCTTGAGGCACACAGCTGACATAATAAGCGGGTGGAGGGCATGATTGTTTATTCTGTGCTCGTACTCTGATATATTAGATTGTTGATTGATTAATGAAATGGTAGTTATTAGTCTAAGTGGATTAGCAGATCTCCATCAGTGTGAGTCTGCACTTTTACTGCCCTCCCTGAAGGCCAGCAGATCTGAACACATCTACTTGAACTGTTGGTAAGTAGCTGTGGTCTCGGCTGATGGCCATTCCAGCAGTGTGGATGTGGTTTCAACAATTTATCCTTCACTTTCCATAAATTCACACAGTGTGCGAGACGTGAGAAAGATACTTGAGATACTTCGACTGAAGCCGACTTTGAAGATGAGAGGGGCTTCTGCAGTAGTCTGAGAGCCACGATGTGTTAACACGACGTCAAGAAGAAATGAGCCCAAATAGTTTCTCTTAAGACATGTATAAAAGTCTCATGTCGAACACACAAGTTAAGACTAAAATTAGCCCTATAAACGAATGCATGTTTGTATAGCCTATTATAGTGGTACAAAATAATTTTAGGATCATTTATAATGTCCTTTTCATTCATGCTAAATTCCGTTTGTATTTAAAGCTTATTAAGACTTAAACATATTGGACTATTTTTACAAGATGCCACCAATTTCCCATTTGGCTATAAGCCTCCAAACCCATAGCAACACAGTTATATTTATTTAATGCTACAGTATAATCGGGTTTATTTATTGTGTAAACAGGATTGTGTTTTTAAGCTCAGTATTCTGATATTTAAAAAGCACATTTTCGCCAGAGGCTTATAGGCATAACTTCAAGAGTTTAAAGACCACTTTATAGAATAGTTAAAGATGGTTACACAGTTATAGACCACTAACGAGCTCCATTCAGGCCCACATATGCTATTTTATTCATTTACGAGATTGAGGTCCTGCACAAGTCCCTCTCCTGCCCAATTTCCCTGAAATCGATTTTACACACGTTTTGGCTGAACTTGAAGAGACCTGGATACCTGTCAGTTTCCGTGCTCTCTGCTGGTCTTCCTAAGCTAAATAGGACCTCTTGCTGCCTGACAGACTGCTGAGATTTGGCGCTGTTGTTCAGCTTTAACATAGCTCGTCATGGAGCCACTGGGCAGATCCGCAGTGCTGGCAGCAGGGCGCAGGGACAGAGGGGAAATTACAACACAGGCCTGGAAGATCCAAATTGGATGATGGATTGGGAAAACACCCTGGTCTTCATACATCTCTGCATGCTTAATGTTTTCTTTTAACAGAAAAATGCATGCACGAATAGTCAGCGTGTTTCGGTTACACGAAACACATTAAAAATGATTTAGTTCGCAAAAAACCGAAGCGCACGGGTCAGTCAAGTGCAAAAAAATGTGCGCACATTTAGGACCAAATAAAAAAGTTAACTAGTGTAGTGTAACCAATAAGATATTTACTGAGAGTCAGGTTTTACGGTTTGTAATAAATTAATGAATTTATTTATTTATTTTTATCATCGTAAATGACAGCCAAAAATACAACAAATAGCTTAAAATAAACAAAATCCTAAAAGAAAAAAAGTATATGTAAAATATTACTTGTTTTTAGAAAATCAAATATTTTTATATTTGTTTGAACATCTGCACTATATTTTCGAATAAATTATAAGCTCACCAGCTTAAAGCGGTTTTTTTGGATAGTCTCCGTTGATTCGTCTGTGATTCCTCATGACATCTCTGTTCCCAATTTGCTTATTTTTGCCCGTTCTCTTGATATATCTGTTAAAGCTGTACCAGATGTCCTACATAGTTTTCTTGAGAGCGTTTTTCTTTACAAACATTGATTTTGATGATTGTTTTGGACTACACAGTGCGCCGCATTTTAATATTTCAAATATTTTGAAAAGTCTTTCGTAGATTTTTATGTGACTGAAATGATCCAAATTAACATCTCATAAAACTTTTCAACATAAAGGGAAAAACATGGCATTATTTCACGACTAGTAAACTGAGGAAGGCCACCGCACCTTGCAGTCTCTATACAGAAATATACGTAAAAGAGAGAACACCTTCTATAATTAAACATGTGAATAAACACACATTACTGCCAACACCTTTAATAGTTGTAGTTGTCTTCGAAATGTTAAAACTCTAGAGGACCTCAGAGTGTAAGT
Source organism: Duopalatinus emarginatus (assembly GCA_028565595.1). Lineage (NCBI taxonomy): Eukaryota > Metazoa > Chordata > Actinopteri > Siluriformes > Pimelodidae > Duopalatinus > Duopalatinus emarginatus. Next base: position 7,749,866 of record JAOVVF010000042.1, on the reverse strand, counting down.
ACAGCGGCTACTTTGTGCATCAGGTGCATTCATCTAATTTTAGAGACGCGGCGACCTGACAAGCCTCAGAAAATGGATTATTGCCGCTCGTATCTTTAGCCGGAGGCTCCCGTCTATCACACACACACACACACACACGTCGCCTGAGGCCTCAACGGTCCTATATCAAATGGTACGATGGTCTGCATTAAGGAAGTTGACACTGTTCAAAAATCTGCCACATTCAACCGCAAACCCAAGTTTTTTTGCTCATATTAGGAGTGTGAACAATGTCGATTGTAATTAAGCCCTCCCTTTTCAACACTTCTCATATGAGCCAAAACCTCGTGGAGGATCCAGACTTGCTCCATGAAGTAATGTTCTTAATAGGCATGTCCAGACATGAGACGCATAAATCCACAACCTGCAAATAGATGCTCATGATGTCTTGCAGGTTCTAATTCAGACAAACCCTTAACCTTCATCTGCGCTAAGCACATATATTATACTTAATACGCATATGTCATTGATATACTGAGTTATACACTGTTCATACGTTTAACAACAAAAAAGGCCTGGTTCAAGTTTGAAGGAGAAACCATATGGAAGAGAGAGAGAGGATCACACACTCTCCCACGCTAGATTAGGCGCCCTGGCATTGAAATTTCCTTGGGAGTTTTTTTTTTTTTTTGCTCCACTGTCAGTGTTGAAAAACTGAAAAACAGATGCACACGAAATTGCCCTAGAGCTTCCTTCACAAATGCCAAGCACAACATTTCCACAGGCCGGGCTGTCAGACCTGCACATCGGTTCCACCTCATTTAAGCCTAAAGGCACATGTGCTTAAATGTTAATAACACTCAGAAGAGGGTCCTGTGGACAGTTTTCCAAAAGACATCATTAGCATCATTAAATCACACCCATCCGCAAATGTTCATCCAACTAATAAGACATAATCAATCAAAACCATGTCTTCAGACACTTACAGCAATTTCTACGTTTTTTCCTGGTTTAAACACTAATATTGCTCTGGGATTTGAATTAACTGTACCTCTGCTCAATCACTATAATGATCATTTAATGAAAAACTCGGCTTTATGGCTATATAATCACAACCAGTCGGATGTATCGAGTGACCCGACATGTGTCGTTGTGGAAGAGTGAGCCAGTGGAAGGCAAACGGAAATTGCGTTTTTAATAAGAACATCAGCCTCTTGCAGCTGGCCACCTACACAGGCCACCTCCACAGGCCACAGGTCACCAAAGGCTGATTTCTGTCTTCGTTTTTTTTTTTTTGTTTTGTTCCATACTTTTAAAGTGAGACCATCAACACAGTTAATCAGATTATATAAACAATCTCCACATGGTGTCCAAACCAAACATCATTAATCTGATCTACCGGGAATTATTTGGGGTTATCATTTATTGCCTGACAAGAAACTATAAATAGGTTCAAACAACAATTTGATAATTAGGGCACTATATCAAACTAAGAGTATAATTATAGCTTTCTGATGAAGAAAGCGTTTAAATAACCTTAATGCGGTTTTGTAAAGAGGTATTTAATTATCTCGTGTGCTTCGTATTTGAAATTAGGAAATGATTTTCACATCTTAAAAAATGAAGAAAATTTAAATGACGACTTCACCCTAAACATGTCCTACAGTCCTTAATTTAACCAAAATAATAGGAGCCACATGCAACTCATTTAGCCGCCACGCATAAATAAACTCGCGTTAGAACAAAATTAAGCGAAACCATCAAATCCTTTAGGATTAGTTTACAAAACAATTATGCCTAATTCTAGCATAAATAATAATTAATCACATCTAACTGTATTAATCGTACCTCAATCTCTATGAATCAGGCCTACATCAAATAATACGTTTAGGTTACTAATTTTATAATAATAATAACTAATAACTAATAATAATAATAACACTATGAAAACTAGCTAACATTTGAGTCTTCAAGTTAGTCTTCGACTTTTGGCAACAACAAAAACAAAACGACAACAACAACAGCAACAAATAATAACGATAATAATAATAATAATAATAATAATAATAATAATAATAATAATAATAATAATAATTGTTGTTGCTGTTTACAATACGGGTTCGCAGATATATTGATACTTTCTTTTATAAAGAAAAGTTTAAAATCATTCAAGATTTAAAAAAACGATATAGAAAGGTTTATTTAAGTTTGTTAATAAGAACTAATATTTATATATCATCATAATATTTTGTTCATATCCGAGATTTAAATTCAGGTTTATATTCAATCCAAGCATTCTTCAGCTAATAAAGTAATATCACTAGACTTCCACATGTCTGTATTATTTATTAAAAAGCTTAATACACATTTTTATTCAATCAATCATCCAGCCTGTGGATTCACCTTTCTGTGTCTAAGTCTAGTGGTTGACTTTTTCCTCTGCTAGTCTGTCTCAGAGTTAGACTGTCTTGTGGGGGACACTTTAGCCCCACTGCTGCTTCACCACCAATCAGCTGGTAAATGCTCGCTCCTGTACGTCTATATTTAAAGCCTCTACTCTGTTATAAGGCCATAACCAGCCACAAATCTGCTACAGTGATTATTTGTTAAGAGAAATAAACAGTCAAAAACAGTGAATCCTACCATGTGCCGCGCCGCCGGTTCGCCTGCTTCTTATACAGTGTTTGATCAATAGTGCCACAGCAAGCAGCGCGCGCAACGAACCCATTACCGTCGACGTGACGTCACGCGCACACACACACACACACACACACATACACATACACACTGCTAACTATGAAGTTGCGGGCGTTTTGAGCAGGTGGAAGCGAAAACCATAAAAAAAAAAAGAAAAGTGCGCAATTTGTGGGCAAAGAATAATTTGCGCTTTGCCTGAAGCTATTTTGCGGTCAAGTGCGTAGGTGAAGGTTAAGGGCGTAATATTGAAGCGACAGGCACGTGGTCATCAATTTTGGTGTCGGTTAATCGCACAACTGACTGAAACACTTGCACAAACAGTGCAATCCCTGGAGTTTACTAACTGACATGATTGAAGCTCATGCATTAGAGAGAGAGAGAGAGAGAGAGAGAGAGA
>JAOVVF010000042.1:7720703-7734944 GCA_028565595.1 Duopalatinus emarginatus | reverse complement strand
ACATGCCATAAGTTATTGGATAGCAGTAAGTTGTTGTTGTCTTGTGAGAGAGGTTGAACACTGGCCAGCATGCTCACAGCAAGGCGATGTAAATTTTTAGATGTATGATGGAGGTGCCAGATTCTAAATTTTTGTACAGGCGTTTAACAATTCCTCAATCCACAGTTTCATGTCTACCAGGAATATGTCATAGTAGGCATCACCACCCACAGCACATTGGCTGCCCATGGGTGCTCAGTGATGTTAATTGAAGGCATCTGGTTAACAGTGCGAACAGACAAGCAGCTCAGGCAGAAATCACATACACATTCAATGCAGGAGGCCCGACACACATATCCCACAGGTCAGTGCAGTGTTCTTTAGCTTCTATTTGATATGGGAGCAACAGACCCACTGGAGTGCCTCTGTTAACACCACAAAACCAGACACAATGCCTGTAGAGTTTGCCAACTGGTCCCTAGAGGACTGGCAACATGTGGTGTAGTGTGATGAGTCCAGGTACCAATTGTTTTGGGTTGATGGTAGGGTTCATGTGTGGTGGAGTCCCCATGAAGCCATGAACCCCAGTTGTCAACAAGGCACCATACAGGCTGGTCAGAGTTCCATCCTGATGTGTAGTGTGTTCTCATAGCATAGGATGGGGCCACTGGTGCAGCTAAACATGTCATTGATATGTTTCCTTCCTTACAGTCTTTCATTGACGCCATGTTCCCCCCTCAAAGATGGGATATTCCAGCATGATAATGCATCAGGCCCAATTTGTCCAGAATTGGTTTTGAGAAACATTCCGGAGAGTTTGCCTGACATGGGCCTTTACGGGATGTGGTAGAGGGGTCCATTTACACCTGAGATCCTGTCCCTACAAATACCTCTGAGCTATGGATGGATATCCAGACAGCATGGCTTAACATCCCTCCAAAAATCTTCCATTCCTTTTGTCTTTTGTCTTTTATTTAAAGATTGCAAACATATATTAACAACAATTATTACCTAAACCTGACAACCTCATATTTAGAAATGACCATTTTTCAACATTAGAGTAATTAGGATTTGGAGTATCTCATTAAAAATAGTGCCAAATGCCTTTCCCAGTCATTGGGGTGTTTTCCTTAAAGGTGCATCTTTTAATGAATTAATATATTCATATATATATATGAATTAATATATAATTGGACATTTAGGAATACACTTGAACCTTAGCTTTAAGAGTAATATCTTAAAAGTACTCTGCATGTATTATTTCTACTGTATAAAGAATACACAGTAAAGATAATTAATGCCTGGTTTACTTTGATAATCTCACCTGTATCTGTAATATGCTAAAAAACATTACAGTGTGGTCAAACCTCGTGTGGCTACAATGGAGGAGATGGCAGTGTTTCACACACACTCTTACCTCGAGCACCTGCACAAGATCAGCCAGAATGGAGACAATGATGACCCTCAGTCTGTAGATTTTGGACTTGGTAAGATTTATACAGATTTTACTTTGCATAATTGTAATAATTCTATGTTGTTTCATGTGCTGGAACTCCACCATTCATTTAATCTCTTTTTCTCAAGCCCCGAAATTTAAACCTAGTACACATTCCTTTTCATAGGTCATTTAGGATCACTATATTCCATGTATCACGATATTTTAGGTATCTGTTATCTCAGAATAATACTAGACATGATGATTTATTTCAGCTTTCATCAGTCCCAGAAGCTCAGGAATTTACACATAGTTGGTACTTTGTAGCATTGCCTTTGAATTGTTTGACTTGGGCCAGATGTTTCTGGTTGTCTTCCCCAAGCTTCTCACGTCCTGGCTGATGTCTTGAGATGATGCTTAATTGTCTGTATGTAATTTTTCTTCTTAATAATGTCATCTAATTTGTGAAGTGCACCAGTCACTTCTGCAGCAAAGCACCCACAAAACATGATGCTGTCGCCCCCATGCTTCATGTCTGAGATGGTGTTCTTTGGCTTGCAAGCTTTTGCCTTTTTTGTCCATACACAACAATGGTCATTATGGCCAAATAGTTCCAGTTTTGTTTTATCAGACTAGAGGACATGTCTCTAAAACCTGTAACCTTTTTAATGGTGGTATTGGTGCAGTGACTTCTTCCCTGCTGAGCAGTATTTCAGGTCAGGTCAATACAGGACAGTGTTTCTGTTGGTACCTGATTCCTTCAACATCTTCACAAGGATGATTGCTGTTGTTCTTGGATTGATTTGTATTTTTCATACCAGTAAGTAAGTAAATTTATCTCCAAGAGACAGAATACTGCATGGACCCAATCGTGTTTAAACTTGCATATTATAATAATATGATAAATGGATAAATAATATCTTTAGGAGTTTGGAAATTGCTTCATAGAACATACCAGACTTGTGGAGGTGCACCATTGTTTCTCTGATGTCTTGGCTGATTTCTTTTCCATGATGTCAAGCAAAGATGCAAATAGGCCTTGAAGGTCACCTTAGAAGCCTCTAAAGCCATGATGTCCTTTTCTGGAATTATTTAATCCTATCTAAAGACACAGTTGGTGTATATGAACTTACAATTCATTGAAATTTAGAAATAGTGAATTATACGTAAAATAATCAGTTTATAGACATTGGAAGGGATAAAAATCTGACTTTTTAATGACTTTTTCATACTTGTATGTAAACTTTTGGTTATTGGTACTGCTAATCCGAGACATTAACGTCACAGGAGAATGCATTTTGTAGCGTCATGACAGAGGGTACTGTTTACCTTTTCTTCAGTCCTCACCATGAATAGTATAATAGCTGTCATTTGAACTTTAACTTCAGCATATTAAATCATGATATGACACAAAATAAAGTGCCATTCTCTGTTAATGGCACTATAACCTAACCCAATGCCATGTCATTCTTGGTGTTGTTTGGGGGGTCAGTCCTGTGGTCCAGGTGCAATATAAATAGAGCTCTGCATGTTCTGTCTGTGTCTGTGTGGCTTTCCAGCAGGTTTACCAGCTTCCTTCCTCCACCCTAAAACAGAAAACTAGGTGTACAATATTGTTCATATGTACGTGTGTGTGTGTGTGTGTGTGTGTGTGTGTGTGTGTGGGTGGATCAAGGGTGCATCCGTGTGTGTGTGTGTGTGTGTGTGTGTGTGTGTGTGTGTAATGTAATGATCAAGGGTGCATCCATGTTGTGCCCAGGGTTCCTGTTTAGATTCCAGATCCACTGCAACACTGACCAAGGCAAAGTAGTTACTGAAGATCCATGTGCATTGTGGTGTCATGTGGTATTCCATTTCAGACACCAGAGGGCAGTATAGGCCAAAAACCCAAAAAAAACTCCTATTATTCATTTTCAATTGAATTCCGTAAACATGGTGAGAGTTTGAATTTGTGTTGGATGTTGTCCATGTGTGGCACATCATACTCATTGTGGGGTTAAAAATTGTTTTATTATTCTTACAGCAAAGAAAACAAAGCAGTCGCCAGGATCTGTTTCAGTCTGACTCTGGTTATTGTTTCCCTGACACCCTCAGGGTATGACTGTCCAGTGGTGGAGGGCATATTTGAGTATGCGGCTGCCGTTGGTGGAGCCACTCTGACGGCTGCCCAGTATCTCCTGAATGGAAAGTGTGAAGTTGCCATCAATTGGGCAGGAGGCTGGCACCATGCCAAAAAGTAAGTTGCCACACCAAGCCTATTTGTTAAGTTTTTAAACAGTTACGGACTTAACAGATAAACATGCCCTAACATATTAGTAAAGATATTGATCTTATTTACATCTATGTAGACTAAAGTGCAAAAAAACAATTGGCTTGTGATGAATCCATCCATAATAGTGTGGGGTTTGTTTAGCTGGAATTCCATAGGACCCCTGGTACATTTACAAACGTCTCTGACAGGTGATCATCAGATGATTTTTCGAACACATCTGGGATGCCATGCAACGTTGGTGGTACACCAGTATAAAACTTGGCAGGTCCCCCACAGCACATGGACCTCACAAACTTGTGGAAATGTTCCACAGCGCCTTGCTTGACATCCCAGGTGTGTTTGATAATTTGTAAAGGTGATTTGAGTGGGAATGACAAACTTGGGTAAGTGCCCCTTTATCCATAATTTGGTGTCTTTAGATGTATGTCGCAGCGCCACACCCATCAAAATGAATGCAGGGCATGAACAGGTGTAACTCATCAGAATGGAGGCATACATGACGTCACCTGTCAGAGAGGTTTGTAGACATACCAGAGGTCCCATGGAATGCCAGCTAAACAAACCCTGAACCAGTATGGATCCAACAAGAGCCATTTTGCACAGGCACTTAGGCACTTGTATAGATGTCTTTTGACTGTCAGAACCAATTAATTAAAATGCCCATTTCAGTGATTTGCTGCTACTTTGCTGTTGCAGAAAAAAAATCCTTCTCTGATTTGTGCTTATAGACAGTCATTTGATTGTCCAGGCTGATGGGGTCAGAGATGCCCCAGTGTATTGTCCAACACTTAGACAAAAGATGAACAGTGCTCAGACATTTAGAGTGCTGGCTGTGGACTGTGACACACTGACCTAGTGTGACATGTAGACTGATCTTTGTCTGTAGTACAGTATACAGTCAAGCCAGCTTCTAATCCGGGGGGGATTCCTGTAACCTACACGCTTGATCACTTGATCATTTTCCTATAACAACTGTTATAATGTCCTGAGGTGTTTTATTGCACTTGTACAATAGTAATTTGCCAATGCTAACAATTTTTAATTTACATTATAACTGCAATAAACAGTTGTTCCCATCCCCCTTTGTTTTTCTTTTTTTCTCTTTCTTGATTGTATTAAAACAAAGAAATGTAGTCTGTCAGGTTCCCATACCAGAAAAAAAATTATGTTACCTCTTATTGTTACTAAGCACTGGCTCTCGTTTAATATGCATAAGTCTGTGTACGTCTCAGGTACATTAATATATACTTGTGATATGCATATATTATGCTAGTGTCTGGTGCCTGTCTATGACCTAATTTACTGTATTATAACATTAAAAATTCTTTAATATCAAGATAATTCATCTTTGAATAAACCAGGCATTTAGCTAAGTGATAATTTTTATATTGAATTATAAGCCCCAATCATTATCTTTAACATAATACAGTGACGGTTCAGATCGCTTAACAAATTGTGTGTGCACACACAGGGACGAGGCGTCAGGGTTCTGCTATGTAAACGATGCCGTTTTAGGAATCCTCAAACTGCGGGAGAAGTATGAGCGGGTGCTTTATATAGACGTGGACCTTCACCATGGTGACGGTAATAACTCCTCACTGTTATTCTCTACTTTTAGTGTTATTTATTAATTAACGCATGCTGTTAGTTGAATAGATTAGTTAAAAGTATAGGTTTGCTAAGCTTGTGATAGCTTGTGATATTATTACTAAGCCTACTTCTTGGAATGGACCTTCTCTGTATTTCCTCATCATCCTCATTATCTGATCTGTTGTCTGATCTGCAGGCGTAGAAGATGCTTTCAGCTTCACATCCAAAGTGATGACCGTGTCCCTGCATAAGTTCTCTCCTGGCTTCTTCCCAGGTTGGTTCAGCATGCTTCTTTTGCTTCAGCGCAGATCAGCCTGCCTTTTAATTCACTAAATTGACAGCCATGTTTTAACTGATGCCAAGCTCGGAGCAGCCAGCTCCACATCAGTGCCCATAGAGTCTGATTACCGATCTGATAGTTCAACACAATGGCTTTGCTGACTTGAGGAGAATAGTGCACAACAGGGGCCAGCACCAGCATTTCAGCCACTGAGCTAATATGGTGTGTTTTTTTTTCTTACATTCACTTACCAAATGTTATTGCACTGGCACTGGATGGAATATAATCTGAGCCCATTGCTGTTCTCCATAACCCATCCCACCCATCATGCCCAGCATGCATGATGATAATGGCACAATATACCATGACTTCAACACGCAATATTATAACAGACCGCTCAGTCTTATTAATAAAAGATCAAGCTCTATCTAAAGTGTCTAGATAGAGTTTTATGTAACTGGAGAAAACAGATGTCCTGTTCACAATAGGGCTGATGGTACAAACCTCTGTTTTATAATAATTAGAAAAACAACTAAATATTTTATAATAATGTGTACAAACCCAGATTTAATTGTATAAGTTGATAATACATAACATTGCTTTCAAGTACTGAAAACTTTAAGGAAAAAGTATATTATTATCAATATTTGACTAGATTTTTTTTAAAAGACGTCACTATGGATGTGAAATGCAATTAAAAAACATCATAATATGCTACCGAATGGGACTTGTTTAAACACTTAATAAGGTCTTATAGTAATGTAGTATACTGTAATAAAATCTTTACAGCCACATTTAATAACATCACATTATTGTGCAACCTGTCAGTGATAACATGTGATACTGTGTTCCAGGTGATGCGATCATCTACAGTGTTAGTGTCTATTAATATTGCTTTCATTTTACAGGTACAGGTGACGTGTCCGACACGGGCCTTGGAAAAGGAAGATGGTACGCCGTTAATGTGCCTCTGGAAGATGGAATCAGAGACGACCGCTACCTCCAGGTCTTCACCAGGTCTGCTGCTTTTCACAGAGGAGTGCATTGCTAATTTACCTTCAAGATTGTGTTTCTAATTTCTGATGGTATTGAAAAATTACTGAGGATCTTGTTTTTTTTTTTTCTTTCATGTACAGTGTCATACAGGAAGTAAAAGTGCTGTTTAACCCCGAAGCAGTAGTAATGCAGTTAGGGGCAGACACCATGGCTGGCGATCCCATGTGCAGTTTTAACATGACTCCAGTGGGAGTGAGCAAGTGCCTGAGTCATGTGCTGGAGTGGAAGCTACCTACACTGCTTTTGGGAGGAGGTCAGTGTGTGTCTAATCTTTGGTATTCCTTTTATAAAAACCATACAAATTTCAGGTACATCAAATCAACTGAAAATATTTGCTAATAAAATGATAATTATTGAACGGTTTTTAAGGATAGACTTTGAATAGTTCATAATGAACTGTCATGATCACATGACAATACAGTGGTGTGTTTTTGTGTTGCTAAGTGGAAATCTGTTTACACAGATTTTTTTGCACTAGTGTTAAGTTGATCAAGTGTAACTAAAGCTCAAAGACAAGCTCATGTTTGAGGCCCATAGTGTATTTGTCTGTTCCTGCTGGTTTCCTCTTGTTCCTGTTGCCAGGTTAAAACCTCGGCCAAAAAGTTTATTAGTGTGTGATTAAATGAGGAGGGTAAGAAAGTAAACTTTGTGATTTTAGCCCATTTTGAAAGGAGCGCTGAACTCCAGACCTGCCTGACTAAGCACTGGATGAAAGGTAGTAATTACAGAAGCACAATAAGGTCCTTTACTAAGATTCGTTTTCTCTCTTTCTCTCTCTCTCTCTCAGGTGGGTATAACCTTGCCAATACTGCCCGCTGCTGGACCTATCTGACAGGGACAGTCCTGGAACAGACTCTATCCTCAGAGATACCAGACCACGAGGTAAGCTCCTGTCCCCTCTTTCCTTTCAACACTCTTCTTTCTTCTCTCCGTCCTCTGCCGAACCCCCCACTCTAGTTCCCTCTCACTCTGCCTCTGCTGAGTCACTGGCTCTAATCAAAGATGTCCGAGCGCCTCTCAATAAACGCATTTGTTTTCATGTGATTCAGAGAGGAGGTGTGTGTGTGTGTGTGTGTGTGTGCACGGCGTGAAGGGGGTCTTAACAATACCACTCTGTCCCTGCCGCCTGACAGAGAGGGACTTGTGCTTTTCTTTCCTCAACCTTTTTCTCCCTCTCTCCTTTTTCCTTGGAGAATGACAGGGCATGTGTGTGCACACATCATAGTGAAAGGAAGGGGTTTTTTTTTTGGAAGCTGGAGATTTTTTTGGAGAAGAAGGATTGTAAATTCCCACATAATTGCTTCTTCAGAAGAGAGAGCCGGAGAGACAGTGTTTGTAGGGGAGGGCAGTTGGATGGGAGAGCTTTTTGAATGTACAGTGATGGCTTGATATCTCTCTCCCTCTCACACTCACAAAGAAGGTCTTTTAGCACTATACAGGGCGCTTTCATGGTCAGCTAAAGAAAAGATGCTCTTGTTTCTTCAAAAACCTGAACTCTGGCAAGGGGTTGACCTTTAACCTCATTATTGGCCAAGCACCTCAAATAAGACTGCATGAAGTGCAGTAGAAGGCATCTGGGGTTGTTGTGCTTTATCCGATCATGTGGCTATGTTAGGAATAAGAAACAATTGTGCAGGCAGTTATACAAAAATAAACCAATTGCTGAATGGTATAATGTATTCCCACCCAGTATCAGCATCTCCAGAAGTGCTTTATTCCTTTTAACAACAACATTTATAGTTACATTTAATATTGTGAACTTCCACAAAACTTTAGGCCTTGTTGTCACTCACAATACAGCAGCCATAAACAGATTTTCTCCTTTATCAAAGTTAATAAGACAAAAACAAAGCTTACAGTGTTAACTAATAACCACAAAGGGCAAAGTCCTCTGTCCTGAAGACTCTTGTGTATCTCAGCTTCTCAGCTGAATTTGGGGTTTTCCCATTCCCACCTAAATCACCAGATCTCAACATTATCAAACACATCTGGGATGCCATGCAATGTGTTGTGGAACACATAAATCTTATACCAGAATACAACAGAATTGTGGACTGTTCTGCAGGACGTATGGTGTTCATTGCCTTCAGAATATTTCCTCAAATTTCTGGAGTCCAATCCCCATGGTGGACCTAGCAAGTATTACATTGGTGCACCAGTTTCTCTGGCATGTCAGTGTATTTGTTACTAGGCTGTTATTGTGTGGTACAGTAACTGTACATGCATTCATTTCTTACTATCGAAACAATATATTTCTACGTAAACCTCAGTGTCGGCTTACAGTCGATCGAGTATAGTCCAGTATTAGCATAATAGCACTAATGTACATCCAAGATGATTACCTCATTATTTATTTGGTAATGTATCTAGGAGCACTGAGGGATAGTTTATGTTGTATCCTTGGAGATATTTAAGCTCAATCCTTTTAGGACAGTCCACCCTTGTGTCTCCTTATTGTGTCATTACAATAAAAAACCCCTGTAGATGTTTTCCTGTTAAATGTGACCCTCCTTTGCTTAAACTATCTTTAACCCCAGAGCTCCCTGTCTAGGCATATGAGCTACACACTATGAGCTCTGCTCTGTTCTCCTCATTTCCCATCTAACCCCCCCCCCTTCCCCTTTTCATAGTCTTTTTTTTTTTTTTTCCTTCAGTCTTTCAAATCACAGCAAGAGTCCCCCACCGTATGCACAGACTCCCTCTCCCTGCCGCTATTGTGTGTCCGTCCAGGCCAAACAAAACACTCTAGCTGTAGTGTGAGTTCAGGGAAGACGATCAAGACGGACAGTTGATGAAAAAGAAAGACATAGAGACATAAAGCTGATATGAAGTGTAAAGAACCAACCGAATGTCTAAAGCTATTTGAGCATGGAACGCTACTTTACTTGTCTTTCTTTCTGTGCTGGAGACTCGCTTTGCCCTGTTTTGCCCTGCCAACTGTGGAAACAATAAGAGGCAGAGATACTCAAGTAGGGAGCACAACAGCTTCATTCAAGCAGTCAAGCTCCACACACTCACACAGGCAGATGACCAAATGGAAGGCCAACAGAGGGTTATATAGCTAAACCCCAGCCGAGCACACAACTGTCCTTTCTTTTCCTTTAGGCAGTAACTTGTGCTTATTAAGCATTTTCCCACACATTCAGTACTTTATGACTTACAGTAGATGAAATCTGCCTTTTTAGTTATTTTTATAAAATGTATATATTTTATGAGTGCTAAGTCTCTATTCATCACAGTATGCCTGTAGCAAACAAACTCTTCCTGGCTCCCTGCTGTTTCAGACACTTGTCTGCATTCCCATAATGCCCTGTGTGCTCCTGACCAATGGTAGATCTGAAGCCTTAAGCTATGTTCAAAACAGCACATGTAGCTGCCTTCATCTTTTACTGTCTCGTAAGTCAATGTCCTAAAAGGCAGCACTTTGATATCTACAATGGTATGAAAACTGTTTGAGGTAAGCTTCATACCGTTGTCAAGATAGCAACATACACTAACAAAAGCTCCGTAAGGTTGCACTGAATAAAGTATCATCATCGATATTGGAAAGAATATTATGTATACACCAAACAATAAAACTTATATAGCTTATATGTCCAATAATTCATCTGTCAGTGCTGGCTGAACATGAAGCCAATGAAGAATGCCTTTATTCTGCCTTCAGCCAGATGAAGGGCTCTCAGAAAGTGTCAGGATTGGCTTTGGATAATGGTTGGATGCTTTTCTGCATATATACAGCCTGAGTACGCTGTATTGTGGAGTAAGGCTCAGTTTTGGAGTAGCGCAGTTCCCCTTTATCATTTTTCTCTCTAAGGCCAAGCCCCCCCAAATACCCATGATAGAAGATCTTATCCAGGGTGTCTTAGAAGCACTGTTTGTTATTTTTGTTCCTGAACTTCAGCTTAGAGTCTTACATGTTTCATTTGAGGTTCACAAAAGAGAGGTTAAATGTTTAGTCTAAAAATAAGCCTCAGCTGACTGACCGTACATGCAAAATTAGGCTTTGTCCTTTATCAGTCCTTATCAGTGATGAGTGGGAGAAGCAGATAATGTTTTTGTACCCGTAGCAATAGACACTCCGCTGTGACCCCTGGATGGAAATGGCCATCGCTGTTCAGTGGGCTGTCCGCATATGTACATCCTCCCCCCTCTTTTTTTTAGGCCTTGTTTTTACTTGTTTCCGCTGAGCCATTCCCAGCACAGCCCAGTGAAATAACAAACAGCAAGCCCTGTGTTTCCTCCTGACCATCTACTCACTCCATTACTCAGCCTTTTTCTGTCTGTTTTCTGTACTTTTCCATATCCATCTGTCTTTCTCGCACACTTTCTCCTTTTTTTTTAATAGATCCAGACGCATACTCATGCTCTCGCTTTCTCTCCATTCACATTGTGGCGAGTTTGGGAGGAGCCCGGTACAAGTGTGAGGGTGTTAGATACCGGGAGATGGACAATCAGCACCATTTCCCTCTATTGTGTGATGACACACTGCCCACGCACACGCACACCAAACAGCATGTGTTCCAATGAGAATAAAAAGTCAAACTCGTACAGAACACTATACAGTGCAAGCTGAGGTTATAAACATGTATACACACACACACACACACACACGCACACAAACACTGGAGGACAGCTGTGGCTATGCTAGTCAAACATTGCTAAATGGATTAGAAGCACTCCTGTCCCATGTGAATGATATTTGGAGGGGGGGTCTGGCCCTCCTGGGATGAACTTGTGGAATAAAAGAGACCGCACTTTCTAGTGTTTGTGCTGGTTCTTAGGCGAAGAGAATTAGGTGTGAATAGGTTGTGAGAGCTGCACATACAAAGAAATCCTTTTGACCGTTTTACCCTTGTGGGACATTCGGATCTGTTGAATAATTGGAATGCAGTTAGATAAAGAAGACAGTATTTCAGGAACACATCACAGTTTTCGGTTTACTGATATAAAAAGGCTCCTGCAATCCTATTTTAGTGGTTATATAATGTGCGATAACATTTCAGTGTTTATTTCTGAATTTTGTGTACGTGTGGTGCTGCATGTGGCTATGTGCTTGCGTGCCTTCTCTGTCAGTGGTCGGTCTTTTCTGAGCTCCACCAAACACTGGCGACGGTTACGCAGCTCCTCCACCTCCCAGTCTGTCTCCACACAGTATTGTGGTAGACATGCCAATTCACACTCGCACAAACACACAACCACGCAGAGGTGGTGCTGTAGAGGAAGGCGGTAAGACCAGACAATCAATGTTTTTGCGTTGTCTGAGGGTTTGCCCCCTTAAACGTGGGTTTATATCCTGTTTTGTCAAGTTTATGTAGAAAGTACAAGAAAAAGAATAGAACACTATGGATGTAACGTTATTGAAACCATACAGTGCTTTATCTGGTACAGTTAAAGATGGACCAGTAATAATTTGATTACAATTGTTTTCTTACTATATTTTTAGAGCTTTATTGAAACACTGACGCCTTATGGGCACTGGGCTTTTTGTATTATACATAGAGCGTACTGTGCAGCAGGTTAAAGCACATATTAACAGGTCTGATCCACAATAACAATGAAGAAATGTATCATGTTCTCTCTGGAAGGAGGTCAGGAAGGGTTGGTCAAGTCCAAAGGTAACTGTATCATTTCTTTATGATTGCATATACATTCGGCTGTATATGCTATTCCACTTCCAATGCATTTGTAGTTGTAGCAGCATTATATTACATGTCAGTCCATCTGGCTCATGTCCCTCAAGTTGAGCAAGAAGAGCTGCGTTTTTTTTTTTCCCACTATATTGACTTTTCATTACAGATTTACATCAAACAGTTCCACTTTCTGTAGGTTGTGATCTATAACGTTCATGACATACAGAAAGTATGTCGCAAACACAATGGAGAATGCTGTCATAGGAAAACCGTCAACTTCTGAAGTGTTGCGTTTCACCTATAAGCACAGCAATTTACCACTGCTAATATTTATTTCTTAAAGAATATGCTATACTTTTTATCCATTTATAGTTATGTTTAAAGTTGTGGAACCGCCACAGCCTGTTATTACTTGCTTTCTAGCTCCACTGCCTCACCAGCATCTCTTGTCTTCCCTCAACTAAAGTTAATAAGATAAGAAATCTAACTTCTCCAAGAATCTAGTAAGCAAAAAAGCACTGACACTAGAGACTCCCTCCAAAATGTTCAAATAAACACCACATTAAAGAAAATTTAACCATATCATTAATGAATTTTAACCTGTTTATATGGAGCATCTACCATACACCAGTGTAGACCAGGTCTCTGTGCATGTCATTACTACATAAACGTAGAAATATTTGATTGAACACAATGATAGACACCTATGTTATACTGTCAGAGCTGCTGCTATAAAAAATTTATCAACTTCTTCTGACCAATCAGAATCAAGAATTTAGCAGCGCTATTAAATAGTCAGAATCTACAGCACTGTTATGATAAACAGCATGTACAGTAATGATGGGTCCTTAGACCATCCTGAATAACCAGAATGAACACGTATTTTTGTTTGTGTAGTAACTACAGCTGCTCTCACTTCAGTCCCCATGTTTCACTGAGGTTCTGTTTAGTAATAGGCATTAGGTTACTTAAAATATTGTTGCACCGGTACCATGTAAGTGTCAGTTCTGTGTAAATCTACAAGCGTCACTAAGAAAAAGTCAGCCATACCAGCTCTTTGAATCCTCTTCCTGTCTTGTCTGCAGAGAGGAAGCTTGACACATAGTAATGTTCATCACCCCCCTGTTATTAACTCCAAGGCCTTTTTGTTCGAGGTGTTTGTTTCCTTTGTAATTTTTTGGCTGAACGTTAGTGTTTGCTACCTGTTGCGTGTGTAAATCTACTCACATCTATCAATAGTAAAGGCACTGCAGCTCACCATCTGACCTCAGATCAGCACTTAGGACCGCATGGCTGGGAAAACTCTGCCATCCCGTTAGGGAAATAGCTGGCTCCCACAATTCCTGGAGTGGGATAAATGCAGGAAACAAGTCTAGAGGAAGTCAGTTACAGAACAGGCCTGGTGTTGTGACATGAGGGTTAGAGGTCCTAAGCCAAGAGCTGATATTTATACCAGCTTTCACATTGCATAACTGCATGAAGGACAATGAGATTTTAAAGCAGGGGTTTTGACCTCTATGCTAAATGTATTGTTCTTGGGTTCCCATAGCTTTTCCTGTGTGACTTGTCCTGTTGAGAAGAGAAACTTGACCTTTGTTGTGTTTTATGAACCTATGTCCTATGAAGCATTTAAAAACTTTTTCGGAGGTTTTAAGGTTTACAGAGAAATCGAAGGGGCTGATTTTAGATGCTTTTGTAGGTCTTTCTGGGTTAAAAACTTTTTTTTTCTTTTTACTTTTTACTTTTAGACACTCTGTGTGTTTGGGAAGAAATCAAGCATATAATATGACGATAACAGACATAAATATGCACCAAATGTAACACACACTAAAAAATTGTGAAAAGTCTATCTATGTTTGTTGTGCTTCAGCTTGTTCTTCAAAGTGGTCTTGATGTGGTCCAAACCAAACAGTCCAGCGGTGAAGCAGACAGTTTTCTCAGCTTGATCTACATGGGAAAGCTTGAGTTCATGGGAAAATACAGGCGTGTGTGTGTGTAT
>JAOVVF010000042.1:7708597-7718674 GCA_028565595.1 Duopalatinus emarginatus | reverse complement strand
ATATTCAGGATTGAAACAGTGATATGTTTCTATAAATTAGTGTTTTGGGTGTATATAACCAAAGTGGGTTTGAGCTGTGGTTAACTTTTGAGAAAGGAATTCGTGCTCCAGTTTTTTTTCCTGTGGTGTGTGTGTGTGTGTGTGTGTGTGTGTGTGTGTGTGTGTGTGTGTGTCTGATGGGTGACAAACATCATCATGCTCTTTTGTCTTGAACACATCACTCCCTTTGGGACGAGGCTGACTGGAATAAAACCACTCTGGGTTTAGCCTTTGCAACACAACTGCCTGAAAATGGAAATGAAAGGCTGTCCATGCCAGTAAAAGTCAATTTAAGAACAATCCTAGCTTCAATAGTCATCTGATCATCTCCTTTACCTTCAGTATAGATTTCCTCTGACCTATCTTTAACCAAACTCTGTATGCTTTGTATTTCTGCCTCTCACTCTCAGCTCACACAACACACTCAGAGAAATGTGAATCGTTAAGCTAAAGGTCACACGGGTCACAGGCAGCCCTAAAACTTTAGCTGACATTCAAAAACCTGCAGTAGAGATTACCATTTGGCCAGTGTGATGACTAGCATTACTTATGTTTTTATATGTTATGTATTTAAATCTACACAGTGAAGAGAAGTGATTGACCTACAGTGCTTGCACACTGAGGAATTTAACCCATTCGTGCACACAGCAGAGGGCACACCTGCCTGGAAAAGGTGCAGCACCAATCAACAGGTCCTGGAGCAGTTGGGAGGTTAGGTGCCTTGTTTAACAGGCATTTCAGTATTGTTGGTACAGGGGATGAAAACAGTTCCCTAACTGCCCTCATTATGTTATGTCTTGGGTTCACTTATTTTTAGTCTACAAGAATATCGCTCAAACTGTACATGGAAAATCTCTTCTCTGGCTATTGTGATTTTTAATCTTTCAGATTTTTTAATCTGTCTTTTCCGCATTTTTGTAAATCTTATAACTTAAACTTGTAGAAACAGCTTTACCTTTCAGACCTCTGGGTCCACTATGGTTGAGGTTACTACTTTCACTCCCAAATTTTAGTGTTAATAAAAAGCTAGAGCAAACTCGGTTCAGAAAAATATGGTCATTATATGCCAGCCTCTGCTTATATTTAGTACCCATGTGGTATGTGTACAATGTAGCGGCTGTGCTCCCTCCCTGCCATGCCACCAGAGACTAATTAAAAAGAGCTTAAGCTGCAGACTTTCCAGTTTCTTTCTTAAGCTTTAGAAATGGCATGTTCACCAGTTCACAAGTCACCAGAAGAGTCCTGATCTTTAGTCTGTTTTAGTGCTGGCCCCTGCAGTGTTGTCAAGGTGTGACTTTCATTAGATCCACTCTTGTCATCCATTTAGGCCGTTTGTGGCTGTTTTGCATAACCAGGGTGTCTGTCGAAACATACACTGATTTTGGAATCTCTTGAGATCAAGCATATGAAAAGTGTCCAGTAGAAAGCCATTAGTGTGATTCTCCTGTATGCAGAGTCTGATCAAGTAGAAACAGACTGAGAGGAAGCGCTTCACTGGCTAAGTGATGTGGTAACACTGGCAAGCCTTGCACAGGTCATGCAGTTTGCACCATGTGGGTATGGACCCGGGTTTCTCTCACATCTCCTGTGCCAGGCGAGCAGAATGTGGTGTAACAGCTGGCCTCTGTGTCCCTGCTAAGAGTAGGCTGGCAGTATCGCATGCCAATGTTTGAGCTTCCCCACCCTTGGAAACCTCAAACAATTCTGAGAGCTTTTCTGAAGAATAATGGACTGCTGCTTGACCAGTGCTGGGCATGGCAGTGGAATCTATGCTGTGTCAGGGAGAAAATGAAATGGATTACTTGATTTAAGTGTGTTTAATGAGATCATGGAGTAAATGAAAACCATTCGAGTTGGTGTCGGGGTTGGAGCCTAGCAGTTTGTGGTGTACTTTTCCCCCTTCCAAGTTTCCTCCATTCCATTTCTTCGACTAAATGTTTTTGTTTATGAACATATTTATGTTGTGTGTGAGGTGTTCAAAGTGGTGGTGTGAAATCCCACCTCCAGGAGTGCGGAGGAGAAAATAGACCCATGTGATGAGTGCACGCAGCAGGGCAGCACGAGATAACAGCTAGCCTGCATGTTCTGCAATACTGCAAACTATACTAATGCAATAACAGTATAATCCTGGTACTGTCTTGTTAAACTCTTAAATGGTTTGGGACACGACCAAAGAATAGTTTAAAAGTGCCATTGATTAACACAGGTAGTAAATGACTCGGCCCTCTGCCCCTGCGCATTAGCAGGGTTTCCGAGCACATCTGGGGAACATTTATGAGATTCTGAGCCCTTCACTATAGGAAGGGGGAGGGGACAAAAAAGCATTTAAACACCAGGCATGGTTGATTTTGCTAACCCCCAGATAGTACATTGCTAGACCAGTTGATCTCTGTTGGCTGTGGCTTTATAAGTTAGAACAGCAGGACTGACTAATGAAATGTTGGCTGTGTGAGAGCTGTGTACTGCAAAACAAACAGGAAATAATATAGCCAATAAAAAAACTGAAACCATTATTTAATGGGTTTTTAATAGTCTATTCCTACAGTCACATTAAGCAATAGTGTGCTATGTGCTCTTACAATGAAAAGAACAAATAAAGCACACAAACCTATTGTTCAGAAAGCAGTTGAGATAAAAAATCAGATGTCAAAATGTGCTTTTTAAAAAATTATTATTATTTGCTGTAACAAATCAGAACTAAAGACACCACTGGGCTGACAAATGAAAACTCAAACAGATGTAAGGGTGTCGTTAGCACACTCTAAACGCTTATAGCAACTTATAGTTACATCCGGGCTGCTGAAATTTGTTGCTTCATGCGTAACCAATAATATCACATAGCCCTAAACAGCTGCCTGAAATTTTTTACACAAAGATGACTTGTGAGTAATAGGAAACAGGACATGCCAATCACTTCTGATGCTCCACACTCATAAACACGGTACCGTTTCCTCCTTTTTTTTTTTTAACACAGGACTTCACATTAGCTTCGTTAGCTGCTTTTCATTGCTTTGACAGGCATAATGTTAAGAAAACACCAGCAGGGCCAGGGTAACAGGGATGTCCTTTTCAGCACGTGTTAAGTGTCATGCAATTCAAAACAGGAGGCTCGAACAGTGTCGATTTACATGCCGTCATATTTGCATGGCGTTTTGGCTCCCTAAGGAAATGTAGTAACCCGGATATTTCCATTCTGACAAGGTGTGAACTTTGGCTTGAAAAAGTGTCAGTGCGAGATAAAAACGACAAAATCAACTGCAGTTTGCATGTCTAAATTGACCTAGAGATAGAATGTCACCATTTTTATTTTCCTTATATAATTCTTATATAGTAGCAGATTGTAAAGTATTATTAATCTGCTTTAGGACTGATCTGGTCTATCTTTTATTGGTACTAAAGAGTTTGAATGAGCTAAGGTCACGTTTGTGGGGAAAAACAGAGTCAAAGAGTCTCTGGACAAGGAGGCTCTGGACAACTCCTCAGAGACAGTCTGACCTGAAATAAGTATTTGTTACAAAAGCGTTAGCATTTTTTTTTTGTTTGACTACCCTACTGCTGTTAATGTTACATTAAAATAAAACATGATCATGTTCATTGTTTTCTTTAGTAACTTGTTTTATTCTCCTTCTCTTTTTTTTTTTCTCTCCCATTTTTTGTTGCTTGTTTACAGGGAATCTGAAGAATGTCGTTTAAGCAGTGGGTTCTAAGCTCATGTTTCCAAATCAGACCCTGCACTCCTAATGAAGACAGTATGTGGGAGCCATCAGCGGAGTCAGAGCTTTGGAAAACATTACTCGAATGTTTCCGAAGTACTTTGTTTAATGGGAAAATGTGCAGTCCAGCGTTACCCCATGAAAGAGCTTCCTAGTCAGAGTGGGTCACAAGGTGAACAGTCCATTGGGTTTTATCATATTTTTAAAATTCCACTGATATTTCGAATTGAAAAGCAAGACCTAGACAGTCCTATACTCATGGGCTAAAACATGTCAAGAAAGAATTTTAATGCTGGTATTTGGTGCTTGTTCCTTCAGTTTTTTTTTTGTTTTGATAGCCGTCACTTATCATCATCGTAAGTTCACGTCCAGGTTTAAACTAGATGGCTTTATAGTCTAAAATACTCGCCTGTTTTTATTTTCTGTTTTATTTTAAGTGGTATGCTTCTCGCATGGTGAAATGGCGTCATTGTCATATACTGTTGCCAACACACACTCATACTCTCCAAACACACAACAAACTGCTCCACCCAAGCATAGAAAGGAGAAGCTGGACGGAAAGGATAGAGGGATGAGAATGGAGAATGTGGGTCAACGAAACTGGTTCATTCTGTTTGATGCTGTCGCCCCATTTATGAATTTTTAACTGGTGGATTTTAACATTGCAATGTAAATATTTCTTTTGTAATAAAAGTCTAAAAATAAGAGTGTGTTTGTCTCCTCTCCATGTCATAACTTTAGTGTGTGTTTGGGGGGGAAGGGTTGGTGTCTTCTCTGTCTTATAGCTGTGTGTGTCGTCTCTGTCTCAGCATTGTGTGTGTCATTCTGTGTGTATGTGTCTCTGTGTGCTTGTGTATGTATGTGTGTGTGTCTCCTGTGTGTGTTTTGTGTCCGTGTGTGTTAGTCTGGAATGCCATATGTGGAACAGTACTGCTTTTCCTCACCTATAATCTTTATAGTTGTTTCAGTGGCTGTGGTTTCTTTTAATGGTGCTGCAAGTGTGATTCATTAACTTGTTTATTAGCAGAGAGAAACGTTATTCCATTTCAATGTTATAAATGAATCAACAGAAAAAAAAGAGCAGACTGTAAAACTGGTGAGATTGCTGTCTCAGAGTTTTTTTTTTTAGAAATACCACAAGGAAAAGCAATAAACAGTCAACACATGAAATGACATTAAAATGTCTGGTCAGATTTTTAGGATAGAAGGAAGACCAAACGCCACTGGGTTAAACTGTGGAAAGAGATCAAGATATTTATGTACTAGAATATGTATATAAAAATACAATTAGTTACATTTACCACAGAGTCATGTAGATGTGTATAGCCAAATATATCTGTCCTTTAAAGTATTAATCCTTCACAGAGGCTAAACTCTCAGATGTAGTGAACTGTTTTCCCTTGTCACTGGGGTGCTACCATCAAGAGCAAATGCATTGTATCGTTATTGTGTATCTTTATCTATAATTGTGCATGTAAAATGTTGATAAATCTCACAAATGGTTCTTACAGTCCAGGTACCTTCAACTGTACTATATAAATACTCCAGCAATGAATGCTGTATCATTGCTGGTAACACCACAGTGACAGTGAAGTTACAGCTTGTTAGCTTTATTTCTGAACGTTTAAGACAAACACCCTGTGGTTGCTGTACATTGATATTCAACATCTTGAGCTACAAATGGATCTGAGGAGGAATTTAAATTACTTTATTTATTCCCACCTTAAGAGCTTGTGCCAGCACATTCTTAGCAGTTCCATTTAGGTGTCAACCTATTTTGTGGCAATGTGTCCACATACTTTTGACCACTTTTAAATTGTGCGAATATGAATTCACACGCCTTATGTCAACCTGACTGGATATTTACTAAGATTCCTTTTGAGAATCAAAAACAGATGAAGGGTGTGTCTATGAGTTCATGTATGGGTTCACACCCATCAGTCCAGCATGAAGACACACCCACCAGTCTGCTGTCTACAGATGTATCATCTTGGGCAAATGGTATTCCCAGTATTCCCGGCTGAGGGATAGGTTATATTTCACTGTCGCAGAGTTGTCCTGAAGCTTGTTTGCTGTTATACTGCTGAATAGCCTAAATGCTCAACTTCTTCACCTTTGTTTGACTGCGTTTTACCACATGGTGGAAAAAAAAGGAAAGAAGGGCCAGTTTTGATAATTTCTTTGTATTCTAGTCTCACTTTGATCATTTCAAGTAACCACTTTTTTCCAGTAACTGCTTTATCCTGAGGGTTGCGGTGGATCTGGATCCTATTCTGGGAACACTGCGCCCTAGGTTGGAATACATCCTGGATGAGGCACCAGTCAATCGCAGGGCACCATGCACACACACACATTCACACTAGGAGCGTTTTAGAGTCACAAGTTCATCCACAGTAATCTGAGTTCCAACCCGGGACTCTGGAGCTGTGCAGTGACGACACTACAGACTGCACCACGTTATCTAATTTCATGCATTCATTCATTTCATTTATTTGTAACTGATCCTCAGTAACTGCTATATCATAGTAAGGATTGTGTATTGTTTAGGAGTCACAAGGCACCGTCCATGCTTATTCACACATAGGGGCAATTAAGAATGGGCAGTCCACCTAACAGCATGTTTTGGATAGGTAAGGGAAATGGGAGAACCTACACCCACATGGACACAAGAACAACATGTGAAACTCACAAACAGTAACCTGAGATCGGGCTCAAGCTGGGGACCCTGGCCACTGTGATATGGCAATGCTACCTGCTGCACTATCATACTATCCTAGTTTTAAACAACTGATCATAATTCATGAGCTAGCACTAGAACAAGCCTGATGACAATTTGTGGGATGAGCAGTAGAGCAACAAATATATTGGCAATTTAACAATTTATTCATTTATCGAACAGTTGGATTGTAGGGTCAAAGTGTGGAAAATTTCCTTACTTTTTGTGCTATGTATATATTTATATAAATTTTATCCCTAATGAGCAAGCTGGTGATGACAATGACAAGATAAAAACTCCCTGAGATAACAAGAGGAAGAAACCTTGAGAGGAACCAGACTCAAAAGGGAATCATCCTCATTTTATTTTCAAGTATGTAAGTAGAAGTAGGATCTATTATTATAATGGCAAAAAAGAAATGAAGACATTTAAGGAATGAACACTAAATGTGCTTGTTGCTAAATTTCATCACATGTATTTATTTATTTATTTAGTAAGTTAAATTATATTTCATTTTGAAATATTGTTTTTGTCCTGTGTTGTGCTGTCCTGTGTTGAATTTCCACATATGGGTAAACCCATTGCCTAGTGGCAATTTATTCTTCAGGTTTGCATTGTGCCTACACAGAAACACACACACACACCAATTTGTGCGCACCTGCTCATGCTCCTCTTTTGACTTCCCAACGGGTTTATGCAAAGTGCTCATCTGGCTCTATTACAGGGCAACAGCCTCTTACTCCCACACATAGACCTACAGACTGTTTCTCTCTTACACAAGCTCAATTATACCCAATCAATAAATATTACTACAGACACTATGTTTTCTTTTCTCTAAAGTTCACTTGAAAGATTAAAACTGATGCATTTTCTGGGAAAGTGTCCTGATGTTGTGCGCTGTGTCCCATGACTGGGTGTACACAAGCAAACGGTAAACTGTTTCTCTTATTTGCATCCCATTTCCCCAGAGGAGTAGCCTAAAGGAGACATCATTCTGCTCCTCATCTACATGTGAACCATGTGAACTACAGGAGTCAAAGTGCCAGATGTAGGATGGATCCCCACATGTCAGGGTTTGTTAGGAGATTCCCTGTTAGGATTGATTCAAGTTAACGGTTGTTGAGAAAAATTAAAAGCACATGCCTTTTGGGACAGCCGGGCAAAATAGCAATTATTTCTTGAAGCAAGGCATTATGGGAAAAGCAACTGTCAAGAAATCCTGTTAGAACTGAGTTTAGGTGGTTTCAGCCTAAATGTCTCTAATAATAACAACACTATCATGAGATACAGAAAATATGACAGAGCCCAAAGAACAAGATGAGATTTAAATGATAACCGTCAACTTTAGAAATAATTTTATAAATATGCTGACTCCTGCCTTTTCCTTGTCCCTCTGCAGCTTGGAATAGAATAACTATAGGCTGTAAGTATCCTCATGAGGTTAAAATATTCAGTCTGAATAGCAGTCCAGGGGGCATGTCTACTGGGTAAAATAATCCACTGCCATTCCAACAATAAATATGTGAGTAAAGATGTGTACTTAAATACCTTTGTTGATTCCTTCTAGTTGATTAAAATACTTCACTGGTTGCTGTTTTTGCAACATTAAGCCACCTTAGGCATTTTTTTTCTTACACTTATTAATGGAGAGAAAAAACTTTAATGTAAGATCCATACACACATGTATTAATACTGCCTTGTACTCACAGGTACACTTTTTCTTATAAATATTATGCTCTTAAAAGTTATGCAATAATATCCTCTTAAAGGCACAAGATTGGATTTTAATGGTACTTTTAGCTTCTTGGGGATCCTATTAACACCTTAACCAAAAAAAAAAAAAAAAATGGGTACAAAAAGCCCCAGTGTACTGATAATATGATTTCACAGGTGGAAGAAATTTTGTGATCAGTGATCTTGGTTTCTAACATTATCCCACATTATAAGTTTTTTTTTACCCCCCACCTTTGACTTCTTTTTATTTTTTATAGATATATTAGTCTCCAGTTTATATAACTGATTAAACTTGTTACAGTAGCGTGACCAACTTCAGTGAGCTATTATATTTTTATTATTTTCAGAAATTCAGTAGGCTATTATAGGTACTCTAAAGGAACTAAACTTTATATAGATCAGCTTCAGCAATGCCCTGATGTGACACAATCATATAGTTAGGACTCTTCTGTAATAAAACATAGGCTGATTAGATTGTGCTTATGCTTTGTGATTATGCTTGTCCCCTTTTTGCAATTCCATAACTATAATAAAGTAAACACTCCAGTGTACATGTGGAAAAGGGTATAAGCTGTTTGTCATATGGAGACAAGCAGAGAAATGAGAGAAAGTAAAATCCACCATCATGAAGTGTTTTGTTTCTGACAGTGTTTTTGATTAACATGAGTGTGTATAATCAGTGAGATTGTTCAGTAGCTTTGATTTTGTTTTGTTGCCCGAATTGATAGTTATTGGCTGGGTTATTATTGAAGCCGTTGCTGAAGTGTGTGTGTGTGTGTGTGTGTGTGTGTGTGTGAATAGCCAGCATCTGTCCACTTAGCTCGCTTTCACAGTGGCCCAGGAGAAAACATGGATAAAACATAGGATTGGACTTTGAGTCTGCACTATAGACTGATAGGCTTTTCTATCTGTAGTGGCACTGATTTCTGCATCATAGTCTTTACTGCTAGTGTTATAAAAACTAATTTAAACACACTCACACACATACAAATATCAACATAAGGATCACATGATGATGGTCTATTTTATTAGTATAAGTTTCTGTATACAAAGAATTTTGTCTTATCCATCTAACTTATATAACTTATAGAAATAATGTATATGACTAGAGATAAGGTGAAGTGAAAAGATTAAACACAATGTATAAAATGTAGAAATGATGATGATGATGATAATTACAACACCAATAATAATAATAATAATAATAATAATAATAATAATAATAATAATGTACAGTATACAATGTTGATATACAGATATTATTATGGTAAAATATTATTATATTGTATAATATTGCAATAATTTATATTTCAGAAGCTGTTTAAAGATAGCAATATTACATTAATTTATCTTTAATATTATATTGTATGCAAGTCACAGCAGGTCTTTTTAGCCTATATATTAAATTACTTAACAATTATAGCACATATCAACCATTTAATATAATGACAAGTAAAGGGATTTACACTAATTAATCTATTCATTGTGTTTCAATCCAGTCCCAATGATCCGCTCCACATTAATGAGCCGACTCTAGTGAACGCGCTCCGCGTGTGTGTGTGTGTGTGTGAGAGAGAGAGAGAGAGAGAGAGAGAGAGAGAGTATATTTAGGCTTAGAGCCTTTTGATTAAGGAGCTGGGCTCTGGTCGTGCAGAAGGAGGAGAGACAAGTCTTCATCAGTTTCTACACCGCGCTTTACATCTTCTACAGGAACTTGTCATCTGTATCCTACACATACTCACATCATTTATGACCAGCTTTAAAACCGGCGTGATACTGAACCCACAAGAGCAAACCAGACACTGCTGACTTTCTGTAAGGTAAAATAGAAAGATGTGTGTGTGTGTGTGTGTGTGTGTGCATTTTATATATATA
>JAOVVF010000042.1:7692257-7704528 GCA_028565595.1 Duopalatinus emarginatus | reverse complement strand
CTACAATAAACTAAGGCACTAATCAGCATACAGGTTCAACACATTTACACGTTTCAAGTTAAACCATATACCGCCATCTAGTGGACACTAGTGAAAATTCTACGTCCAAACTCTGTATAAAAATGAAAATTGCAGTGGCACGTTTTAGTGTTTGTATAGACACTCACTGAGTACTGTACTGGAACATCTGAACAGCTCTGGGTGATGTTCATATAAACTATCAGAATGGGTGGAAAGGTGATCTCTGTGGATTAAACCATGGCATGATTAGTGGTGTCAGACAGGCTGGTGTGAGTATTTCTTCTGATATATAAAACTGCTGATTCTCACACACACACAAAATGATGTGATAAAGAAAAAAAAAAAACATCCAGTGGGAGGAATGTCGTGATGATGACAGAGGTCTACTGAGAATGGTCTGAGCTGCCCTAAAGGCTTCAGTAATTCTGATAATCACTCTGTACACCATATTGTACATGAGCAGTAACAGCATTTCAGAATGCACATTACATTGAGCCTTAAAGCAGACGGGATACAACAGCAGATTATTGTGCTGGGTTTCATTTTTGTTAGTCAACAGCAAAAAGATGAAGCCGCAGTGGTCTCAGACTCACCCTAGCCGTACAGGTAAAGGTTGGAAATACATAGACTGACCTGATGGATCTTGATTTCTGCTGAGGAACACAGATGGTAAGGTCAAAATCTGGCAGCAACAACATGCCTCTATAGACCCAACCATCCTGGTGTCAACAGTCCAGGCTGGTGGAGGTTGTGTAAGATGGTGGGGAAGGTTAGGCACAGTTTGGGACAATTGGTCTGTTAATACCAATCACTCATTGCTGGAATGCCAGAAACAATTTGCCCATGTGCATCCTTTCATGGCCATAACTTACCATTT
The DNA here is from genome assembly GCA_028565595.1 of Duopalatinus emarginatus. NCBI lineage: Eukaryota > Metazoa > Chordata > Actinopteri > Siluriformes > Pimelodidae > Duopalatinus > Duopalatinus emarginatus. Next base: position 7,703,630 of record JAOVVF010000042.1, on the reverse strand, counting down.
TCTAATGGCTAGAAAAACATTTATTAGTAGTTCATATTACAGTACATAAACATGTCAAACATGCCGGCCATGGTTACCAGATAAGTCACTGACCCTCTTTATCTTCTATCATAAACACAAAGATGTTCTGTCCCACAGCCTGGTATTTCCTGAATGAGTCATTCATTAAGAAGAGATAACTGACTAAAAATAAAACCTACATGTTAAACTACTTACCAGCTGTATCTGCGGCAAGATATCATGAATAAAAAATATCCCATATGTTTTTAAACTCTCACTGACAGGTCACATCATTCATTAAATAGGACGCATCATATAGGGAAGAATCTATACTAGGAAATATTTATTTCTGGTAATGTTTATTTCTGGGAAGTGTTTATTTTTAGTGTTTAAATAAAGAATGTCAGTGTGATTACTTGATTTGGATACATTTTGTAGGCAGGGTCACACATGTCCTTCTCTAAAAAGGCAATGTTATAGTTCTACTAGTAGTAAAAGTGAAGTGAAATTGAAATTGGAAATGGAATTGACCTCCAACTTTGACCCATCTGTGCAGTGAAACATACATGTACACACTAGTGAAGACACACTAGGGGCAGTGAGCATGTGTGTCCAGAGCGGTGGGCAGCCCTTATTGGCAGTGCTCAGGGAGCAGGTTGGGGTTAGGTGCCTTGCTAAAGGGCACTTTAGTCAAGTCTTGTTGGTTGTGGGAATTGAACCAGGGGGCTTCTGTTCAGAAGGCTGCCCCATGAAGTATTATGGTTGTCTAGAATGTAACATAATAATAATAATAATAATAATAATAATAATAATAATAATAGATAGTCAGTCCCATTATGCACTTTTATAGATGATATAATGAGCCTGAACATGTTATCCCTTATGTTCAGTTCATCATACAGTTCCACATATCCTTTTTCCTATAATGGCAACTGAGTATGTGTGTGTGTGTGTGTGTGTGTGTGTGTGTGTGTGTGTGTGTTGACACAGGAGAACATTTACATTTAGTTACATTAGCCTTATTTACTAATTTACTCATTTTATTTGCCCTCTCTTTTCTTATCTCTAAACCTTCATCCTCCATTGAAGTGAATTGAGTTTGGATGTAATTGTGAGCCAAGCCACTAGAGGGCAGAAGCGTGCCCGGTCCTCACATTGCTCTCCATTTGTCCCTCTTCACTAGCCGTAGTGCGCCATATCTTTCTTTCCCCGGAAGTAGGAGGCCCTTTTCCGCAGACTCCAACATGGTGAGCAGATTCCTTCCCTCGTTTCTCTTCAGATTTCATCCACAATCATCAAACTTTTTATACAGTATTAATCATCCAAAACGTTATAATATCATGGATTAATGCTCAGTGTGTTTATAAATCATTGTATTGTAGTGATCTGATTAGATTTTAGTATTAAAGATGAAAGTCTTCAGGTTGAGTGGACAGTCTCTCTTTCTCACTGCCACATTAACATGGCGTCCTAACACTGAGTTTATATGTCGAACTTCTTTTTTACATCCTGAAACTGTTGGTCATTTTGTCTATGTTGTAAAAACAGACATTAGTGTATGTAGTGTTATTTTAGTGAGTGTTGTCCGGCTGTGTTACTAACTAAAGGCCTCGGCTTGTTAAGCGTTCATCTGTATGAAGCTAACGGGTTAGCTTTCGAGTGCTAAGAAGGCTAATCATGTTAGCCTCGATGAGTTCAGAGTAAAACTGCTCAGTAAAACAGTTAAATAAAAAGCTACCACTTGGTTTGAAACTATTTATTTTGTGTTTTAGGCCCGTGGACCGAAGAAGCATCTGAAGCGCGTTGCAGCGCCCAAGCACTGGATGCTGGACAAACTGACTGGAGTGTTTGTGAGTTTACATTTCCCCCACATGACACCAGTTGATCATATCTATACAGTGAATAATGTGTGTGTTCTGTGAGGGGGGAAAATATGATCTGGCTCTGATGTGGTGTCTCATTCGGTCACTTCCAGGCTCCTCGGCCCTCCACCGGTCCCCACAAGCTGAGGGAGTGCCTGCCCCTCATCATCTTCCTGAGGAACCGGCTCAAGTACGCGCTGACTGGGGATGAGGTCAAGAAGATTTGCATGCAGAGGTTCATCAAGGTTGATGGCAAGGTCCGCACTGACATCACCTACCCTGCTGGATTTATGGGTAAGTTGGTGTGGAAGGTGTACATTTCAGTGATACCCAGTAGATTAGGAAGTGCACTTATTAGCTGACAGCAGTCCAGCATTCTTTGCCTCATGGTCCTGTAAGATCATATAAAGGAATGGAGTTGACCACTTTGTGTATGTTGTATGTCAGCTCTCTGAATTGCTCTAGACCTGTTCAGAGTGGGTTACATGGAGATGGGTTAGTGTAATATTACAGACGTGTTTGAGATCTGTCTTGTCTGAAGTATGTAAATTTCACAGACTATGCATGTGTACTTGTCTGGAGAGGTCATGTTTGCTTTCCATAATGATAAGTGATGTCAGATACTGATTGTGCTTCTGAATTGACAAGTTAAATGTAACAAATGTAACTCCTGAAGTTTTGTTCCTTTCCCTTGGTTTCAAAACGGTTAGTCTCATTGTCTGTTTGCCTCAGTGAAACTGCTGCTGAAATCCTTAACCACTGGCATTAAGGAAACAGTATAATAAGAGTAAAATTAAAAACAGCTTAAACCGGCTATAAATGGCGCAATAAGGACTGTGAAAGTACAGTGCGCGAAGGTGACAAATATCTGTCTTGTTCCACATGCTAGTAAATGCAGAATCCAGATATTCTAGTCCACATTATTGATGAACAGTGTTCATCGTTCATTTTATACACAAACTCGGCTCCTAGTTATATGTAGTTATGAATTTAGGCAAACACTGATGGTCTGTATGTTTCCTGTACCTGGCACCATAAATGGGGGTTGAAGAGTAGATATTGGCGAATTTTTATTTTTATTATTTAGTATTTTTTTAAGCATGGTTTTGTGGTTAAATATTTTGAACATGGAGAAGATGGCAAACCGAATGCTGTACACACCAAGTTGGTGTGCTGCCCCTACATAGACAACAGGTCAACGACATGCATAGAAACCCACATAGTGTGGACCTCACATTGTACAGTAGATTTCATATTTGATGCACTCGTTTCTGTTTAGTGGCGATAAACCCCCACATTGTGAGGCCAAATCTAACCACTATCCCAATCAAAAACCTGCTTATTGAAAGGCTCGGATATCTGCACAAGACAACAAGGACTAGTAAACACTAGGCGCGATCTTTAATCAAGGCAAAGCAAGTACAGTATTTCTGTCCATAATACTATAAACGCATATTTACGGTCGCTGTAATGGAATAACTCCTATATAAATAGGATGGCAGCTTGCCATGTTACATTCCTGCCAAGGAAATGGCCAGTGAGCTAACTAGGTGTTGAACTCAAACCAAACAAATCCAAAACTGTTTTACTATAGGTACTTTTGCAGTTTGCACATTTTAGCTGGTTGGCGTAAGGTTGAAGTGGTTTGTGTGTAATGGTTGAATTTGATGGCACAGTTTAACAGATGGATGAGCTGTTAGATGTCCTTCCTCCAAGGCTGGCACATGTTGAAGTGTTTTAATGGAGCCATCGTCATTCACCCAGTGGGAGTTCAGATAGGATTGCCAAGAGGATATTAAATCTGATCTGATTCACTGTCAACCTGGTGATGAAGTATGTTGCCAAGCATTGTGAGAAAACCAGCAGATTAATTGTGGGGGACTGTGAGCAGGTTTTATGAACAGCTGATGCAGTGTTACAGTATTGTCTTTTGGGTTGCAGACGTGATCAGCATTGAGAAGACCGGAGAGAACTTCCGCTTGATCTACGATGTGAAAGGCCGTTTCACCGTCCACCGCATCACAAACGAGGAGGCCAAGGTGAGCTATCTTGTTTTGTGTTGGAGGTGGGGGTGTGAACAAAATTAGGGAAGATGCTGTTCATAAATTATGTAAAAGGGCTTTTTCAGGGACCTTAATTTCAAAGAGGTTGTTTTATTAAAAGACTGTATACAACTCCTTATGACATCCTTTTTTGCTGTTAAGTGTTATAAATGTTAAACCAGGGATGAGGCAAGACAAGGACACCCTTAAACATAACAATGGTGTTCAGTCCTTATAGTTAAATTGAATTTGCTTGTTAATAAAGGTGTTCATCTTAGGTGAGTTTAACAGTGTGATTTACCAGCTTTAATTTCTGATAACCTGCTTGTCAAGCTTATTTTTGTTCACTTTTTGCTCATTTGGCCTCCAGTTGAGACAGAATGCTACAGAGTAGTTGATGGTTAATGCTAAAATACCACAACAAGCAACTTGACTGCTACCTGAGTGTTAACTGCTGAGTTGCTGTTTTTATAAGCTCCATATTCGCCGTCTTTGCAATTAGTACTTTGTCGAACTCTGATGATTTCTGTGTTAAAATTCTAATTTCTGCTCCGTGTATCTGTAGTACAAGCTGTGCAAGGTGAGGAAAATCCTTGTTGGGACTAAGGGAATCCCTCACCTGGTAACCCATGATGCCCGCACCATCCGCTACCCTGATCCCCATATTAAGGCCAATGACACAGTCCGCATTGACCTGGAGACTGGCAAAATCACAGACTTCATCAAGTTTGACACTGGTCAGTACTGCTCTTTTGTTGCTTCATAAATTCCTTTCTGTCTTGAAGGGCACTGCAGCCATTCAATACTGATATTGGTAGTTAAACTGGCATCAACTGGTTGCTCAGATCATGTTAATTGTTTGACGTGAGCTTTATGTATTGATTTTAGTGTTTACTTTTCCCTCCTGTCTGTAGGCAACATGTGCATGGTGACAGGCGGTGCTAACTTGGGTCGTATTGGTGTCATCACCAACCGTGAGAGGCACCCTGGCTCTTTTGATGTGGTGCACGTGAAGGACAGCACAGGCAACAGCTTTGCCACCAGGCTCTCCAACATCTTTGTCATTGGCAAGGTGAGTAAAAAATTGCAGCTAGCTGTAATGTATTATTTCATTGCTTGTAATTGCTCTCCTACAAAATTGGCTCAGTAAAGATTTCAGATAGTGTGAACCATGGACCTAGCAAATTTATTCTATTGTTTGCTGGTGGAATTTCTATTAGCCTTATGCCCTTTACTGCATATATTTTCAAATATTAAACTTGTTGAACTAGATATCATTGTTTTTGATTTATATTTATATATATTGTTTTTGATTTATATTTATATATATTGTTTTTTTTATATATATATATATATATATATATATATAAATAAAACACATAAATACAAAAAAAGGTTTGTGTATATTTAAAAAGTGGATATATCTTTGTGAAAGGTTAACTCTTAATGCCAATTTCTGTAAACATCTCTTGTGCTTACTTAACCAGGGTAACAAGCCATGGGTGTCTATTCCTCGTGGAAAGGGTATCCGTCTGACCATTGCTGAGGAAAGAGACAAGAGACTGGCTGCCAAGCAGAGCAGCAGCTAAGTCCTCATGACTGGCTTCCCCAAACCCTGGTTTCAAATAAAAGTAAAGAATTTACAACAATAATGGCCTAAGATTATTGAATTATTCCCCCCCCCCCCCCCCCCCCCAAGTTAAGTATTTGCGCAAACGGGTCTAGTTTTCAGTCACACACGATGCCTACTACAGTTTCCAGACAGTATGGGTGGGGCTTAATAGTCGTAAGCCATATTATTTGAATTGGTAAATAAAGCGTTTTCGGACTATTCTTCATCACACGTAAGGAACTCAAATTCCTCTGTATTTGTGTTTGAGTCTTTCATATTAGCTGGTGCTTAGCCTTTAAAGGACCTTTTTATGTTTCCAGTTCTCCAGAAGCTTGGTCATACAATAGTTTACAGATAAAAATAAGTTAAATACGAAACTCAAGTGTAATAATTTAAGTGTATGCGTGAAAGCTTAAGTAATTAAAATGACTAGTTTTATAACTGCTTTACTTAAAGTAAAAATGCTAACAAAAGGGTTAAGATTCCTTGTTTAAAAATCCCCTTGCTCAAAGTGCTGATTGACATAATTGCAACAAATGTATGCTCAAAGCACAATGGAGGGCTAAAGTTACTAATTAATTACTATTAGCTAACTTACTGATTTTGTCCAGTGTGTAGTCCATTAACTATGTTTAAAAACTCAAGAAAAAACAAAATTAGACTTTAAAGTGTATATATGTGCCACCACAGTATAAATCAGATGGACTTGGAAAATATAGTAGAAGCTGGTGTGTTAATGTGTTAAACTGAGTAAAGTTTAAAAAGCTCCAAGTCATGTTTAAAAACGATATTGTTATAATGCTGCAAACGATACAAAAGTGTTGCAAGTTGCTTGAAGTGCAACATCACTACAATAAAAACAAGAATAATCATGACCCTCCCAACAGGTAACAATCTTGAATTGTTTAAATGTACTCGATTCATCTTTCTGGATGCCTGAGTAAATTAAGCTCTCCTATTATTTCCCAACTTGGTACAGTGTTTTGAATAATAGCTGATGTGCTGGTTTTATCACCTAGTACAGACTCTCAGTCTGTAGTGATTAAGCCTGTGTAGAATAATGAACGAGTGCTTCCCAGTAATACTGATGCCTCTGAAATAGAAATGCTTCTGCCAGAAATATGGTAAGGAATTAATTAATAGGACGCACATAGAGACTGATGTTCCACTGGAATGTGATGTGAGCTGCTGCAGACCCACAGATGAAGAGGGACATTGATCTTTTATATATTGGCATGTATGTATCTGGTATTACGAATCAATTAAAATCTGAGTACTTTTTTTTTTTTTTTTGCCCCAGGTCAGTGTGTATTGCACATCAAGTATAGTCTAAATTCCATAACACTTCATTACCACAGCAAAAGGCCAATTATTGGTCAAGTTAAGTCATGAGGTGCTGTGTCACAGAGAGAATGTATGCTTGTATGTGAATGTGTGTTCCACTTGGCTGTGGCTCTGCTCCAGGCCATATGGGACCTGCTGGGATTCAGCCTGTTTGTCCTGCAGCCTTTGGCCTGATGGTCCACATCGCTTCAGCGTGGCTCGGCTCATCCCCCTCCAACACTGGGGTTCCTGTTCAGTATAAGACACCTTATACAGTGTCTTGTGTCCTTGATTTTAATATATAAGCTCCTGGGTGGCCTTAGAAAGCATTTTTGTTAAATTGTGTTATAAATAATTGTGAAATTGCATCATAATTGTAGAAGCATTATTAAGAATTCTTTATTTGTTACCTATACATTACAGCATAGTGAAATTCATTTAGGGCCCTGTTCAAGCATACAACAGTGGCAGAGACCTTTACTTATTAATATAAGTGTGTCTATAATAAAAAGTAGAATTTAGAATGGACTTTGCAGGGTTTTGAAGCAGGTCTGTGGGCTTTTTTTTGTCAAGAGACTTTTTGTGCAGTGGTGCCCTTTGAAAATGAAACATGAAGATTGCCAGACCGCTGCACTGTCCACCTTGTGCAAAACCAAACGCAGCACTTTGATCTGCTTACACAAGAGGTGTATGGTTTCAGAATCACATGACCAATGTATGTACTGTGTGTGTGTGTGTGGGTGGAAATGCACATAGAAAATGAGTGAAGAACAAAAAGGTCGGACAAACTAGAAGAAAGAAAAACATTTTAGGGAGAAGAGGGGGGCTGTAGGGGGGTCGATCTCAAGGTCCTTTAGGAGTATTTCTGCCTGCGTGTTTGGCCTATGTGTAATGGGGTGGGGGGACCTGGAACAATGGAGACAGTCATGTTTCACTAGCAGCCAGACACGGTTCCCCCACATGTTTCTAATCAATATCGCCGCATGACCCTTCCATAAAGTCATGCATGGATGGAAACGTGTTTAATGTGTTGAGTGGATATGGATGACATGCCGCTCGTCTACCTGCTCTCCTTTTACAAGTACCACCTCACCCTCTTCTTCAGTGCTGTTTAACTTGTGCGGCTTTCAGTTCTAAGAAATGTATGAATAGATGAACAAAACAAGTAGGTAAGCCAAGTTATGGTTTTGGGTGGGGGTGCATACATGCAGCAGATGTGAGCTTTGGGAGGGGCCAACATCTGGACTGGGAGAAAGAGTGTAAGGATTGGAGGATGTTTTTTTTTTTCCACAGTTGAACCTAGGTGCATTTTTTCCAGTGTTAGAATTTACGGTCTTGGAGTGCAGCTGTTAAAACTTAAACTTGCCAAGCTTACTTTTCATCTAACAAGAGATGTGTTGCAAAATGCAACAGAAAATCATCTGATCTTCAGGAAGAGTTGTTCAGGTGTGAAAGAGACTGCAAATGTGGACTTTTCTGTCTGAACTAGAGGCACCAGTAAGACTTTTAGTAGTAGGAAGGCAAATTCAGGGTGCATCATTATCTTTACACCACTGCTGTGATCTGAACTATTGCAGTTGCACATCTGGCCTACAAACAAAAATTTTTTTTACAAAATAATTTTGTGTGTGTTTTAAAGTAACAATACGTACATGATGTTAAGGATGAAGTAGAAAGATGCAAGTGGTGCTCAGGTTCGGGTGAATTCGTCCATGTGTGGAGTCAGCATGAGCACAGCTGTGGGTCTTGTGACCAGACAAGACACGACTGTATTGCCCTTGAGCAAGGCATCTAAGCTGCACCCTGCGTGCCATGGTTTGGGGCTGCCCAGCTCTGGGCAAGTGTGTTCACTGCCCCCTAGTGTGTGTGTGTGACTGTACAGATGGGTTAAATGCTGAGGTCTCATTCCTGTATGTTTAATGCACAATAGGCAAACAGTTCACTTTCACTTTTACTTTTACAATTTACAAGTTTAGTTGGGCACGAAAAGCATCCAAACCCCACTTGTACAACAGAGGTCAGGAGTGTGACATGCTCCTGTACCTTGTGCCTGATCCTCATACTCCTGTACAGACTTGTGAATCCTCCCTCGCACCACCAGCCGTCTCTCTGGACTCGTGCAAGCTGAACCTCAGAGCTCCGCGCAGTGGACAATCAGCTGCAACGCAAAAAAAAAAAAAAAAAAAAAAAGATGCCCGCACTGTACTCTCGGACCAGATACGGAGTTGAGCTTGGAGGAAACAGGCGGTGATCAAACCTCCAGCAAACAACCCGCAGGGGTTTGAGTAAGTAAAAGAGAAGAAGATGCCGTTTTGTAAGCGCATCATCGCGCCCAAGGACGTGTGCAAAAGCGCGCTGAGGAGCGGCAGTGCGGCGTTCACGGACCTGGCGGACGTTTGCGGCTTCAGCCTGTGCTCCATCCTCAGACAGCTCTCCGATTTATGCAGGCAGTCGGTCAGCATCGTGGAGGAACTCGAAGGAGAAATCGCCTCCATTTGCCATCGCTCAGGAACACTGGAGAGCAAAGTTCTCGGCTTACAGAGACACGTCTCAGCGCTCACAGCCAGCAAACCTCCGCTGAAAAGTAAGCTGCGCTCCGTTACTTTCACTTCGCTCTGCTGGATCACTTGTTACACCCAGGTCAAGGTCGGTGATCAGGTTTGTCTTGGGGAAATATCTGTGCTCTCTTGGCATATGACAGAGAGAGGACAAGTAAGTACCCGAGCGCGTGACTTTTGGGGCAGTTCGGCATGACTGTCGAAGAGGTTGTTTACACACTGACCCGATGCCTTATCTTGCCCTCATATGCGATACATAAAGCTCTCATACTCCGAGAAGCTGGTCCCTTACAGTGTGTTAAGAAAGGTGAACTCATTAAGGAGAGCAACAGTCATGTGTCCGTGCTTCTATTGCCCCAAACACTGTTATAGGGTACAAAAAGTGTGGAAAAGATCTGTACCTTAAATAAGACTACTAATCTGACCTTCTAGTCAGGGACCCCTGATGTCTGAACCCATGAGTAATTTTCACACAATTTATAATAATAGTAATAATAATAATAATAATAATTATTATTATTATTATAGTTGTTGATGTCAGTAGTATTGTTGTTTTATTGCTGTTTTTCTGGTTGTTAGTATTGTAGTTGCTGTCATTTTTGTGGTTGTTGTTGATGTTCAGATTAGCATTAGATATCACTGACACTGATTGTGACTTTTCCCAGACTCCTGATGGTCTTGGGACCCTTCTTTCATAACTGTTGTTCTAAGCTTTACCTCTGAGTGACACTTTTAAAGCAGAATAAATCGTCTCCTGGTAAATCCAGTCACAGAGTGGTGTTAATGAAAATGAAAATCAAGAGCTGTACTGTTCACTGTGTACTGGCTCCTGGGATTTCCATTCTCACCCATCTCCATGAGAGTGAAATGCCACAAGGCTGTATTATAGGTCCACAAAAGATGTAGTCCTAGAATAGCTGTAGAGTGCAGTACAAGCGAGAGATTCACTCAGATGAACAAGACAAATCTGTGTGGCCACCGAGGTCACTGGACAGCTATCCAGAAATCGTGCTGAATGGACTCTTGTCAGATAATAATCAACAGCAAACAATCTGCACGGGCTGTTCCTTGTAGCGTATTCATCTCCATCAGGTTCGTCTGTCAAATCAATCACATGCTTATTCTTCTTTTCATTTTCTGCTGCACAGTTTTGGCATGCATTCACTATGACGCCTCCTACACTATTCTGAGTTGCTAAGCTGAAGCAGAGCAGAATATTTCCTCTGTCCACTTCCTTTTGTCTTCACAAAGGAAGCAGGTTCCCAACTTTGCCCTTAATCCCACACATGGCCAAGTGATGCAGTTCAGCATTAGGGCATCACTGTGACTTTACTTCAGTGGGTGAAGCTGAAGATTCATTATTAGGTCTGGACTAGTTTCGTTAAAGTATAAATTAACTTGTATTTGCTTAGGATCATGGCCTAATTGCTCTATTTCCCCTGCTCTGACAAGTTTAAGATCCTGAATCAGATCAGAAAAGCAGCAGATTGTTTGGCAGTGACGATTGTTTCTTCAAGCATGTGGTAGCTGGAGTTTGTGTCCCAGTGGAGACCATGTGTCAGCGTTTGACAAGGACATGGGGTGAAGGAGCAGTTTATATTCAGCCAGTTATCCCTTCATGTTATACTTAGCCCTAACTTATATACAAAAACATGGCTGTGAAATCAGTTTAACCTCTTTAAGGATGCTGGCCATCTCTTCTGTTTAAATAGCAGCCATATAGGGCATGATAGGAAAAAAACGAGACAGAGATTGAAATAAGAATTAATGCATATTTTGGTAGATGGCTCCCAAGTGCACAACTAAATGTTTGTGCCACAACCACATCGTAGATCGTCTTTGAAAGATCAAGATTTTACGACATGCCTTGTGTTGAAATCTTCAGCCTTGAGCAGAGCCATTTTTGCTGAATTTTGCTGAATGACATTATAAGGGTGACATTAAAAAACAACTTTTGATGTTAATATTGGTAATAT
>JAOVVF010000042.1:7674500-7685075 GCA_028565595.1 Duopalatinus emarginatus | reverse complement strand
TAGGGATAAAATTTCTAAAAAATTCTATAAATGTATATTTAACCCTTTTTATTATTTTCTGTAAAGCTGCTTTGGGATGATGTCCATTGTTAAAAGCGCTATATAAATAAAAGTGAATTCAATTGAACTGAATTGAATCGAATTGAATTGAATTAATGCTTTCAGTTCAGTTTTATTGGTTCGTCCACCAACAGGATTTCTCATATTTATTTTGATAAGTCAGTTCGGATTGAATTGTTGGCCTTAAATTTATAAAAAATATTTCACTCAGGTATGAAAGGAAATAACTGGGGTGCGGACTGGAATGAGATTTAAAAACCAGCGATGGTCACCATTACATGCCTGTGTATATAGCGAAAAAAAAAAAAAAGAACTTCAATGCAGTTTAACTTCCAAAACACTCTGCTGGCAGGAAGGCTGAAATATTGCATACTATTTTGAGTAGTCTGTTTGGAAGTATAAAGAAAAAAGGTATCAAGTATATACTGCTTTAGAGATCTAGATAGATTATCCATTCAAAAAAGCATCAAGGTACACACAGTATTAAATAGGTTTTTTGTGACTGGACATGATTATGTGTGTATTTGTGTGTTTGTGTGTCTGGAGGGGGAGTGTTTTATCAATAAACCATTAACAGGGAAAGAAATTTATATTTAATTAGAGAATAACTCTTTGTCAAGATCAACAAACAGGCCAAGTCTGCCTGTCGTAATTGTTAGCGAATTATTTCCAGATGGTTTGTGGACTTGGAGAGGAGGGAATGGTTTGAAGGGAGGGGCAAGAAATCAAAACAAAGATGAAACATGGAGAAGAGAGGAGAAGAAGGAAGAGAAGAGAAACATGGACAGTCTGATCTCTGATTAGCTCGATATGAGCGTCTGCGTTTGATACTTTAAATAGAAGCCATGTCTTTATTTGGTGCTCTCATAGGTCCGAACTATGTTTTATAAAAAAAAGCACCACTGATAATGCGGTGAAAAGTGTGTCTATACAGTTAACTAGATATATTATGGAATAATACAGTCACGGTGCCACACCGAGTTGGCAGGTTTCCTTACTCAGCATGGGAAGTGAGGTGTGAGTGGGCACTAAGAGAACAAACAGTGCCGCCTCTGAAGCTCATGCTGCGTTTTAATTCTGCTCGCATGATGGGGACCGTATGTGTGAAGGCACCCCTGCATTCCAGCGCGCCCCAGGCCTCCCAGCCCCGCCCTGCCTGGACTTGGCGTATGTACACACTCCCGGCTCCACATTCCCCCTGCCACGTCTGTTGGTAAACATTTCAAAGAAACGCTGCTCAGCTTTCGGTTTTGTTAATGTCTTGTCGTTATGTTGTTTTCACTATGAATAACCCTCCAGAAGTGAAGCGCAATCTCGCAAACTCGAAATCTCTCACTGCTGGAGCCTATAAATTTGTTCCCTGTAAAATCGCTCCCCTCCTCCTAATTTTCACTCTCTGGGGTGTTCAGGGCAGGAAAACAAGGAGGAAACATCAAGCGCTTGAGAATTGGGATCAGCTGTTTTGTACATGTGTGTAAGATATGCTAATATACACCAAAGATTTGCAGCAATATGTCCTTGGTGTGGCTAATAATATAGAGAGTGTCAGCATTTTCCACTGACCCTAAGTGCCCTTGCCCTTGTGTGTTTATGGAAGCCTTAGAAATATTTGTCTTTTGTATTAAATTGCAAAAGCAATAAATTGCTATAGGATGGAGTGGAGCTGCTAGCCTTTACTAGTGTTTCAGCATGTGTGTGTTTGTGTGTGTAAGAGAGAGATATGTGGCATTGAACTAATACTGCAGAATTTGCTGCAGTGTGTATGTACAGACGTGAAGCTGAATGGAGAGAGGGAGAGTGTGTGTGAGAGAGAAGGAATAGGATGGAGGGAGATGCATGCAGCAGCATCCTCTCTCATTGACTTAAACTCTTATAGGTTATAAAGCAAAGGAAGGGGAAAAAAAACACGCTTTCTGACTCTTGCTGCACACCGAGCGGCATGGAAATGAACTGCCAGTGATAGTGTGTGAGTATGTGTTTGTGTCTGCGAGAGAGGCTATAAGTGAGTGAGAGTGTGTATGTGTGTGTGTGTGTTTGGATGCGTACAGCGATGCGGTGGAAGCGAAGGAGATCTCCAGGTCAGGGGAGGCAGGTGGAAGCGAAGAGTTCGAATTCTTCGTTCACCGCAGCATTCCTCAGAGGTAACATCTTAGTCTGAGTGTGAGAATGAAGTGCATGACTGAGATGTTTGATACAGAAAAAGTAAACAGTCAGCAGTATGCTATAGCTGCATCCATATGTCAATGTTAACGAGTGATTCATAGCTTTGATTATTTGCTACTATGCTTTGGTGTGCGTGTATATGTTTGTGTGTGTGTCTGTAAATGTTAAATACTAATATCATTGTGTTGACTGAAGTGTTGTGTCATGTGTAGACACTATTCATTCACAGTACATACACACAGGCTTTTCCCACCTACTTTCCAACCAAAAAAGGCTAATTGTCAAAAAAACAAACAACTACAACTGGATGGGTATTAAGCCCCTGTAACTCATTAAAACTCAGACAACAGTCTCATATTTTTACGTGGTTTCTGATAGCAGCTGCATAAATATGCAAATCATGCATAATTACCATTATGAACACGCTAATGATTTAAAAATGAATGATTTCAGTAGGTTGTGTGTTGAAAGGGAATGTTTTAATCAGGAGAAAAACTTCCCAAAAAAAGGAAAGAATAAAAAAAAAAGAAAAAGAATAGGATAATTTACTTTTTCACTTTGTATGATCTGGAAATCTGTATGATTTAGACTCCTGGTGAAGAAGTTACTACAAATATGTGATTACAAATTCACTGTTTATAATTTTCAGCTTACAATCGCAGTTACAATATTCACCACTCTGCACCCCCCCACCCCCCACCCCCCACCCCACTTCCTCCACCAGCAGTGCTGAAACGGCATATGCTTATGGCATTTTAAAAAGGGTGGGTGGGTGGAGCAGATGTTGTGGATGGAAGGGACAGAGCTTATTTCTAGGTCAGAAAAATGCAAGCAAAGAGCACAAGCTCAAAAATATAGTAAGATTCTCTGCTTGGCATATTGTGGATCAAAGGTCTTCTAAGGCATACTTCAAAACTATATACCTGTGCTAGTTTATACACCGAACAGCCATAACACAAAAACCATAATAGCACTGACAGGTGAAGTGGATAACACTGGGCATCGTGTTACAAGGACACCAGTCACAGAGTGGAATACATGAGGCAGCATGTGAACAGTCAGTTCTCAAAATTGATGTGTTGGAAGCAGGAAAAATGGAGTGTTGGTCAGAACATTACAAATTGTGATGGATAGATAAATAGGTCAGAACGTTTTAAAAACAGCAGCTCTTGTGGGGAGTTCCTGGTATACAATGGTTAGTACTTACCAAAAGGAGGGACAACTAGTGAAACTGCAACAGGATTATGGGTGCCCAAGTCTCAGTGATGTGTGTGAGAGGTGAAAAGTAGATCGTCAAGTCTGATTTTACATAAGATCCCCAGAAGAATACTGTTGCTATGTCTTGGTGTCATATACAACAGAACACCTTCAGAGGTCTTGTGGAGTCCATGCGTTTATGGGTCAGAGCTATTTTGGCAGCTCTTTAGGCAGGTGGTTTCAATGTGTGGCTGATTGATAAATACACATGAATCAACTGAATCAAGAAATAAACCATTACTGAGTACTAATACTAACGAAAGATTGTTCGAGCAGGAACACACTCAGAATGAATGGTTTAGTTGTACTTGCTATTGACATTGACCATATTTGTTTATTTGTGGCCTTATATAAATGAAACAATGTCACTGATGGATGATAAATGATGATTTTATTGACTGCTCAGATTAATAAAATTGTTGCATTAAAACAAGAGCAAACAAGTCAGCATACTTCATAATTGTAATGCTGTGAGTTCTAAAAAGCAATATAATAATAAAACAGTACAATACAGTCTAACAAGACATGTCTGTGTAGTTTTGCAGTAATGATTGTCTGTGCTAAGATCCCTGCTCTGTGTCAATGATACGTGGATGGTAAAATCTGTTCTCAAAGCCGAACGTATGACTTGTAAACTCCTCCACATTTTGTTATTTTTACATTGTGTGTTAGGAAACTCCCACACCTGATGACGAACCTGTTATGAAGCTGTTAAACAGCTGGTAAATGAGTGGAAACATGGGGCTATGATCAAGAATGTTTACAGGTTCCACAATACAGCCCCATGTTGGGCACAGACACACACAACAGCAACTTGGAATAAATGAATTGTGTAACCGTAGTGATTGCAAAACTAGTCCATTGTAAGTCTATGTCTTTACAGCCTAACCTTTATCACTGTTTATAATATTACAAAAACATTGTTTAAAATAAAACCTATATTTGTATAATTCATATATGAAATACACCAACAGTCAACGAGTTATGTAGACAGTAATACAGTAAAAATGTAGATTTGTTCAACACGTTTTATATTTGAAATTCTTTTTTGCACAATCTTGGCATCTTCTCAAACACCTTCATGATGAAACCAAGGAGGCTTTTCTTAATGTTCCCAAACTGGCTGTGCTCTTATTAAACCTGTTGTCAGATATAAATGAAAACCACTTATTTTGGGAAACAGTTTATTTTTAATTCAAACCTAAAAAAAAAAATTATTTAGAAATAACTTCACTATTTGCATTTATTGTGAATAAATAAATAAATAAGAATACACCATTTTTTAAAGAACGTCTTTGCATTTAAATGACTAATAATGTTTATTTTGTACAAACTAGTAGTGTACTGTACTGTGGTACTGTTACTGACAAGCTACAAGCTTCTAGATTGTAGACTAAATTTAAGTACACATAATGGAGGATTGGAGTGAGTTAGATATGGACAGTAAATATTGAGTTACATAGTATAGTTTTTAACTAGCACATGTCTGCTGAAACCAGTGAACTGAAGTGCGATGTTGTGTACTGCTCACACTGTAGCTGAATTGGTCAAACGCCAGCTCTGAGACGAATGTTCAGCTGAGCTGATGTTTTGTTACTGTTGAACTTTATGCCTGCCATACACTTAGCTGGGTGCGCTGTCTTCCTGCATGCCTGCACTCTGAGTCAACATCTGCACTTCTTTTTAGAAAGAGAGAATGGAAGAATAAGACAGAGCATTCAGCCATGCCGTTTGGCCTATGGGCATGAAATCGCTCTGTTTCTGTCATCACATGACAGGGCCAGACTTTAAAGGGTATGTTTTATTAAGCAGAGTATTATGGATTCTTCTGCCATCAGTGTTAAAAAGGATGGTCAGGTATTCATCTGGATTTATTTTAAAACAAGGGGTCTATTTTAGAGAGTAGGTTTTCTTTTAATTTGTGTCAAAGTATCATTTTGTATGACTGGAAGGTGGATGTTTGTGTTTGCAAGTAAATAATACAAAATTAATCACTGCATAATGACAAATCTCGAAAAACATCCTGCTGGAGCAGCTTAAGCGTCACCTCATTCCGGCCTGATTTGCACAATTTGACCCAAGAAATGTTTTTTTTTTACATAGAAAAAAAAATTGTACAGTCACAATTGTACAAATAAACAAAAGCTGAATGTGTGCGTTCCAAACAAATTTGTGAAACAGGAAAATATTTTTATGGATCTCGTTTTGTTTTTTTGAATGACTGCAACTGCAATAGAAATAAAGCTGTGTCTAACTAAAATAATATTCATGAGCTGTAGCCTTTCATTCATTAGTAAATGAATGCTCTTTGAAAACAGGATGTTTCTGGGTCCCTGGGTGGAGTTCTAGTGTTTCACTTGATCCATATTTCATGAAACTTGGTTCTCAGATATGTCTGATAGTGGTCCAAGGGACTAGTGTTCAGCATTACAACTGAGCTCCTCTTTGATGCTCTTTTCTTCTGTTTCCGCCGCTGGAGCCGATTAAAGGAAATCACAACAGCCTAAACAGTGTGCTGTTATTTCATATCATGGCCATAACTAGTTAAGAGGACATGGCTATGTATTTCAATAGTTTCAGAAAGTTTTGGTGTTTTTTTATGGAGGTGTGCTATATATATTGGCAACCACCAGGTGCTTTTGGGGGGAAAAAAGCTGCCACTCATGTTTTAGTTCAAGTATAGACAATAGAACAGTTGTATCATCATCATCTTCTTCTTATCATTATTAACCTTCCATAACATTGTCATCAGACAGAATGTTTGTTTATAACAAGATAGTTTGTACATTTGTAATATATCAAATAAAGAACACCCACATAGACACAGGGAGAATGCACCGAACTCCTCACAGACAGGGACCAGAGCAAGGATCGAAGCCTGTGGTGCCACTTTGCTGCCCTTTTGGAAGTCACACTTTCCAATTTTTTCAGATTTAAATATTAGACCATTTATATAGAAATATGCTTTTTGTTACCTGTCATTTTTAGTAAAAAATTAATTAATGGTCATCTTTTAGATTTTTTTATTAGAAAAAAAGATTAGCTCTATTTAACTTAAAATAGCATCTGCAATCTTAACACAACTTTTAAGTTACTTAGGATTTATTCTGCCAACTTACATTACTGTGTGTTATGGAATCCTTTATTTAACAAAATATTTATATCCCTGAAAGCGTCAGTTTGTTAAAATATTTGATTTTAATAAGTTGACACATTTCTTAAGGTGTTTAGACTTTTTTTTTACAGTGTAGATAATAAAGACACGTACATAAAATGTACGTAAAATATTGACTGTTCTTTTAATATTAAATTATATTAAATATCTGTGACAATTACATACACAAGAAAGGTTTGGTGCTTTGTTTTCCATTTTTATGTTGTTTCTAAAAATATCATTTTCAATTAGTAAACATAATTATTAATAAAAATAGATAATATTATTGCAAGGACCGCTTCTACTATGTGTTCATTTAATATAAAGTCAATTCATTACATTATTTATATAAAAAAAGAAAAGCTAAATTCAGAAAAACTGTAAGACATTGTGACATTTCCTTGTTTCGCAGCCTGAGACTGAATATGTAAAATTATAAAAAAAAATTTTACTTTTAAATGAAAAGACATTACTCAACAATAATGATCTGGTCTGGAGTCAGAGCAGACAGTAGGTTTGCATAACAAAAAAAACCAAAAAAACAAATGGCACTTGATGTAGTATGCATTCAGTCTTGTGATATACTATGACACATAGTAACTATGACACATTTATGCAATGTGGACCCCAGTATGTTGTTTCTGGTTACAGCACTGTTTCATATAAAGTCCTTAGATGATTCAAACTCTCTCTGTTTCACAGCTGTGTCCAGCTAAACTGACTGCACAAAACTTCGTAATGTTCTCTGCAGCTTGCATAAGGATCAGTTTACAGGACCCACACATTCTGCATTACTCATATACACCTGCTGAAGTTACTATATACCGCGTGCCCACTGAGTGTGTCTGAGGATTTTTGCCTTCCTGTGTGGTGACATTAGCTCATACTTGGCAGATTCACCTGACCACTCACCCTGCGTTTGTTTGTTGGTTGGTGTTATTTTTAGCTTGGATTGCTGAGAAGGTAACTCTGCATGTGCAGCTTTTGTTCTGCTCTCTCTCACTCTCTCTGTCCGTGATGTGGCTTTGCTCCTGGGGACAGCAGTCGTGCCAAGAGCATGCTGAGAGATCTGCACCTCTGACCCTGCCAATAGCTTTTGTATTCATGTTAATAAAATCACCCCGATCGTGCTGTGAGGCTTCTTTAATAATAATGAAGGAGAGGATTTGTGGTGTGGTGTTAGCTTGTGAGAAAGGGCAGCTTGTGCCCTGCAGTTTCTGAACTAGACTTCCTTCGTAGTTGGATGGCTCTTGTTCCTGCTCTGTAGGGACCCGCTGCAGGAAATGCCAACTGAGCGAGGTGACTAATAACTGGCTCAGAGGGATTCAGTAGCGAGGTCATAAGAAATGTGTTAAATATTAAGAAAGATTAATATTATAGGGAATAATTCAGTGCTCTTCACCCTGTTCTTTATCCATCGAATGTGTAGTTTATGTGTGATTATCATGGACAGGATTTGGATTTGACATGTTTTACGATAAGATTTAATTAAAGTTTACCTTTAATTGAAGTCTTCATACATTCTTAAAATCACCCTAGATAGCAAATTAGTCATGACCCAGATCTGGCCCACACTTAATACTTTATCCGGCTTACATACTACATTGACTTAATTCTGATTTGGGGTCCAAAACACAGAAAAAAAATATGGTGGGCTACTGTTGGGCCAGTTTTGGCCATAATACTTTTGCTATTGACATCGCTGGCCTATAAGTGCCTTAAGACAATTGTCTGTCGCTGGCACTTTTGACCATTTATATAACCATACTGTTAAAATTTTGACCTTATTTTTGACTGTATAACAATTTTTGTATACCAGCAGTTCCAAAAAAGTTGATCGGACCTCATATCACAGGTTTATATTAATGTGCTTGTTGAATACCTAATAGGTTTCTATAGAGTCAGCTGAGTAATCTCATAATCTAAATAAATAAATAAATAAATAACTGTAATGTAACTTATCAAAAACAAACATGTAGCATGTTAAAGCGGATGAGAAGAAGAATGAACACCATATTTCCGGCAGAATGGCCAACAATTCTGTTATACTATGAGGTGTAGGCATGGCATCCCAGATGCTTTCGATAACATTGAGATCTGGTAACCCATCAGAATGAAAGCCAAATGGGTGTAAGTCATCAGAAAGAGGCACACATAGCGTTCAAAATATCTAAGATGTTTGTGGACATACCAGGGGTCCTATACCATTCTGGACCCAACACCAGCCAGCCCATATATTTTTTTTTATATATATACTTCAGTGTATATCTAGCAGATTTTTCTGCCTTCTAATTTTCTAATTTCCTGAGCAATCATAATCATTGTAGCCTAATGTAGATGCAGTGAATATGCTTTATCCCTTTAAATGTTTTTTGTTACATGATCAGTAAGTTATATGTACAGTTTTAAAGTAGTAAAAAACATCTTACACTTCCTATACAGGTCTTTGATCTGCAGAGTGAGTGAGTAGAGTCACTATACATTTTACTTTGTGCCTAATCAGATTTTTTTATGATGATCTCACAGCCGTAATGAGCGCCATAAAGCAGTTATCTGGTCTGCTGCCTTGTCTTTCTTTCCCCATGTGGTGTGATGTCATCTCTCCACTTCATGTAACCCGTTTGCACTGATCATCTTTCTGAGTTTGTATTGATCAGATGTCTGGATTAAATGAAATTTATGGGAGCGGTTTGAGTTATGTCATCATGTTATAAAAACCTTATGGTTTTCTACCACGCTCAGACCACTGTGGTTCTGTGTTTTGTTTGTGCCTTTCTGCATGTATGAATGTGTGAAATATGGAGGGAGAAAAACAGAGGGGTTGAGCAATAGTGGGGTGAAGAGGAGAGAAGGAATGGTGATGATGGCCCAGCTCTGCTCCTTAGCAAAGAAATAAGTACTGTGTTGAAACGGCATTTCCTGACTTTTTTTAAAAAAAAACTGTTTTTATTTCAAAAACCAAGAGCCAAAAGTTGTTCTTTTGGTTACTGAGGTTAAGGTTAGGGTTCAGGTTAGGCATAGCACTAATTAGCTACATTTATCATTATGTCTGTGGAAAGTCCTGACATAGGTATTGTGTGTTCATATGCCTACATGGATAGGAATATCTGATAATTTTACCATGTGGGGACTGAGCATTAATCATCTGGATGTTGAAGGTCCTCAGAAGAATAACAAGACAAAAATGTGTGTGTGTGTGTGTGTGTGTGTGTGTGTGTGTGTGTGTGTGTGTGTGTGTGTGTGTTGACACTCTCTGGGGTAAGAGGTGTGAGGGTCTCCCCTAGTGGCCCATAATGCTCAGCAGATGTTTTCCACTCTCCCTTCTCGTATTAATTTATAGTCATGTGACCCATCAGGGAGCAAACGGTTCTAATACCACTCTGTTTTCTCTCATTTCCTTCACTCCTCCTCTCCACCTGTGTCTGTGTCTTTCCATTTCCTGTTTGTACTGAAACGATCACGATCTTTGTTCATTCTTCATTTTTACTACTATAAATACTATATTTTCCAACCTCCTCTGCACACACAGTATACGCCTTTCTCAGCTTGCCTGAAAGTTACTCCAGCGCGAAACGAGCCTTCAGGAGCAGCCAGAGGCCAGGCTGAGGTGCTTTGCCAGGAGTAAGCTAAAGTTAGCTGTTTTGAAAGCCCCTCCTTTTCATAAAGCCATATCCTCACATGCTACAAAATACTAGTGCAAGACAGACACATCACTTTTTTTCAACTGACAGATGCACATCCTTGTCCCGATTGGTTGAACATTGGACCACATCACTTTGTGTGGTACAGTGGTAACATCATTGGCTCCCCTGTGAGAGACCTGGGTTCGAATCCTGGTCTGGGCAGCCGGTCTGTGCTACACCGATAAGGGTCCTTGGGCAAGACTCCTAACACTACATTGGCCTACCTGTAATACCAGTAACCTTGTAAGTCGCTCTGGA
>JAOVVF010000042.1:7638244-7649202 GCA_028565595.1 Duopalatinus emarginatus | reverse complement strand
CACGGATGGGTTAAATGCGGAGGTCACATTCCTCTGTGTGCAAGCACAGTAGGCAAATAGTGCACGTTCACTTCACTGAATCTTGCAGGTCACAAACTTAACCTTGATGAGACCATATCTCTAACATTGAGATTGCAGTATGGGCAGAAATGTAAATAGCATTCTGGCATTGTCTCTGTTCTGGTTCAGATTTCAAATTCTGTCATATTTTTAGTCATGGCTACATGTAGTATATAATACACTCATCATTCTCAGAGCTAGTCTTTAAGGTATAATGTATAGGTATATTTGACCAGAGTCTGAAGCTATATTTGTCTAAGGGTTTTCAGTTATTTGGCAGAATGTTCAAACAAAGCGTTTTTCTTGTGTGCTTTTGATTTGGGAGGGCTAACACACAGCATGATTGCTGTTGAAAAAGTTAAAGTCATGAGAAGGATGCTCCTATTCACCTGAGGATCCTGGCCACTAAGCATAAGCTAGCTAATGACTGAAGGGAACGATTTAGCCAGCTAGCATGTAGTCCTTAAGCTTTTCATACTGTACACCTCATGTGAAGTGTGGTCACAATGGATATCACCATTTCTCTCAGATCTGTAGATAAATGCACAGCTAGCACATTGTCTTGCATCAAATCATACCATGGAAAAGTATTAATGTGATGTAATGCAGGCAGGGTGAGAATGCGGTTGGTCTTCCTGGGATTGTATTTAACACAATCCAGCTCACTTACTTAACTTGAAAGGTGGTATTTTATTATTGTGAGTGAACAAGTCTCAAAGAAAGACTCGTCCTATACTGATGTGTTGCCTCTGTGTAAGATTACAGTTATATATATCTATAACACCAGATAATGTTATTACTCTTGTAACCTATCTGTCATTTTTGTACTTAATGTTTATGATAGAAATTGAGGAAAAAAAGTAGAGACTTGGAAATCTGGCTCTAAAGACCAGAGGTAGATCTCTAATGCAGTTTTGCACTACAAACACTTCATTCTGTCGTGTAAGTAATATAGCATGTGTTAGCCTTTCTTCAGTTACAAGCTGCCAAGAATCCGAACTCTATTTATCTTTTCTTTTTTTTTTTACTACACTGCATTGCTTTCAATTCCCACTACTACAACACTCAAACTACAACTTCAGCAAGATACCTTAACTTGTACTAGAAGAAGAGATCATATTCAACCAGTTTTAGTTTTACACCACTGGCTGCTGTTTCCTTTAACAGTGATTATACAATTTTATTACTACTTAAACATCTTATAAAACAATGTTGACCCTTTTAAACCCATTCTTGTTGACATTCCATATTGTGTTTGGGCGAGTCTAGGGTTAACCTTCCCCATATCCTATATGGGAAAATTAAAAACAGTGGTAAATCAACCTTTCACTTCTATTCCCTAAAGATCTAGAACATGTTATCATTAAACATTCATCAGACGTTTAAAGAAACGAGCAAAGAAAAAAAACAAACAGTTAAACCATTAGTTCTTACAAGCTTTTATTATTTCCCTGCCTATTACTGACATTACATTTAGAATACTTCTGGCATTTACTTCTGGGGGCAGCCGTGGCCTAGTGGTTAGGGAACCGGTCACGTGACTGGAAGGTCACAGGTTCGATCCCCACCCAGGGCAAGACACGACTGAGGTTCCCTTGAGCAAGGCACCTAACTCCCCTAACTGTTCCCTGGGTGCTGTGGTTTGAGGGCTGCCCCCTGCTCCAGGCAAGTGTGTTCAGTGCCCCCTAGTGTTCACTGGTGTGTATGTTTCACTGCACGGATGGGTTAAATGCAAAGGTCACATTCCTTCTGCGTGCAAGACACAGTAAGGCAAAATAGTTCACTTTCATTTCATTCATTCATTTAATTGCATCTGTTTTTTACAGCTTGTTCATTATTTAATTTGTTTCTTTCTGTTAATTTTTTTTTATTATTTGTGAACACAATGAATATGACCCTACGTCCACTGATACATACACTTGACATAGCATGAACCTTTACTCGCGATGCATTCAGATGTCACATCTTGCTGAGGTGTTTGTGAGGAATCTGTGTGCTACTCAGGTGGTTTGAGACCTCAGACACAGAGAGACAATGGTTGTATTGTGTGAAATTCCAGTTGTGTTATGAAATCCTAGTTTGCAGGTGGATAAATATGCATGGAAGAGGGTTTGTTTGAAACAGATGGTTGTTTTCAGTATTAGATAAGCCTAGTGCTCTTGTGCGTGCGTGTATGTGTTTTTGACCTTGGAAATCTTTAATTAATTTAACACCAGTGTCTGTTCACTCCTGAGTGTGTGTGTGTGTGTGTGTGTGTTTGAGTGTGTATGCTCCCGGCTTGTCATTGCTGCATGTGCTGATATTTTGTTCTGTTTATCTGCAGGCTGTGCTCTCACCGTGATAGTGTGCTGTTTCACAGGGCACGCAGATCTGATAAAGCTGCTGAGTCACACTGGCATTATGCCCCCCTTTTTTTTTTTCCCTGAAGCTGATGTGTGATCTTGTGGCTGTGTGTGGATTGTTTTGCAACTCAAGGTGATCATCAGCTGTGGTTCCTCATCGATCTTTGGTAGAGACTCTGTATGGACTCCACAACTGAGAGAGCTTGTGTGTGTTTGTGTGTGTGTGTATGTGTGTGTGTCTCTGTGTGTGTAAGGCTGTATGTTGGATAGGAAGGTGTGTGTGAGATTAGGAAGAGAAATGTGGTCACAATGGAGCAGGAGGGGGGAAACATGGAGAGCTCATGTATCCTGCCTTTCACTCTGCCATAGTGGAGGGAAGCATATCCAGACCCCCACCTCTCTCTCTCTCTCTCTCTCTCTCTCTCTCTCTCTCTCTCTGACACACACATACACACACATACAATCTCTCTCTCTCTCTCTCTCTCTCTCTCTCTCTTTCTCTCTTTCTCTCTTTCTCTCTCTCTCTCCTGTGGTTCCTTTCCCCTTCTAGGTAGTCTGACTGTGCTCTTGGTCTGTCTGGTCTCTAACATCATCTCTAGTCTCCAGACTCTTTATCCATCTTTCTCACCTCCATACCTCCTTCACTCCTCTACTGTTTTGTTCTCCTGCTTCATGTTCAACTAGCTGAGCACTTTCATGGCGCTAGCCTGGTCTCCAGTCCCTCCTCCTCCTCCTCCTCTGTCTCTCTGTGTCTCGCTCTCTTCTTCTCTCTCCATTCCTGTGTGAGTATTGTCATGGAGAAGCTAGACATCTTGAGAAGCAGAGCAGGTAGGATGAACTCTTTTTTTCTTGCCACTATATTCCGACCTTCAAACAGAAATTGTGAGAATTGTCTGAATTGCAGTGAGCATGATCAGAAGTGCTCATGGCAGCAGACTGTGTGTTCAGGTCCACCATGAGCAGAAGACCTGATGGTTCATGTCCAACTGTAGAGCTATATAGATGAAAGAGGATGATAGGGATACATATATCAGATCAGCTCTTTAGAATAAGTTTTTCTTGTTTGTTTTAATCTCAAATCTCAGGACACTGATGGATTCCTTATGTTACTGCCATGTCTAAGACTGTGCATGCATGTGTTGTTAGTAAATGTGATTCATTAAAACAAATATCCTGACAGTCCATTCATTATGTCAGTTCGTGCTACATTGATTCCAGACTGGTTTGAAACTGTTTTAATAATGTGCAATTACTGGCCAGTTTTATAACATTTTCCCAAACATTTACTGTGGCATTTGACCTGTGAATGCTATAAACACTCTGAAGCCTCCAGGCAGTATTAGATTTCTGGGCATTATGGGTAAATGTTGGATGAGTTATAGCCACTGCCGTGCTGGTTTATGTAAAACATGTAATTTTTGGTTGATAAGTTATTAAGTGTAACTTGATCACTCGGTGTGTATGAGAGTAAGACTGTGAGCGTGAGAGTAATGCTTCAGTCATGGAGCCTTGAGCCATGGAATCTTATCGCATGTACGTGAAAGTGACCTGAGGTTATGTAGCATCTTGACAGACACACACACATACACACACACACACACACACACACACAAATAGGCCCAGTGCCCATATCTTGCTCTGGTTTTCACTCTGTGTTTGGTTCCCATTTCATCACTGGATTCCAGCACAGCGACGCCATCCACAAACATAGAGAAATAACACTGACAATACACAGACAAGCTCGTCCCGGCACCTCTCTCTCTCTCTCTCTCTCTCTCTCTCTCTCTCTCTCTCTCTCTCTCTCTTTATACATATATACACAAGCAAATTTACACGCATGTTTACATTCACATACATAAATACACATACTCTCAGTCTTTCTAACAAACTGTACCTGTAACCCCTCTCATCCTCACGTCTACATCTACAGTCTATCTGAGAAGCCTGCTTGCTAGTTAGGGAGGTAAAATGAATGGAAGAGAAAATTAAGCTTCATGGAATTTTTATGCAGATGAGTTTCTAAATGAAGCTTTTGAATTCTGGCAGCCTGACAGGCCTTATGAGCGAGCGAGAGAGAGAGAGAGTGAGAGAGAGAGAGCTCTATATTGCTGCATCACACCCAGGGTTAAAACCTGAGTGTATACTAAGTGTGTTGATGTGTATATCGGCTGTGAAAGGCAGTTGGGCTTTGCCTTTTCCATAATGTGTGCCAATGCTGGGTGAATAGGAAATAACCCAAAGAGACATGTGTTGACTATGTGAGTGCGTGAATGTGGTTTTGAGGCTGCTGCCAAACCTGTGATTTTTTTTCACAGTCGTCTCTCAATCCAGCCACTGATAGATCTTATCTTTTGATTACAGCATGCCGTCCCAAGTTAATCCTGCCCCCTTTTCCATCTCTGTCTTTCATTAGCTTTATTATTTGGCAAAAGCAGTAGGAAAGGTTGTTTAGTTGTTCACTAGAGGTTGTATATAATTTTCCATAAATATTCATCTCCTATTTTTTTTGGACATTTTAGAATTTTATTCTTATTTCTAGCCATCCACTGATCCTAAACTCTTTTCTAATGTGCACCAAACATGATAGCCATACTGCTTTAGTCTGCAATTCCCTCCTATATAAACCAGTAGGAACTTTTATACCATCAAATCCATACATAGTTCCACTAAGTGCAATTGCTCCATGTACTGTAGGTTTAGTTATGCACACTTCAAAATACAATATTTAATAAATGTTATTAAATCATATACTGAAATAATGCAAGCCTATATGAAGCTGAAGGTCAAACCTAACATTTGCATATTTACTGACGATTAAATTGATGTGTTTTAGCCATTGAAGGAACCGGTTGTTCTTTATACTGTTGGTCTCATTACACTGCTCTTGAAGCAGAGGGGGTTTTCTTCACCTTCTTCTGCCCACCAATAGACATCTGTCTCTGCTTTCCTCCATATCACTTCAGCGCCACTCATTCATCCACAGCTAGCATTTTCACAGGCATCACAGAGCATGTATGGCATGACAGGAAGTTGATGAAGTGCTGTTTCCTCTGAAGGCTGTTGTACAGACAATGGGCTCTGGAAGTTATTAGAGGGATTGGTCTCTGTTCCCACTGTGTGTGTTTATACTCTGTGTGGATGTTTGGATATGTATTTGCCCCCAGCTGGCAATTTCCCCCCTTGTATTTTGATCATAATCTAACCTATATATGTTTTTTTAGTACTCTGGCTGTGAGCTTTATCACCTGTGGTGACAAAATGTCTGTTTCGCCTTATAGAAACTTATACATATAAGTGTGGTAGTGGGTTTAAACTAAATGAAGGTGTTTGTCACACTTGTCCTTGGAATACTTGTTAATGATTTTATTAATGTTGCTCTGGAGATGTTACTAATCACAGTGCTTATTTCTGAGCATGTGGCGTGAATAAGTACCTGCACCTTTCTGATTTGATGCATACTGTCATGAGATGATACTGTCTGTTCTAATTTGTGTAATTCGTTCACACTGCTATATACTGCTATATATCTTTAAATAATTCTTTAAATACATTGACACTTTTCTATATAGCAATGGATTATTTATAATTGCATTATCTGTGTCACCCAAATGAGGATGGGTTCCCTTTTGAGTCTGGTCCCTCTCAAGGTTTTTTCTTTGACATTTAAGGGAGTTTTTCCTTGCCGATGTCCGTGCTGGTTTGCTCATCAGGAATAAACTTTATATAAATGTAAAGTCAGGATTCTGTATTTCTGTAAATCTGCTTTGGGACAATGTCCATGATTAAAAGCGCTATATAAATTACATTGAATTGAATTGAAATATTAGTTTACAGGACAGCATGGACATAAAGTATACTGTCTGTCCTGGTTTTGTGCTCTTCATGTTCCGTATATGGTTATGGTTGTTAAATATCCCTGGGTGTAGTCACTGTATTTATAGTCCTCCTGGTTTTTCTGGGTGTTTTGAAGTAATTTCATGTGTATTTACCACCAACCCTTGAGGTTCTAACAAAGTGTTAATGCAGCAGGAACAATAGAACTGATTAGCCAAGTCCCCTAGATGAAGAGAGCCCTTAAGTGGCCTAGACAATAAAATTTACATGTTCAGGAAATGGGAAGAAGAAACCCAAAAATAAGTGGTATGTCCCAGAATCCTATTTTTTTCTGCCTCTGACCCTGGTCTATCAGTTCATTTGGTATACTCAAGTGCTACAACACAGAAACACAGTACTGTTACATATAAATTATAACTCATTCATCAGATGCTGTAGTAGTGCAGTGAGTGACAGAATTTCCCCTGGCACTACCCATGGACCAAAATAAAATCTCGGTACACACATCCTTGTGCAAAAAGCCTAAGTATGAAAACAGCCTAAGACTTGTGCATTAGTCACTGAGAGTGTGTTGACACAGCTTTTATAGAATACAACTGTGGCATGTAGAGTGTTCATGCACAAACACACACTGATATATATATATAGCTCATGGCAGTGGGTTAGAAAGAGTGTCTAAGTGTGAATGAGGCCCACACACTAAAGACATGAGAAACAAACCTTCAGCTGTAGACTTGTTGCAGGTCAGGTTAAAGATATGAAATAAAACGAGAACCTGACTGTAAGACATTACATCAAAATAGTGCTTCCCTGGGGAAGTGTTACATAGACATAGGGTCAGGAGCAGTGATGGAAAGGAAATTGAGTCAGACACTTTGAGCTGCCAGTAAATCACTAAAAATAACAGTAATACCAATGTTATCTTTTTTTATTATGATGATGATTAAATTGATATTTTTATAAAATCACAATTAGCCTACAGCTAGAAAAAATACTTTATATAAAGTGTTTATTTCGACCAAATAAAGTTTAATCTGGCAGGAAATGTTGCCAGCGAGCTAGTAATTAGTTAACACTTTATGAAAGTTCAACATCATGCAGGTCGGTCATTTTCTAAATAGCGGTTACTGCAGTTAGTTTGTTTGTTTTCAGTACTGACTTTGCTTTCAGTACTGTCCATTTAGATATGCTTCATTTTTAATTCGGTTAAAAGCACATACTGTATATAGGCAAACAATTCATTCTGAACTCCTTTTATCTGCCATAAGAGTGCAGAGTAGATTTCCTACCCTGATCAATGCCAGTTAAGGAAGGTTTTTTTTTTGGTTTTTTTTGCTGCTGTGTACAAACATGTCCAGATTCGTACAGCAGTGATGTCCTAATATGGGTAGAAATAACTCAGCCAGCACCATAAACACACAAGAAGGAAAAATCACACAATTGTTCTCTGCGTTTGTAGCATGGGCTCATTCTGTTTTCTTTAGGAGAACTACACTTCCCCCTTTCTGATCGGAGCTTTCTCTGCCAACTCATGCTCCAGCTCAGTTTGACTTCTCTCTGTTTAGTGGCTACACCTGAAAGTGTACGTCTGTGATGTTTACATTGTAACCAATTTTCTTTATTTTTAATTTGTTGTTATGTGACTAATCTATATTAGCAGGATCTAATAGTTGTAGACAGGTTGACAAGTAGAAAATAACTTTCTGGTTTGATATTGTGAACGGTAGCTTAGCGTAATCAAATAAGCAAGGAATAAAAAATATAATAATATGGAAATATTATTCCATTCTAAAGACTTTTCTGTGTCAGAAAATATAAAGTTTCAGGCTTACTTCTGATTCAGAGTACAAAGACACAAAGTATAAAGATCAGAAATAATCTTACTTCACCATATCAACAATTATACACAGTTTTTTTTATCTGTTTATGTGTATCATCTGCCATAAAGTCCTAAGCACTATAAAAAAGTTAACAGATGGAGGACATTAATATACAGTACTGTGCAAAAATATATAGTGTTTTTGTTATATTTATTTAGTATATTTTATTATATTTATTATTTTGTTATAGACACTTATTTTATGAATTTTGCATTATTGAGTCAGTAGAAAACATTTTAGATTTCCAACTATAATAATAATAATAATAATAATAATAATAATAATAATTTTTTTTTAAAAAGCAAAGTGTAGTCACAACTAATCCTGACTTTCCTTCATTTATTAATATCTACTGCTAATTGTGGTGTTTTTATTTCAGATAGTAAAAAGACTTCTGCACTGTACTGTAACTCTATGTTTTGGATTACATCTGGCACTACTGTCAGAGCTACCGTTATAGGAAACCTTCTGACCAAACAAATTTGATAATTCAACAGCACTATAAAATAAATAGTCTTAATTGTCTGTAAGCTGCTGCTGGACAACAAAACTGGAGCTATTATTATTAGTAGTATATATTTGTAGATATCCCATTAGCCATTAAGAGGAACAAAGTACCTTGTGAATATATGAGGACGCATTTATTTTTTTTCCCCATCTCCTTTTAGAGAAATAAATGTCCCTTGTGGAGTGAGCTTGTTGGATATGTGCTACTCTTTACTGATCTCACAGCAGCAACACTGGGTTTTCAACAGTGAGATGTCTCCCAGTGCTCCTGACTCATTACTAAACACCAGTGTAATGTGGGGAAAAGCTCTTAAAGGCTCTTTTAACACCTAGCACAGCATGCACATGGGGAGTATTTACTTCCTTAGTGGTGTAGTCAGTAGGATTAAGTAAGTCTGGTTCATTTTAGAACCTCAGGGGAAATGTGGCTAGCGTTGCGGACCTCTTAATGAGTGCTCTTATATAAAGGTCTACTTATTTTACCTTATTACATGCAAAGCCAATATAGCGAAGCAAAAAACAAATTTAATAGTATGTTCCCAATAAGGCTTGTAATGCTTTATTACCTTTTAATAAAACTGAGTTTGCAAACATGAACCCAGCAGAGTTGCCAGATTGGATATGGTTTCTATTACAGTCTGCTGTAAACCAGCTTTTGACAAATAACAAGCCCAAAGCTATTTTATTAAAACTAATGTGATTAAAATAGCGTTTTGACTGAAAACAGTCTAAAGTAGGCTGCTGTTTGTATTTCTGATGTACTTTAATGTGTATGATGGTAGAAAGTTGGGGGCTATAGAAGGGAAGGTTGGGTGGAAGATAGATGGATAGGAGTGGTCAGAGTGAATGTGAGAGGTGGAGAAGGCCAGGGTGGATGCTGATTAACCCCTCAAAGGCCATTGCCTCAGTTTCCTCCCAGGCACTTCCTCTCAAAGGGGACTATGTACGACGTATATGTGTATGTGTGTGTGTGTGTGTGTGTGTGTGTGTGTGTGTGTGTGTGTGGTTATCAGACATTCTGACACACAAACACACTTTCTCTTCCAATCTGCCTTTCCTGTCACTCTGTGTCATACACAAGAATTCACATGCAGGAAGCTGAGGCAGGAGGGGTTGATGTGTTGCAGAGCAGGCAGCAAGGAAGCAGCAGTCCCTGTAGTCAGCACTGCTGGGAGTTGGGGACACTGCAGAGCATGCAGACACACCAAAGCATCACAAACACTCAGTATCCTATTTGTTAGCCCAAATATGACTGCATGTGTGGATGTGTGATTATAAATGAGTCATAATTACGTAGGGCCTAGTTGAAGAACTGACACCTAGTGGATGTTTTGTGCTTTTTTTGCCAGACTCAGTGTAAACTCTAGTTACTGTTGTGTGTAAAATTCCCCTGAGATCATCAGTTTCTGAAATACTCAAGCCAGCCCTTCTGGCTTTTCTGCCAAAGTCACAGAGATCAGATTCAATCCCCTGTTCTCATGTTTTATGTGAACTGACCTGAAACCCTTGAAGTGTATCTGCATTATTTTATGCATTTTGCTGCTGCCACATGATTGGCTGATTGCAGAATTGCATGACTCAATGAGCAGGTGTACAGGCTTTCTTATTGAAGTGGCTGGTGAGTGTCTACATATTGTCTATGTTAGGATGCACAAGTAGGACAATAGGACATATTGTCTATTGCACTGGGTGTGCATATGTGTATGAGAGAGAAAGAGAGATCTAGTATAAGGTCTCTGAGCTCATCTAACACTATTTACACTATATATATATATATATATATTCATCACTATGACATATTACATACTTTTGCTCATCACATAAACACAATACAGTTTAAATAAGCATCTGATTTCAAAACATTTCTCTCCCTTTTATCTCGGTTCTTTATTCACATTGAGTTCTCTCTTGAGCTGTACTACTGTAGATACAGTAACCATGGTGTAGGAGACATAACAAAGTAAAAAAAAAAAATTAAAATGTCTTGTTTCTATGAATAGTACTGTATACAGAGCAAATCTGGACTTTTATACTGTTGGTGTTGACTTCACACTTAGATCAGCATTTCCACCCGGGGTGCTGCATTTCAGATCCTGTGGAACATGATGGGTTGGTAATATTTTATTTAAGATCAACCCAAAAGAAACTAATACAGAAAAAAGAAGGAAATGTTTCATTTTTTAACTTATATCAAGATTTAGTTTTATTTATATATAAAAACATATAAAACCTTATATTTGTTTTCTGTCAGTCTGATTTAATTAGATTATTATTATTATTATTATTATTATTATTATTATTATTGTTGTTGTTGTTGTTGTTGTGATTGTTGTTA
>JAOVVF010000042.1:7612270-7634425 GCA_028565595.1 Duopalatinus emarginatus | reverse complement strand
TATCGATCAAGTGGAATGGATTCTTTCACCAAGCATTAGAAACAGTGCTGAATGAACTAATAATATTTTATATTAAAAGTGGGGGGGTCCAAACAACCAATTATGAAATGTGAGGGGGTTTCGTCCGACTCACGTTCAATGGTAGCGACGCCCATGCTCTGTTGATATGTGGTCTGGACTGAAATACAGATTGGACAGCATCTACATGAAATATAAAGCAAGCAACATAAACGTTTGATCCTTTGAAAACACGCACACACACACACATACATACACACAGTTGTTCAACAAAGTAGTTGTTTAACTTTCCCTGTCACTTCCTGTACTTGTTAAAGCCATTGCGCTTCAATGGCCATGAATCCAAAGAAACTAACAAGTGATAAAAATGAATAAATGATGCAGCTTCTCTCTCTCTTTCTACCTTTTGTCGACTCCAGCCACCCACAAACTTCCGCTGTGCTTATGTAGCCTCAAAAATAGCGCTGTGGATGTGTTTTTTCCCAGGAAACTGGATAAATATATAGCAATGAAAGTGTGCACATTTTAGAGTTAAGAGCATGATGCTCTTATGATTTGAACAGTTTTTCTTTCTTGTGATTTTTTCTTTTTAAGCAGAGCTGTAGTTAGGTTCATATTATTGTACAGTTCATATTATATTTTAATTTAGCATATTTTTATATTCTGGCCCCCTCAAATTAATTCCTGTTTTTTTTTTTTTCGTGCTGGGTTATTGGCCGTAGAGTTGGTGAATTTGGCCTGAGACCCTTTGAATGACCTTTACTTCACAGTGATTACAGTCACACTGAGAAAGACTTTAGGTTTGCCACTGGGCCACACTGGGCCTTATTTAATGCCCTGGATCTCTGACTCTGTTCATGCTAGCTAATCAGCTGCTAATGAGACTGAATATATTTGGCTAATTAATCATAGCATGCATGTCACTGTGTATGCAGAGGTTCGGATGGCATAAGAAGGACTTGATCTTTGTTCTTTTGGCTAGTGGAGCTCCAGCTTAGACCTTAAATTATATTTGTGCAGTTGCACTAAAGAAAAATGATAAAGCATTTTAACAGCTGCTACCCAATTTAAAATAATCTTACATTATAACTTGTAGTGTTTTAAAAATGCAGCTCTTTAAGGAAAGTAGCTAGCTGTGAAAAGTTGCAACTAATTAATTTCAATTGATTCCAGGTAAAACGTATATGAGTCTTCTAATTCAAATATAAAATATGGGTATAAAATAAAAACACAACATAAATCTGTAAATATGTGTAAGCCTCTTTTTTAACATCTGTTTATTGAGACACAATCTCCTGCTCCCTCACAGTCTGATAAAGAGAATGGTTGGTGTGGTACAGTGATACAGTGGTACAGTGATAACATCATTGGCTTCCATGTGAGAGACCTAAGTTTGATTTCCGGTCTGGGGAGCCAGTCTGTGCTACACCAATAAGGGTCCTTGGACAAGACTTCTAACACTACATTGGGTTACCTGTAATACCAATAACCTTGTAAGTTGCTCTGGATAAGAGCGTCTGCCAAATACCATAAATGTAAATGTAATTATAGGACTGTACACACACACACACACACACACATACATATATATATATATATATAAACTTTGGGGGCTGTAAATAGGTGTGTTCTGGAAGTGTGGTGCTGAAGGCAGCCATATTTGATGGCTGCTGAGGAGTCTGGGAACTGGATTTCTGGCTGAGCAAGGCTTGGCTTTGTTATGGCTGAGTACTAAAACAAACATGTCCCACCCACTACTTGTGTCATTTATCCAATGCCTGCTCATTCCTGAACATGGGAACATCCTGAATGTCCTTTTTATTTGTTCTGTTGTTATTTCTTTTTTTGTTTGTTTGTTTCACTTGCTTTTAAGTGCCTGGGGCACAAAAGACTGGAATTTCTCTTCTAAATCTAAAGCTCGCCCACCTTCAGAAGTCTGTTCTCTGAGTTTCACAAGGACAAACACCTTTTTTAATCTGTTCAGGATGAACAGTTCCTCATTCACTGGATATTTTGAATGTTGTTTAAAAAATGCTGTTTTAGATGTGATGATGCTATTCCAAGGATGTCCTGATGCGCTCACTCAGTATTTTCACTCTCATTAACAGTCAGCGTGTCTTAGATGATTCTTTATCAGCCCATTATCGTGATAGTTAGATAAACAGCTAGATAAACTGCACTGTGCTTATGACCTTGCCTCATAGCATCATTTGCCTCATAGCATCTTTTGGGTGTCTCTAGTGCTACATTAGGCAGGGTTACATAATAAGAGGAATCGTATAGTAATTCCTTTTTGGAGAACGAGTGCTGATATGTAATTAACTATACACAGCTTCCGTCCTGGAGAATAACTTTTCTCTCTTTTTTCCCTCTAATTTCTGTCTCTTGGTAAGGGAGTCATTCTTTAGGGTTCTGAAACAATGTCAGTGAAATTCATTATATCATTTATACGTCTTTGTCTAAACTTAAGTATATGTGAGCTGTTTGTATGTATTGTGTAACCAACCTTTACCTTGACCAGTCCACACCTCTGTGTTGACCAGTTGACCACTGTGTTTACCTTGACCAGTCCACACCACTGCTACAGTACACTGTACGTCTTCCTCAGGAAGAAAGGATGGCTGGGGTCAAGCTTTACTAACGTCTGTCCACTTACTAACGCTTGAGGAATTCCGTGATGTGATTCCTGAGCCCAGGTTGTTGTCTGTGTGGGTTTTTGTGAATGTGCTTCACATGCATGTGTGTTTCTGCTGAGTTTCCAGTTCCCACCTACCTAAAACTTGCTGGTAGCTATAGATTAGTTACTCTGAATTGACTGAATAGTTGCTGAGGATAAATGAATGAAGATGACGATTTGAGTGATTTCAAGTTTTTTTGGTGAAGCAGCTTGACTGAGAATAGAAAGCTCTTATTGTTACAGTTTAAACATGGATATTTAGATATGATTTAAAGGTATTAGGGACGGTGTAAGGGCAAGACTCTAAATGCTTGATAAATGGGTTGTTATTGTCATTACAGTAATGCGGCTAGCTGAAGTAGATCATCCTGACTCTCAGAGCAAACCCAGCAATACATAGCTCTGATATCACCTATGCAAATATCATCAATTTTTATTTGTGTCTTTCTCTTCCTCCCTTTCTCTGATCTCTCCCTTGTCGATCCCGCTCTCTCTTCTTCCCTCCCTCCTTCCTCCCTCTCTCTCTCCCTCTCTCTCTCTCTCTCTCTCTCTCTCTCTCTCTGTGTGTCAGCCACCACCAACTTGGACTCGGAGAGCAAGCGAACGGCCCACTTCCAATCGTCATGGCAACAGCATGTGAATGTGTTTGGCTCGTGGAGTAGGCCGGAGTGTGTGCAGGAGCTGCACCAAGAGGCTCAGCTCAACCTCCAGAGCCTGCTGCAAGGTAGGAACCTCCAGCCGCAGGGCGTGTGTGTAAGTTTGTGTGTGTGTGTGTGTGTGTGTGTGTGTGTGTGTGTGTGTGTGTGTATGCACTTGTTAGGGGGGTTCAGGAGGATCAGGTTTTGATGAACTTAGTAACATATGTTCAGATTACTGCGCATATTGTCATTTGCAGTGCGTGTTGCTGCGTCTTCAGTGCATGCGTGTATGTATTAATATTATAAATGTCCCTGCGCGTGTGAGCGATCCAGTGTTTGTATTGCTCCGTGTTATCGCTATGTCGTCTTCACAACCTGCCAGTCTCTTCCCTGCTTCTCTCTCCCTGCTATCACTATGATTCATATTCTCCTTATTTGGTCTGGGGGAGAAATATTCCGTCACCTCTTATCTGGTGGTTTCATTCTTACACTTGACTGAATGAATACATCGATGCAGATGCTTCCTGACTCTTCACCGAGTGTGTATGTGTTTGTATGCAGCTTGCATTTCCTTCTCTGGTTCTCTCTTTCCTCTGCTCTCTGTCAGTCTTTGCTCTTTATATATTAATGGATTAATGGTTAAGGATGAGTAGATGTTCGTCATGCTCTGTGTGTATGTATTTGTTTGTGTGTGTGTGTTTGTGTGATACAGTACCTGCTGAACCCTGTGTTACATTGACAGCACCAATTCTCCTTAAACAGTGAAGAGTGGGTGGTCAGTGTGCTTGTGTGTGTGTCTATGTGTGGTTTATATTTTCATATCCAGTCATGAAAATGGTATAAATGCTGCACTGTTGGTGAGCGATCGATGATTATAGTTCTGCGTTTATGAATGACAGTTTAAAGGATGCTCTGTTTGATAGTTGTTGTTTTTTTTTTTGCCAAGGTTCAGGTTCATTGCATTTGAATATTTTGTACATTTAAAAGACACCTAGCAAACACAGCCCAGTATGTATACAATTTAAGTTAATATCACATCTTGCATTAGTATAAAAACAAATGTACTTTTTTAAAATAAAGTTAATTGATGTGATCGAAAAGCCCTTGGCAGAAAGTATAAGGGACGTTTTTGTTGTGACTCAGTGCTTGTACAGTCATGGTTGTGCTGTTCCATACGGAGTAGTGACAGTTCATTTGAGGAGTTAAAAATACACAAACAGGATGTTGCTAAGGATATTTTTGAACATTAGTAATTACATCATTCGTATCAGAGGAACGATTTCAGGCAAATGTCCAAACTCCCTTCAATATTATGCTGAAAAAGTAAACATATGTTAATTTATTTAACTCAGTATTATTATGCATGTTCCTAGAGCTCTGTCCAACCAACCTGCCAGTGAGTAGCTAAAATAACGCTGTTGGAAATGTTTGTTTATCTTCGCTTTTGTCTGAATGAAAGTGCAACATGAATGCACTTACTGTTATGCCCTGATGAACCCGAACTGACAGGATCAAAGCCTCTTTGAGCTCAGTGTTTGAGAGTCCGCTTTTCAGGTGTGGCCATAGAGATGCTTGCAACCTCTTAATGTGATGTTTGTGCTGATGCATCAGACAAACCTTTGACATTTAAATACCTTACAGTATTTTGGCTTGCTGTTGGTTAAAATGATCAGAGGCTGGAAAAAAACGCACAAGATATATTAGCTTGGTCTAAGAATAATTCCGAAAGCATTTTGGCATTCAAAGCTAAGTCTCTAAGTTTCTGAAGGACCCTTTTTATAGTTTAAGTTCTGACACCTAAGACTTTCATAATGTTATATAAACATCACTTTATCATCAGAACCATAACAACTACTGTAGTAGGATTTTCTTTGTACAGAATAACAGAAACAGATTTAAATCTGTTTATTATTAAGTTTAGATCATGTGCAGAGGTGGGTAGAGGAGCCAAAAACGCAACTCAAGTAAAGGCATTGTTACTTTCAAATAATAAAATCTCAAGTGGAAGTAAAATTAGTTCTTTAAATTATTACTTAAGTAAAAGTAAGAAAGTGTCCAGTAATAGCAATTAGTAATTGCAATAATAGCAATTCTTATGCTATTTAGTACTCTTATTCTTATTAAAATAATAGTTTTTTTTTTAAAGAAATCTTAAATTAAATAATTACGGTTATGAAATCCACAAGAAACACTACTGTAATAGGTTTAAACTTGGACTTGGACTATTATTCTAAATGTACTATTTTTATAACATCGGCTTGATATAAGGTCACGGTTGCTTACCTTCTACAGATATTGCTGTTTACCAACGAGCCCACAACTGTTAATGACAGTTCCTGTTGTTTACAGTATATGAGTAAGATGTTTTTGAACTACAAGGTGAATGGGGATATCCAAGATATCCTTAAATAAATAATGCTAAATAAGTAAAATTTATACTGAAATGTAATGGAAGGAATGTAAAGGAACATAACAGATTATAAGTACATATTTGATCTCACAAATGTATTCAGGTAAAAGTTCCCTTTGTTTTAAAAAGCATTCAAAAAGTTACTTAAGAAAGAGGTAACGTGTTACTACCTACCTCTGGTCATGTTAAGCATCTGTTATACAATCCCCAGTACACCCTGTACTAAATTAATTGTATGTATTACAGCAAGTGCATTATAATAAACGTGTATATAAACCAACACTACTGTCAGATCTGCTGTGAATATAAAATTACAACATCAACACCTTCTGATCAACCTGATTCGAGAAGTCTATGCCCTATGGTAGAGCTCTCTCAGGTATACTAAGAGAAGCAATGCAATAGTGCATGACTTGCCAACATGCAGAGATAGACTGGGAAACTCTCAGTTGTCTTGGATTCTATAAATCAGACAGTAAGTGATCTCTCTAGACCACATGTTGTCTGACAAGCCATGGTTATCATGGCGTATAATCTGGTAATTAAGAATACAGTTAAGTGGATCCTCTAATTAAATGCAAATAATATTAAATACTGCTCTCGAATGAATTCACACGTAGGATGACACTCTGTGCTTAGAACTTTTATATCAGTTTTGGATTCCTCTTATAGGTCAGATTTGTTGTGAATCCAACACAGTGACATTACAAACAGTATAAACTCTATACGATGAGTCTTTGCGGATTCTTTTCAGTCAAGTCCCTAAATACAATCATGTTTAGTTGTTTTTTTTATTGGCAGCAAGTTATTACAAAAGTGTTTTATTAGTTGTGAGGGTATTGCAGTGGTTGTGGAGGTAGGAGAGCAGGCAGGCAGCTCAGCTGCTAAGAAAAGCAATGCAAGACAGGTTTGAAGTTTTGACAGCCCTCTACTGCTCATCAGCAGTAAAAATGTAGTTAAGCAGCACAGATGATCTGGAAATACCTCCACAGTGGTGGCACGATGGTGCAGTGGGAGGCACAGTCACCTCCCAGAAAGAAGGGTCTGTCTGTATGGGTTTCCTCCAGGAGCTCTGGGTTTTCTCCTACATTGCCTAAATTGCCGCTAGGTGTTTGTTTGAGTGTGAATGTGTCTCTGTGTGTGTCTACCCTGTGATGGACTGGTGACCTTTCCAGGGTCATTCCCCTGCCTTTCACCTAGTAAGCGCTGGGATAGACTCCAGCACCCCTCACAACCCAGCAGTAGGATAAACAGCTTAGAAAATGACTAAGTCACAGAATAGAGTGCTCGGGTTGTAAATTAAACTAAATCCTTTCTGCACACTGCACAGTATCCTAGTGTTATCTTTGATTGTTTACTACTAACTGGTTAGTTAAACTGTAGCTAAATCTAAAGTAAAATCCTAACCAAACAATTACTAAATGAATTAGCATCACAGAGTCACACACATAGGCTGAAAATTTAGATGACGAACTAAATAATTAAATAAGTAGAAAGCATTTTGTGTTGGAGAAACAACATTTCACTTCATTATTTATTAGTTTTAATACTAATGTTACAACATAAAGTTCGTTCATGGGTTGACCGTGATGACCAGCTAATCATGGTCAGACAGCTCTAACAGAGGGAATTCAAAAATTCCAAGAATTCCTCGGATTGTTTTAAATATGACCTCTAGAACAGATCGCTTCTTCACATGTACGTTTTTTAGTAAATAATAAACATTTCGACTCATCGTCAAGGATAAATTAAGAAATAAAAATAGTGTCCGGCATTATGAGGAAATAATTCCATTGATTATTTTGTTTGTACGTTCTCGTTATGACTAGAACATACAGTTATTCTTTCCAACCTAGGCACTTTCTTCACTCTCTTTAATAACACCGATCACTTGTGAATGTTCGATCCTGAACAGAGACTGGAAGAGAAAAGAAAAAAAATAATCAAAACAAAACAAGCCTATGAAATGGCCACAGACAAGAAAAGAGGCATTGTTTCTCTCTGCTGCTCCCATGCCTTCTGTGGCTCCACAAAAAAAGGATTGACCCATATTTAATAAATGGCTGCTTTCTGGGGTGCATCTTGTTAGTCGAATTGCTTTGAGGTTATTCGTGGCTGCTGTGGCTCTCAGCATGCAGGAGTGGCTGGCTGCATCTCTGCCCGAGCCTCTGATTGGCTGAGAGAAACTGAGACATTTGTGTCCGAGCAGTGTTCAGCGGCTGAGTGGCCGAAGGCAGGTCAGCATAAGAGGGGTGGGTGTGTCTAA
Organism: Duopalatinus emarginatus; assembly: GCA_028565595.1. NCBI lineage: Eukaryota > Metazoa > Chordata > Actinopteri > Siluriformes > Pimelodidae > Duopalatinus > Duopalatinus emarginatus. Next base: position 7,626,416 of record JAOVVF010000042.1, on the reverse strand, counting down.
AATATCTTTACATACACACAGAAAGATACACAGGTGCAGAGGCACACACAGTTCAGTGTCTTCTCTGTCAGACTCTCTTTCACATCTCCTTTGAGGTGGCGTGCAAACGTCTTCAAAGCCAAGTCCCGGCTTTCACAAAGCGGCCTGTATGAATTGGTGAGTTCCTGCTGTTTAGACCATGTGCTTGCTAAAGATTGAGAAAATGCAACTGGATTTTTAACATGTATTAGTAGGTTTACTCTGAGTACAGACACAGTTTGTGTCTGTTTTATTATCTGTCTTGTGAACTGTTGTGAACCAAGTTCAGAGTGATTACAGGGTTTGGTGTCCATTTGGGATGGAATGTAAAGCAGGGGCAGGTGGCTGGTGCAGATTGGGTCTTGTTAGACAGCTGTTTGTGCAGTTGTAAAATATGATGTCCTATGAACACAGGCACCAATTAATACAGCACCACTAATGGTATTTTTTTGCTGTTTTTCAAAACAAATCCACTAATGTACTTTAAAACCATGTCTATGTCATATGACCTGTCCTCTGAGCCACTGGGATTCCTTATACTCACTCTTTTTGAAATCATGCAGCAACAAGCTCATCATGTTCTGAAGGTTGCTGAACCTACAACATCATAACTGTGTACTGAGATCCTGAGACAACAGCTACTCCAGAAATACGAATCCTAAAGCTTTAAGATTTAGTACATGGGCACACTGGATACACTATTTGGTAGATTCCTGACATTACATCATGGTGTAGCAGATGCTCATATAAGTGTTTGAAGACCTAGCTGAGAGAGAGAAAGAGAGAGAGAGAGAGAGAGAGAGAGAGAGAGAGAGAGAGTAAGTGTGTGTGTGTGTGTGTGTGTGTGTGTGTGTGTGTGTGTGTGTCCATTGAGTGGTGGGCTTTAGGCTGGGGGCTTTTGTTGACTCAAAAGGTATTCAATTGTTTCAAAGCACCCATCATTGCTAGGCAACCTAGCTCTGTGATTGCGGCATCCCTTTTCTGCTTTAAGGGATCAAGTTCAGTGCCCCAACACACACTCTCACACACACACACACACACACACACACACACACACACACACAAAGAAATGTGTAGTTTAGGAGAGAGGGGGGAAAGAGTTGGAGGAAGAGAAAAGTTGGATTTAAATAACCATACGGAAGAGGTGGAAGACTCACATGGAAAGTTTTCACCAATTACGTAAAAAAAGGGCTATGCTCTATATTGTTCTATATGTTCTATATATACGGCTGCAATATATATATACATATATATATATATATATATATACATATATATATACATAATACATATATATGTATGTATATATGTGTGTGTGTGTGTGTGTGTTATGCCTAAGTCTGTGCATGTCTAAGTCTAAGTGCATGCACTAAGGCTAATGCTAGGCTATTTGTGTGCAGACTTTGAGGAGCAGCTGTATGATAACAGGGTAACTGGTCAGACATTCCGGCACCCTTCCTCTCAGAGTTCAGAGGACACCTCCACTACGCTCAGCCGGTCACCTTCTTCACTCAACAAGAAGCCAGAGTTTGTCTTCCTGGTAAATCTTCTTGTTTTCTTCCAGATTTACATTTGGTGTTGTGGTGTGTATATATACTGATAGACAGACAGAGAGACAGACAGACAGACAGATAGATATATCTCATTTCTTTATACCAAACATAAACGTTTCGAGATCGTCATTTATGATTGATTTAGGCTTTAAGTATAATGGCTAATTCTAGTCTCAGAGAGTCATAGAGCATGAATTATTTCCCTGATACTCCTTATACACTCCTGGATGATCAGCTGTCAGACATAAAACAAAAAAGACCATTTTTTTCTCGATGTTTTAAATATTACATTAAACACCCTAAGAGGTTTTGTGTAAGTTGCCCCAAAACATCAGGTTTCCAAATAGAAAGTTAGTAAGTTAGTTACAAAGAACACATGTAAGTAAGTAACTTCCTTCATGAATAATCTAATTCAGCTAATCCGTTTGCCTTTCTTACTCCTAGCCTACAAATAAACAGGTGTGTGAGGATGAGACGACGTCATTAGGGATCCGGGCTCAGGACCCGTCAGCTTGTGGTTTAGAACGCTCCCACCTGGGCTGGAATTCTTCAGTGAGACCTCCAGTTGCTGAAAAACCTCGCTGGCACCTGAGTCGACACTCCTCTGCACACCTCGTCCCTATCGATGTCACAGGTAACGGACACCTAACATATCCCGCTCTTGCACTTTGTTTGCGCTTTGTTTTTATTTAAGTAATTTACTGATTTCTCTGAGTCACAGTTTGCTTTTGTCTGTTATTAGCAATAGGTGATAATAATTTGCATTTTCTATTAATTAAATTTGATAATTGGACAAAATAAAAAGAAGTTTAAATTAAAACAAAACATTTCAAAGTGTGTCTAAGCACTAAGTTACTCTGTGGTCTGAACTGAGGTTCAGCCTGGGTCAGGCCTTTTAGGATTTCCTACATGACATCATTTTCCTCATATTGTTTCCTTGACACATTTCTTGTATTTTTATGTGGAACCTTAAAATGCTCAGCCTGAGCAATATAACTTGTACCACATGCCAAATCATCTCCTCATTTCCACTCATGGGTGCTGTGACATTTTTTATCTATGAGTACCTCCTACGTATCTCAAGCTGTCACCCTGTTTTACTCAGTTTTCAGCTCTTCGTTTGGCATAGCACCAGAACTTCCAGTCTCTACGTTCTCCTATACTTTCCGCATCATTCATTTCTAATGCTCAGTCTTCTCATTTTATCTCCTCTTCCCCCTGTATTCTTCTTTTCTGATTGTCCCCTTTTTGGTACTGTCCATTTCTTCTCTTTGGGCTCAGTGCAGTAGAGTAAGCTAGCTCTGTGAACTCTGTTAATGCCATACGCAGGCAGCCTGGGGTCTAATTCGCAAAGAGGTGCCATTCCATTCCCTATCCGCCTAAGAAAATGAACAGGTAGCTGTTACCATGGAAACGCCCAGCTCTTCCCTCTTAGCTTGGTGAGGAGGAATGGAAAAGCTGCTCAGAGTGAAAGAAAAGAATAAGAATAAGAGAAGGTGTTTGAGTGTAAAGCAGAAAGAGGCAGACCCTTTCCCCTCCTCTTTTTCCGTTTTCATGAATGGTGCAAACATACTTGTTAGGTGAAAATTCGGCTTCCTTGGGCTTTTTTTTTGTTTTTGTTTTTTTTGGGTTTTTTTTTGCGAGACAGCAGTGCTGGCTCATTGGTTAAGGATTGGGCTACTTCAGCTATGGAAGCTTGTGCGTTCAAATGTCAGCATGACTTAGCTGCTGCCGTTGTGTCCTTGTGTACACCCTTAACCTCTAACTGCCTAGTTGAATCGGTCCCAGTTGTAAGTTACATCGCAAAATGAACAAATGCAAATGTGTAAAAAGTTTCTTAAGGGCAAGGCTTGACTATTACACAATTGTGATAGTAGTAAACATCCTGAAGCATTTCTTATTTTAGTACGACCTGTACACTTAAAAAAAGTTAAATCATTTTTGACCACTATGCAGTGGAATAGACCGCCACATCTGACCCATCCATGCAGTGAAATACACACTAGTGAATACTCGGCACAGTGAGTACACATCCCCAGAGCAGTGGGCAGCCCATACCTGCAGCACCTGGGGAGCAGTTGAGGATTAGGGCCCTTGCTCACAAGCACTTCGGTCAGGTCTTGTTGGTCGAAACCTAGGACCCCAGGGTGGGTTCCTTAACTACAAGCCTATCTACTTTAGAGATTTAACACGATGGCCATAGTATGATTTATGTGAAGGGAATCTTGTGTTACTAATCATTTTGCAGCAGTCATATTCTTAATGCACTACTAGTACAGTAGTAAGTTACCCTACAGTTTAGTGTTTAGGGAAGTACCAGAGTTGAGCAATGTAGTTTTGAGTGGTACATGTGCAGGTTTAAAAAGTAATTGCACATTGCTGTTGTTTGTGTTTTAATCAGTCTATTAATATCAGCCCTTTTCTCAGAACCATTCACTCAGACACTGTGCCCTGTCTACATGTCTAGTGTCTTATTCCATTTCCAAAATATCAACTAGGCACCAACAAGTCACAAGTTATTCTTCATCTCATGCTGGCCATTCTGCATGGTGAATATAGTACTTGATGCTGTGTACCAATCAAATCTGTTGCATAAATACCAGATATCTTTAGTTGACATTTCTAGAAGGTACATGTCTAGAATATGTCAGTTTTGTAAACTAGATGTAATTAATAGAGTAAACCCTATTTAGATTCAGCCTAGTATTTGTCTGAAAACTTCTAAAAAAAAAAAAAGGATTTAACTCTGATCAGTTTGATCAGATGGCCATTTATGTTCGAAGGCATAGTGTGTCTCAGAAACAAACTATTCGATCATTTATATATTTTACACACACATATTTTGACCGTCTGTCACTCAGATTGAGAAGTGATATCTCGTGTCTTGCCTCAGGCCAGAGCTTTGATAAGCACGCCAGCGAACTCCAGGCCCCCTTTAGAACTGAAAAGGCGGTTAACCCAAAGACCATCCGCCGCCCAAGGAGTGTGATCGCAGGCCCTGATGTCACGCTGCACTGCCAAGGTGACCAGTAGGAAGTTAGAACGTTCTGATAGGGTCTGAGAGCAAGAGGAGATAGACAAAAGCATCTATGTCAGTGGGCCACAATGTGTGCTTTCTTGCTACTATGTATGCTTTTTTTTGCCTCAGTGGAAGAATGTATTAGCTTTCACACATTATTTAGTATTTAAAATTGCATGCTTATAGAATTATAGTGAATATGTTTGTGCTCTCGGTTTCTAAATTCAGTATATTTTTATCTTTCATTAGGTGATGGCAAGATTCTTGCTGTTGATCTGATACAAGGTGCCTGTTCTCCTGACTCTTCCCAGCCAAGATCTCTGGAACCCACCACCGAGAATACAGGAGAGCAGCACATACCCTTACGGAAAACTCAAAGTGACAGAGAGCACAGTGTCCCCCCATCCCCCAAAGTCCCCAAAGGCATGATGGACCATGCCACTCTTATGTGCCCCAGCTCTTCCTGGAATGGTCCAAAGGGTTCCACCTTCTCTCCCTCCTGGAATGACTCCTACAACTATGTCCTAACCCCAAACCCAGTTTCCAAGCACCCCTTGTCCAAAGCTGGAACATTAGACTCTGGTGGAGGTGGCCTTGTGTGCCCTTCCCAAACCAGCTCTACCATGCCCATGAGCTCTGTATCACACTCTAGCTCCTTCACTTTCATCTCAGAACCTTCTGGACACAGGACTTATGCAGTCACACAAGGAAATGCAATTAAAGGAAAAAGAAATGAGACTGAGGGTGCAGCATCCATTCCAGCTGCTGGTAATGGCCTTAACAAGTGTGAGCAAGAGAAGAGATCAACACAGGCCAATGCTTTCAAGTTCCGTGAACGCTCCCTTTCAACACCAACAGATTCTGGGTCTCTCTGCTCAAGTGACAACATGTGCTGTCCAGGGGAGACAGTGCCTATAGTTCGTGAAGGTGAGAGCTATGCCATGCTGTACCCTAGCAACAGCTCTGAGGACAACACCAGCACTGACAATGTGTCTGTAGCAACAGGGTCGGACTTCTTCCCAGTGAGTAGACTGAGGTCACGATCACGAAGCATCTCACTAAAGAAACCCAAAAAGAAGCCACCACCTCCAGTACGCAGCGTGTCCCTAGTAAAGAACTTGTCAGCAATTGGTGGCATAGGCTCACACCATGGTGAAGGACATATCAGAGATGGTAGGCCTAAGAGTCTCTTCATTCCGCGAGATCATAGTTTCCAGGATTCATTCCGGCCCGAGTTTCTTATGGCATCTAAACCAGATGAAGAGACACACAGCAGTTTAGAGACCACCTCTGATACTTCTCAACCCCCTGACAGAGAAGCTGACTTTACCCCTCACTGGCACCTCAGTGAGTGGAAGTCTAACAATGACCCTTATCGTTCATTATCTGGCTCCAGTACTGCTACCGGTACAACAGTAATTGAATGCGTTAAAGTGCGTGGAAGCTCAGAATCCCTGAATTCACCACCAACCTCTCGTGCTACTTCCCCTTCCCCACTTTCCATTGAAGCAGAGACTAAGGTCTCTCCATTTAAGCCTCCATGTCTTATGTCTCCCTCAAGTGGATACTCTAGTCAGTCTGAGACCCCCACCCCAACTATTACAAACTCCGCCATCACTGGACTCATCCCAGCAGGGTGCAAGATGCGCCCAAAGATCCCAGAGAGGAAATCCTCGCTTCCAGCCACCTCACCAAAAGACAAATCTCAGTCTCGTCTCTCTTTTGAGTTACCTGTGAATTCCCCAGTAGACTTGTCGTCTGTCCAACCCAAATCTAAAGCTAGCCGGAGGCACTCAGACACATCTACCACCAGCAAACCAGGAAAACTGAGTCAGTCATCACAGCCAGTCGTTACCACAACAGATCTGCGAAACATCAGACTCCGTTCAGTAAGTCGCTCAGAACTTGAGGACAGTCCTGATGGCTCCTCTGACATCATAGAGGAGGAGCAAGGACGTGACATTAGCCCTCCTACCACCCCATGCAGCTCTAAGCCACCCAAGCCACCAGTCGCAGTAAAGCCACCTCTTCCCAAACGACCCGTGAGCCTGATGCTCAAGTCTCCATCATCATCACCCTATGCTCAGGAATCTCCACCAGCCTCCCCAGTAGATCGACCAATGCCTGTAGCCAATATCTACATGGTGGTCAGGAAGCCTAAACCTAAGAGGCCATCCCAATCATCAATCAGTCCATGTGCAGTTACACCTCAAGAGCAGGTGCCAAGACATCCACCCCCTCTACCTGAGTTTGACCTAGAACATGGGATACCAATTGAGGAGGATTTTAACTTTCCTTGCAGTCCAGAGAAAGAGGACATAGGCAAGAGTCTTCGTAGTCAAAGTCCCATTTCCTGCATAGCTGAATTAGACAAGAAGAAACCCAAGGTGCCACCACCAGTACCTAAAAAGCCTAATGTTCTTCTCTTACCTTCCCCTACTGCCCAGGCCCCAAGCAATAGCACTACAGAAAAGCCAAGCCTCCTACTTGATAGTGGCTCTCAGTCACCTCTAGGCCCACCACCATCAGAAGCTGAGGAGGCTTCTTATAACGAAGATGACAGAGAAATACCTGCTATTCAGGAATTCAAGGAGATTCCAAGAAGTAGTGAGAGCAGTGTACATCATGGAAATCAAGGACAGCTGGAGGTGCTTGGAAATGATGAAAACCATGCTACAACAGAGGATGACATCACTAAGGCTATTGGATCTATTCAAGATGTTGACAGAAAGGCATTCACTGCAGATTTAATGCCAGGTATTTATTCTTTTTAAAACGTGGTGTGATTCATCATGCAGTAACAACTATAAAAAATAAAACATATAATACAGTGCTTATTCTATTATTAATTGTTTAATTTGACCATATGTATTTAAAATGTGCTCACAGAAGTTCCAGTAGAGGAAAATAGCTCTGTTAAAGACAAGACAGAACTGCACATCACTGAAGAAACGGATGATGATGTGCTTGTCCACACACCTACCACCCATACAACTGAAGACCTTTTTACCATCATACACAGGTCTTATCAACACTGGTTCATTATAGTTATCGCCTGTTGACTGACAAACTGCAACCTTAATGAACATTAATGAATAGTACAAAAAACACTGTACATCATTTTTTTGATAAATGCAAAAAAATAACAATGCCTTTTTCTTACCCAGATCTAAGCGGAAAGTCCTTGGTCGTAAGGAGCCAGCATTTGGCAGTCGTCAGAGCCTTGTTTCACCTGTGAAAAGCAGCAGCAGTGACATTCGAACACTGACACTGGGCAGCGCTCCAAGGTCAAACTCTCGGAACGAGAACTTCATGGCTCTCCTCCAGAAGAAAGGCAGCAAGTCAAGCAGTGGAACGCGGGTCTCTGCCATGGAACTGCTGAAGAGCACAAACCCGTTGGCTCGCCGTGTCACTGAGTTTTCTCAATCAGATCTGGATGCTGCTGGAACTGATCCATCAAACCAGTGATTCCTCTTGTAGACAACCAAATGTAATGGCTGATTTTCAGTTAGTGCTCCACTGCACATCTAAATTGTTTCGCTTCCCAGGATCTTGCACTGTCTGAAGTATGGTGCTTTTGAGGTGTTTCGTATCCTGGGTCTCAACGTTTTGTAATGTTGCTGTGGAGTACTGTCCATATCCAAGGAAGGGAACCCAGTGTTGATGTGAGGTTCTGAAATAGTTGGGTTAGCATTGTGTTTTACCACTGAGAATGTGTTACATTAACACATCTGCGGAAATATACAAATGGTACAAAGGCGGACCAGCTTTTGTATCTAATCAAATTTGTCAATGCCCACCTTCAAAATGCAGAATTATTGCAAGTCTAAGTAAGGCAATATTTCTTTTGTGAGTAGGATAGAGTTTGGAAAACAAATGTGTTCACACAGAAAACATGACTCTCCTGGTCAGAAAAAGTAACATTCCATATAGAAAATGTAAAACAAATTCCCTTAAAAGCACTTTTTTTTTTACAAAAGTAGTTTACAGATAAACTATTTGTCATTGTTCTATGTTTATGTCCAAAAACAGACCATATAAAAGACCATGTTTAGCCTTCTGGGTTTTATTTAACTCAGAATAAAATGAAATATACTATATTTAAGTGTATGTTTAGCGTTTTTGTGACTTACCTTAAAACTGCCCGTTTTCGGCGTGTTTACAACTAACAGGGACTAAAGTCACAAAATGGACGAGCTTCATGCTATATTTTTCATCTGAATCTAAATTATAGATCTTCCCTCACTGCCGGTACACAGTGTGTAGTGATGTTGTGTATGTGTAGCACATACACACAATAAAAAAAACAAAACCACCACAGAGCAGATTATGAGAACAGTACTAAATGAAAGAAAAAAGGAGCTGGAAACAAAACAAAACACACAAGAAATGATCAATGACTACAGACAGAAGGTTTCAAATCCTCTTAATGGGGCGTTTGATCCTGGATGTCTAGCATGGATAACCTGTCAGGGGTTTCTTGTTCTGGCTACCGATTGAGGAGTCTGCACTGTTTAACACTCAAGGAGCCAAGGAAGGGATTTGCCAAGGACTATGAATGATGAAGAAGAACTTCTTATTGTTGCCTCCATATCTTTTTGACCAGACCTTTGGGAGATGTGGTGCTGCAGAGTGCTATAATCACCACATACCCAAATTTAAAGCTGCAGCTACAATGTGTTCCTGAACAGTTGATCTATGTCCACATTGTATTTGTCACTCACTATATGGTCATTTCATACTATGCATCAAGGCTGGATGTGCTGCTTCTGTGCCATTTATGGCAAATTAGCAGTGAATGCCTATGAATGTCAGGAAGAGGGAACAAAACTCAACAGTTTAGTTTTGTGCGGTTTCTTTTCTTTTTTTGTATAGTCACCGCCCATATCACTGCAGAAAAATAAAATTTATTTCTATGCTATAATGCATAGACAGAGACTATCACGAGAAACTGAGACCTGTGTAAGTTGCAACATCTGGTTTGTCTATCAGCTATTTGGAGACAAAAAGAACATTTCCCACAAAGACTACTTGTTCCTGCCCATTCCTTTAAAATATTTTCTCCCACATGTGACTGTGCTTTTCTGGCTCACAATCAGAATAAAAAAAACCTGGTGCTATTGAGCCAGAGCGCCCTCTGCAGTACAGGAGGGGAAGCACACCTGGCGAAAAATCTGTTCTGACTCTCCTGAACACTGAGGATGAAGATTAAATAAAAGATTTTATTATATCAGTCCTTCAGGTATTCTGATAGCATCTAAATATAACAAAGAATATAAAGTATTACATTAAAATAGTGAGTGAAGCTTGTTTTCAGTATTTAGTGAATGAAAAAAAGACAACCAGTGTTTGTTTGCCTTGTACTCTGGCGTCAAGCCTGTGTTTTTAAATGCCTTGGTAATGCACTTCTGTAGAAATATCCAGAGTTTCTTTTAGTCTTTTTATGAATACTACTCTAAAGGTCATCATTACTCTTGTGTACGCTGTGCTGCATCCATTCTTAGTCAATAATAGTATCGAAATTTCCAAGAGGAAAGTGGAGAGGGAGAGAAAGTCAAAATGCTTAGATATATATGGAGTGGTGTGTTAAAAAAAAAGAAAAAAACAGACTGTTAGAAGCCACGTGTTTTATCACTGAGAGTTTTCACATAAATCTACAGACTGTACATTCCTCCACACAGACCAGAATGATACAGTGACCTTCAGTATAGTAGATTTCTCCATGTGACAACCTACAGTGAAAACATATTCTTGCATCTTTCTCCTTTCCTCCCTCCATCTTAGCCTCTTTCCCATTCCACTAATGACATGTGGAGCTCATGTTTGTACACAGAAGAGAGATGAATCTCAAAAACACCCCAACAAATTGAGAGCAAGGTAAACATTGAGAAATTCAGACTCTACAGGGTTTAGTTTCCGAAAAGCATTGTGCTTAGGATGACTACCTATTGGACCAAGTGACACTAATGCTCTTATAAAACGTGTTTGGCAATCAGTTTAAGTTGGTCCCCCGTTATGCCTAAAAATTCTGCATGAAAAATGACTTACAGCCAGTGCCAAATTAGAAAAGATATACTATATATAAGATATAACTCTACGATAATTTTTTGTCAAATTTTAACAGAGAGATGACTATAACAGATGATTATTCAGGCTAATAAAGTTCAGTTTAGAGTTTATTGACTCTCTGAAGAAAAAGCTTTAATTACAGTTTGTCCTTGGGACAAAAAACCACTTGGGTGGGAAAGAAAGAAAGTATTGGGAATTATATTTTTGTTATTTTATCATTGGAAAGACATATATAAAAATTCTGAATATTATGAGCCTCCCTCTCCAGCAGTAAGGATATGTAGCTGTGAGCTCTTCAAGCAGCTATGTCTTGCCTATGTGCTAAAAAAGTTACATAAATAAATTATTTTTCTTGCTTAAATGCTTTCTTGGAGTCTTTATTTTTTTTAGTTTTGGTATTTATAAAAAGAAAAACCGATATTAAGTTTACAGATATTATAATGCAGACTATCTACAACACTATTAAAAAGTTCAGATTTTTGTCTTATTTGAGGTTTGTGTTCTATTAGGAAAATAATACACATTTAATGTTTTTTCTGCTCTATGTTCCTGAGTTGGACAAGGACCATTAAAACTGTATTCAGAATGTTGACTTGTTTTCCTTTCAAAAAAGTGAAGAGTGGAAAATTATTCATTCCATGGTTTATGTAATGGTGCCTGGACAGAAAAGTCAGGACTGCGTTGCCCTCTTGTGGATAGACCAAATGTTGCAAAATGGCAGCAAAGATTTTAAAGTTTAAGGGTAGGGATAGATTTAGGTTTAGATATAGCATTAATATGTTGGGGTACGCTGTAGGGCTACATCCATGTTGGCTAAATCTACATTCAAACTTCACCATCTCTGCACTGCACAATGAAGCCCAGATGGACATGTGCAGAAGAGTGTCTGAAAGTGCAATAAACACCAGGATGTGTCAATGGACCCAGACATCATCACTATGATTACTACACATATTATAGATTAAAGATTTACATTTACAGCATTTGGCAGACGCTCTTATCCAGAGCGACTTACAAGGATATTGGTATTACATGTAGGCCAACGTAGTGTTAGGAGTCTTGCCCAAGGACCCTTATTGGTGTAGCACAGACTGGCTGCCCAGCTCAGGAATCGAACCCAGGTCTCTCACATGGGAACCCAATGATGTCACATCTGTACCACACCAACCAGACAGATCATAGTTCTTTGTCAATAATATTTAATAAAAGTGAATAATCAGAAAGTTTAGGGGATACAGCAGATAGCAGCCGTCTGCAAATTGAGACCCATATCGAGAACACAGCACACAGTCATGCCCAGATTTGTTTAACTGTATATATCACAAACACAACTGCATACTGTACAATACTGCACAGATAACATCAAGGAAACAAACAGAAAATGTTACAATAAGAAGTTATCCAGAAGTTACTAGCACTGTGTTTTCATCTTCCTTTGTAACCTTAGAGCCGTCTGTGTTGTGCTTTGGAAAGGGGAGGGAATGGAGAGAGAATCCCTGGTTGGTCCATGTGCTGAGGACTTCTGCTCCAGAGCAAGCTGAGCCCTGTGCCATCAGTCGAGTGTTTCCTGTTTCTGACAAGCACAGTGCACTGCTGCACATTAGAAGCCCATATTTTATCAAAGTGGAAACCCCAACCCCTCACCCCACCATCCACACACACACACATACACACGTGCTCAGAGCACCCTGCAGAGGAAAGCCTGCTATCACTTTACAGATACACAGCGACATGGAGGATGTGATGGACTCCTAGTCTTCCATAGTCGGTAGGTCAGGCATGCCTGTAGTCATGGGGTCTTTTCTCACACCGGATGTCTGGGTCTGACTTTTCCAGGTGGTGGGCACAGAATCAGGACAAGTGAATCTTCATCAGTGGTTTAAATGCTTCATGGCAGTCTTTGCTCCTGAGTTGGAATGGTTTTATTTTTGGGATCCCATGGAGCCTCATCTACAGTGATGCAGCCTGAGGAACCTGTGCGTCAGGAACTGCAGTTTTATTATGTGGTGAGTTACGATGTACTTCACAGTGGGTTCAAGTCATTTTACTACTTATAACAACCAGACTCTATTAGTCTTTATCATGCCTTCATCTGTCTTGTCTGGGCAAGCCTTGGTTTTAGTAGGACCATATCGTATTATATGTAATTTACTATAATTCAAAGCTATGTTATTTGATCTTTATATATTCCTGTTTAGAAATTCAGATAAGATGATGCTTTCCGATGGCATACATATTTCTGTTGGCGACATAAAACAAAACAATTCCTGCTGGTTTATTGCCTGGATTTATAGTTTAATGAGCACTTGTTAAGAAACTACGACATGTATTCAATGACTGTGACTTCTATGAGTTTATAACAGTGGCACATGACTCATAATGCAGTAGCTGTTCCTGCGTCAGGTTTATTATCAACTCTTTAAACTTTAACGTCAGTACTAGCAAAGTTGATGTTCTCGTAGATAGGAGTTAAACCACCCTTTTCTTTCTAACTGAGTCATTCACAAGCATACTATATAACATGGTGAAATTAAGCAGCTGACTTTATAATTTTAATGCAAATGGATTTTAAATCATTGTTGAACATTAGTTACAATCAAAAAATCAAAAGTGCATTATTTGTGATTGAATTAACATGAGTCACCAGTGCTGTTTTTTTTTTTACGCTTATCAGATGCTTATAAGACGTTTAATGAGAAAACAGCTGTTAAATGTCAAAGATCTGCATGCAAAGTCCTGGCTTGTAGCCTGGTCCACTCCAGTCCCATTATATACAACACTTATTCACCTATAGTCACTTATAGACTCCTAAGACACCCCTCAGGCTCTCAAGATGGAAATGAAGGAATACGGTAACAATAATAAACAATAGGAATAAAAAAATGTGATTGTGAGAAGTTAAAGTTGTTCAAACATCTGGTTCAGGAGGGTATTGCTCAACAAGCTGAATGCAACACAATATAATTAAGACCACATGTCACAGGGTAAAGTAAGAGTGTCCTCTTATTTGCTGCCATTAGCTTTATTTGGGCTGTTCCTGAACACCAAGGCAATATTTTACATGACCAGGTGCAAAGTCTCTGCAGTCTTTGTGTCCATTTTGCTGCTATGTCCTCACAAATTCAGGATCCTGCTGCTTCCTCTAAACTTTTAATTGAGCACAAACAGTTTATGTAAGAAAGAAAATCTCCTAAATGGATACAAATTACATAAGGAGAGGTTCAGCTCTGAAGTGCTGTGCCTGTTTGGCGAGTACGGCACGTGATCCACTATTTAAATCAGCAATATATCAGCAATAATACAAAATTTATTGCATGATTAATGCAGAGCATAGATGTGTGGGTGGAAATGTGTGCAGTATTCATGCTCTTTTCACTGAGTGCTTTATGGCACTGTCATTGCACAGCCATAGCAGAAAGCAGATACATCTGGAAAACTGGTGAAACTCAGACATGTGTTGAACATAAATCTGTTCACAAGAAAAATT
>JAOVVF010000042.1:7596972-7608410 GCA_028565595.1 Duopalatinus emarginatus | reverse complement strand
TCTGGGCAAATCGCTCTAACAAAATAAAATAAAATTTAAATAAATAAATAAATAATAAAAATCAGCTCCCTCCTTAGTCTTCCGCTTCCTTTTTGTTTTGTTTTGTTTTTTCTGGCGCAGAGAGAAAGGTAAATGAGCGATATGCAGAGGTGGTCGGAGGGTGTATGGGGGGCCTCAAATAAAAATCTGCTTAAGGCCCCATAAAGGCTTGGGCTGGCCCGGAATGAAGGACAACCAGTGAACCAGTCATCATGGATGCCTTTATGTATGGGGAGCAAAGACCAGCCCATCTGGTCCGATTACACAGAGGAGCTACTGTAGCGCAAATTACTGAAAATGTTAATGCTGGCTATCTGGTCAGAGTGCCCTTGCTGACCACTGTCCACCACAAAAAGTTACTACAATGGGCATGTAAAAAATGGACCATGGTGCAATGGAAGATGGCAGGCTGGTCTGATAAAACAAGCTTTCTTTTACATAATGTTGACAGCCGGTTGTGTGTGTGTCACTTACCTGGAAAAGAGATGGCACCAGGATGCACTATGTGCAGAAGGTAGGCTGGTGAAGGCAGTGTGATGCTCTGGCCAATGTTCAGCTAGAAAACTTTGGGTCCTGGCATTCATGTTGATATTAATTTGACATGTATCACCTACCAGTAAATTGTTGCTGACCAACTACTCTCCTTCATTGCAACTGTAGTGGCTTCTTTCAGCAAAATAATACACCTAGTCTTGCAATAAAAATTGTTCAAGAATTGTTTGAGGAACAGCATGATGATTTGAGATGTGCTAGATCTGTGAAGTCCCCACTTTGTAGCTTACAGGTCAACTTAAAGGACCTGTTGTTGATGTCTTACACCTTCAGAGGTCTTGTGAAGTACATGCCTCAATGGATCAGAGCTGTTTTGAAAGAACACGGGCAATGCAGTATTAGGCAGGCATGTTTAATGTCTCAGAAATGAATGCCTTTTTTGGTGTTGTTGTTGTTGTTTTTGGTGAAAATTGCAGTTGTGGTACTTTATTTAACACTGCTGCACTGTGGACAGAACATCAGCAATCAGTAGTCAACTAGCACTAAATTATACCACATTTATAATCAGAACTGTTCCCATGAGTCAGAGCTAGCTGTCAAATGCAGCACTTATGTTTAGTCATACTACAGCATTTCATTTCTTCCATAAATATTAATCATACAAATATTTCTCCTGGGTTTTTTTTCCAAGTATATTTATGGAACAGTTGCTTTGTTTATTTCACTGTATGCCTGGTGTTTGCCAATATCCCAGCATGCAATACAACCTATTGGCAAAAGTATGTGTTAAGGCAATCTGTGTTTTAATTTGTAGAACAGATGTTCATTTGTGAAAAAAAATAGATAATAGAAAATAATAATTGAAGGTAATAATTATAGCGCTTCCTTTCGATCCAGACTGAGTTCTGTGTATAATATAAAATCTCTGTGTGCAAACTGTGTGTAACTTTCTAAGTATGTCTTTTTTTAAATTAATAATTAACTTTCAATCTATTATTAATTAGATATAGGGTTATACTTACAGGCAAGATTATAATATTACAACTAAAGAAAATGAAAATATTCTTCTTCTCATGATTTTCAGGACATTTATATGAAGTGAAGTAAAGTGACTCATTGTCCACTGCCCTTGTTCACACAGAGGAATTTGACATTTACCCCATCCAAGCAGCAAAACACACACAAGTGACCACACATACAAGGGGGCAGTGAATACACTTGCCCAGAGCGGTGAGCAACCCTATCACAAGGGCCTGGGGAGCAGTTGGGTGTTCGGTTATTTTTTAACCTTATGTATATTTGTAAAGGTATTATCAGTAGTACACTAACCATGTTTGATGTTATCAATCACCACTTCCATTTCACATATGTCGAGTTGTTTTTGTTAAACTTTATTATTATTATTTTTATTATTTTTGGTCTGTTTTTAGATATTTTTTAAGAAAATATTTGAACACCAACAACAGTCTGTATGCCTGGTTTAATTATTGTAATTTGTGCTTTAAAGCAGATAGCACCTCATACTTTGTCATTCACTCATTACCCTACAGAGGGCAGTACAGTCTATTGTCTGCAGCTAAGGCATGGCGCTGGTGAAAGTTGACTATAAACAATTTCATTTATTGTATAACCACAATATTAATGTTTATACACATATAAATGAGATTTAACAGTGGAAAGCCAGTAAGGAACTGATTATGAGTCAGGCTGAGGACAGCATGTGTAGTTAGATGAAACTGTATGAAGGCAGTGTGTGAGTTGACATATCGATTTACTTGCTCTTATGTAACCGAGACCTTGTGTCTTAGCCCAACCCATCAAAAGCGTTGCCTGGCTCTATGATGTATAGCAAGAAATCGCCAGAAATGGAGATCCTCATAGTCTGTAGAATGTACTATAAATCTTACTGTTTTCCATAAGCTATGACATTCCAGGTTTGGCTGAGGTCCATGTGGACCACTTTTTGTTCTCATATTCCTTGCTTTGGAGTTATGTGGTCTGATCAAAGACAGTGAAAGGGCCACATTATAGAGACAACAATCTGCCTGTTAGACACCAGTCCCCTAATGGACACCACTTTTAGTAGAGCCTCTGTGTAAAACCACCAGCTGTTGCTTAGAGGCATTTACAAAGATCATTTACAAATGTTTAGCATAATAAACACAAATGTTTGAGCGTAGTTTTTTTATAGCAATATTTTGGCTTTATAATTAGAAAAATATTGTCTTGGGTTGTGGTTGTGGTAAGCACTTAAAATAAAAACACATTGTAATGTCTGAATTTTTTGGTTACCATTTTGGAATATTCAGACAATATTTAGTGAGTATGAGTCACCTGTACAGCTGATGCAAGTCTATGGACAAAACAGGATAAGAGGAACTTAGATGTGGGGTCGAGGGTCAAACACATGAAGCTGAGCTGTCCTTCTTCCTTTGTATGATTGCATGCAAACATTCACACTGGAAAATGTATCCATCCACTGGGACAATGGTCATCATTTCTTTTCTGGAATCACATGGAACCATTTATAGGGTTCTTCCTGGAGTCCTTTTTGTGGTTGTAATGCAAAGGTTTTGAAGGCGTTAAAATTGGTCTACTTGGTCTAATCAATGCAAGGACTTCACTGGTGTAATCATTGCACCAAATCCAGGTTCTGCTTCTGAAACCAGTCAAAAAAAGAGACACCAAGTCGATCTTCAGTGGTAATAGATTTTCTGGCTGCTTGACTATTTTATATCATTTTATATCATTATATCATTTTAAGAATGATAGAGCAGTATCCGAGTCTGAAGTTCACGTCTCTCACAGAGATAAGACCGCCTTTAAACATCTTGTTTGTGCAAGTGTTGAATAGATCAGATTTTACACCTCACGCTGCACACATTCCTGACTATCAATTCTAGGTTAGCAGAGCAAATTATGGATGTTACTTTACAGGGAAACATTAAAAGTTGTCGAGTTTCCTGGATCATCTTAGAGCCTGTTTTTCAGGTAATATTCATAAACATTCCTTATTCAGGCGATATTTTGCTTGTATCACATACCTTGTATCACATGTTATTTTTGAACTAAGTGAGTAGCTATGCGATGTGAGCATTGCACTAGCTATTTCTGTAATCTTCCAGCCTATGCTACATTATTTTATATATTACTTTACATTCTGATAATGTTCTCTGTTAGCCGAGTCATGGGTTTGGTTTGACAGCTTCCTGTAACGTTGAGGCTTTCTGGTGTGCGTTTGTGCATTTCTGTGAACTTGTTTTCTGTAACACTGTTGTATCACTCAACCTCACTGATCTTTATTCAGTATTTACAAGGGGGATTTTTTTTAGAATATAAAAAAGGACTATATTTAAATTTTTATTTATTGTGGCCTTTTGAAATTAACATGTATTGCATGTTACTGCAGCATTTTTAGGTTTTATTTATTTATTTATTTATTTTATTTTTTTTTTGCATGATGCATTAAAACATTATTACCACACAAAAGCAAGTCAATGACACACACCTGAAGCTATCCTTAATGTTAACCTCAGTAACTACATTTCCTCATAGGAACCAGCCAAATGTGCCCACAAGGTCAAAATAAGCAAATAGTTCTGCTTATGTGTGGATCTTTGGCCAACACAAAAATATAAAAACTCACACACAATACACAAACATGACTTCCTGTCTTTATCAGGACCCTATACTAACATAATCAGTAATACAGTTATGCTTAATAATACAGTGTCCAGTGCCTACAATGCCTAATAAGACTACACATAGTAATACAGCTCATTAACGCTATACCTAAACTTAACCATAAAACCTAACTTTAACACCAGAAAACACAACCTCAACTATGTTTGTGGAGACATTTGGACCAATGCAGAAAAAACATGAACACACACAGACAGAAGAAGAAGACATTTTTAGCTCCATTGTGATGAAACCCCTGTGGGATTTTGGTCATGTGTAAAAGACTGACAGAAGAGTAGTTAAGGTGCTGTTGTTTGTTGTGTTATTGTGTGTGTCTAGGGTGTGTGCTCTGACAGCGTACTTCCATCTCTATATCTACAGGAAGCCTGCACTGGAACTTTCGAGCAGCAATTGTTCCTCACTCACTATGGCTGTTCATTTTCTATCCCACGATTTAAACAGACTGGTGCTATCATCTCTCACATACTGCTTCTGCTTCCAAACGTTTGCATCCTTCTGCACTCTGTTGTAAATAAATGAGGTCACGTCATGAGGTCATCTGTTTCCAATCAACATGCACAGTGCTGTGGATGTTTGAGATTATGTGGAGATTTGTTTCACACTGCAGGTGTTAGTTCATGTGTTTACTGATTCAATTATTACAGCGCAGAACAGATGGACAGTCTTTGATGGGTACAAATGGACATATCCTTGAGTTGATATATGGACCCAAACATACACAAATCAAACCTTTGTGAGTAGGTATAGTGTTTTTGATCGCACTCATTGTGCTGTCCTGCCAGTGTGTAAGCCATCTAGCTGGCATTAGCAAGGAAGATAAGAGAAATCCTGCTAAGAGTGAGTGAAGTGAACTACTGACTGACCCCTGTATTTAAACCATCCATGCAGTGAAACACATACATACACACTAGTGAACACATGCACTAGGGGGCAGTGAGCACAGAGTGTGCCTGTAGCAGTGGGCAACCCTATCCACAGTGCCCTAGGAGCAGTTGGGGGTTAGGTGCCTTGCTGAAGAGCACTTCAGTTGTGCCTTGCTGGTTGTGGGGATCAAACTGGTGGCTTTCCGGTCATGGCTACCCCACCAGAATAGCTTGTATAACCTTGTTCGTAAGATTCATCAATCAAATGATGAATGTTTATGGATGTTTCCATAAGTAAATTAGGAAAGACATTATAATAACCTATGTAAAAGCTCTCTTAATCCTGGGTCCACACACTGGATGCTGGATCAAGAGATAATAAATAACAGTCATTCACATTTCCCCCTATCATTTCCAGTCAAGCAAAAATGTTGTGTACCTCCTGTTACCAGGCAAAGATAAATCTGAGTATGCAGTTATCTAGTGTTATTCGGAGCAAGTTTAGGCTTCTTTTTGCAAAAAAAAAAAAAAAAAGATCAACAAGGGAATTGGCTGTCGTTGCCCTTTTTACATCTGTCACGTTTGTGGACATGTGGCCATCGCACCCAAATTTGATTCTTCCCCAAACTGTTGCAAGCACACAACTGTACAGGTGTTCTTTGTATTCTTTAAAATTACAATTCCACTTCAATGGAACTAAGAGGGTCGAACACGGTCCAGTATTACAACACCCCTCTGTACAAAGTGAGCTCCATGAAGACATTGCTTGCCAAGGCTGGAGTGCAAAAACTAAAAAGGCCTACACAGAGCAGTGTGTCAGTGCCTGACCTTACTAATGCAAATTTCCACACTCACACTCCAAAATCCAGTGGAAGTTTTTCCCAGATGAGTGGAAGTTATATATATATATAACTATATAACAACTAACAACAATCCAGGAATGAGGTGTCAAGGACATAATGTGTGTGATGGCCAGGTTTCCACAAACGTTGATAGGACTTCATGTGATATTACATGTCAGACTTCATGTTCTGCAAGCTTGCCACACTTGCCATGTTTTTCAGCTCAGTAGATAAAATAAAGTATTTTACATGTTTGTTTTTTTTTGTTGTTGTTATCCCCAACTGAATCTAGAGCAAAAAATGAAGCAGATCCCTTGAGAAGTTCTTATTAAAGCTGCATTGCCTCTCCAATCATTTCTGTTTCCTCCATCCCTTCATCACTTCTCATCTCCTCCCCTCTTCTCCACATCTCTCCTCCTCCTTTCCTCCAGTTCACTCTGAGTGTTTACTTTGAGCTTGCACTTGGCTGCCCCGTGGCCCCACGCTGATTTACTCAAGAAGGCAGCAGATGGAGAGAGCCAACCTCTCTCTTTCACACACTCTCTTTATCACTTTCTCACCGTTTCTGTCTCCTGTGTGGATTTTGGGCTCTCGTGCTCCATTTGGACTGGTACTACCTGGCTGTGCACTGAACAGCGACTAAAGAATTAAGAAGTAGCCCCTAGTAACACAGCGTCTGGTTCATATACAGCAGGTAGAGTGAAACTTGTGTATGTGTGTGTGTGTGTGTATACACAGTTTGTATTATGACTATCTGTGTTATGATTGCATATACAGATGTATGGGTCATATGTATAGCTGTTACATTTATTATTTACTAGTGTGTGTGTGTGTTAGTGTGTGTGTGTGTCATGTTTTATTTGAAGTTAAGGCTTATAGTCAGTCTTTTACGTTATCATACTATGTGAGAATATCTGTTTAACATTATATGATGTCTATCCATATTAGTCATGATTCTCTTTGTGTGTGTGTGTGTGTGTGTGTGTGTGTGTGTGTGTGTGTGAATGGCGGAGATAGTAAGAGAGATGAAGTGAGAGATTATTTATGAGAGCTTAATTACGTCTCATTTAATTTGAGTTTTTATTTGAACATAATCCTGCTGTTTTGCTCAGGGTTAACACTGATCCAGCTGGAGAAATACCCAGATATTTTTTTACAAACAGAAATGCTCATTTAGCAGCTATGTAAACAGATTTATTATGCGTTTATTATAATCCGTAGGCTAATGGTGGATATCAAACTCATAAGCAAATGATCCTTCTAAACTGATTGATGATAACTATATTTACCTATTACATTATTACATTAAAACACTCTGGTATCTTCTGTATTTAACTATAGAATGGTTGTTATTTATTTTCTTGACACATTTCTTGCTGTAATAGTATTAAAATGTAACGGATATATAATAACAGATATATAGATATACAATAACTATTGCTTTCACTGATTAGGTAGTTTAACTGCATTGGCTCCACTCTCTGTCACTTCTCAAGACAGTCTTTGTAGTCCCAGTGGTGGTTTAACCTCTATAGTGAATATCAAACAGGACCAGTGAATGAGGGAGATGCTGCTGAATTTAACGACAGATCTCAATAGAGCCCTTGTGCTTGTATCTGAGTAGTATCTGAGCAGTCCATTTTTAACTAAAAATCCCAAGGTATGGTAGCTGATCTTCTCCGGTTCTGATCTAGCAGGTTCAACAAAATATAAAAATCATGTCCAAATAAGTGTGTTTTAACAGGTGGCTGATCAGAGGTCATTTAAGTAGATGAAATCATTAGGTGTGTTGTGTTTGTTGAGGGTCGTCCAGGTTTATGTGTCCAAGTTCATGAAGTTGGGATGCTTTATGAAATCTGGTCTATTATTGCAGACATAAAACCCCTTTTGTTGCATTATGATGTTTTCAGACAGAGTCGAATCAAAACAATGTGAAGAGGCTAAATATAGCTTTTTTACTTGTTTAGGTATACGCTCGAGTTGCCTATTCTCTTGCCTTATTTGGCTTTGGTTAATCAAGCATACCAAAATAAGAATTTTCACCCAACATGTTAGGCAAAACATTAGAGAGTTATCTGGGAGCTCTTGTTTAATTGTATGTGTTCAGAATAAATTGTCCTCATTCAGAGGCATTTCAGGTTCTTTCAGTATTTGTGTGGTGACACCCTGTCTATCGTTTGACATTTTGTATTTTATATATATATATATATATATATATATATAAAATACAAAATGCTTTCCTCAAATGTTTCTCTGTTGCATATATCTGAACCAGACATACTTTTGTTCACATTTTATAGTCTGCTTGAGTCTGAAAATGGAAAATAGCATGAAAAATAGCTAGGGTAAATAGCATTTCAAGATTTCATTTAGACAGTTTGGTGTTTGGTTGCTGAATTCAAATGATTAGACGTATGTCTGTTTTGCTACACTATTTAACTCTTCCTCCCTAACTATAACATAGAAAAAAATGTTTAGATATCTTTAGGCTGACTATTTTTAGCATGCTGTTAAATTTGCTCTTTACAGGAATATCCTAAGATCAAGATTAGAAAGTAAATATAATTGTTCCCACATTGTTTAATAGAACCAAACGTATAGGTAGAAAAACCTATGTATTCATCTTTTTGGGAGCTGTTTGCCAGAATTCACACTTTGTACTATCTAATCATATAATCTGTTAATTTTATTGAGCACTTAATCAGGCCATAATTCAAATCATGACTGGAGTGAACTTGTGGATGGTACACTGTTTTATAAATCTAGATTGCTGTACATGCACTGGTACAACAATCTGTTGCTAGCAGCTTTAGAGAGCTTAAAGAGTTTAGCCACGTTAAGAGTTCATGACCCTCCCAAGCCCAAAAGCTGTATGCTTTGCTTCCTGAGCTCTGGAATCACTTACTCACCTTTGTGCACTAGATAAATGACCTCTTACTTATAATCTGATATCTTAAAGAACATCATATGTTGCTTTAGGCTATTCATTCCAACGGGTTTGTGTGGAAAGTGCTATTGTTCTATTTGCATTGAAAACACTCAGGCAACATGAACCCTGTGGTCCATCCTGCCATATCCAGTTCATTTCAAAGCACCATGCTGGAGGGTGTTAACTGATCATGGGGTCTCTGGTATTCAAAGACAATAGTCTGACTTAAAGTCTGGAGTTTCTTAAACTGGAAAATTGATGTGTGGTCAATTAACTGGATAATCAAGTATCCAAACATAATGCAGGTTATATTGGGAGTGAATCCAGAGACATATTGCTGTGGATGGCACAGGTTTTAATGGTGATTGTTTGGCTACATAACCATAACCATATGGAAAACAATATAAATCTGTTGCCTTGTTTCCAAAGGCCTTTTTTATGTAATTTAAACCATTGTCTGGTTTGCATTATAACATTTAGAAGCAGAAGAAGTAACAAACAGGGTGTATATTATTTCAGATTAGTCTTTGGTATAAGGACTGTATTTTCTCACCAGACTAACAAGTGCCAATTTCACTAATTGCAACCTTGATTACAGAGCCAAGATACATAGTATTACTCCAGTACACAATTATCCAATAATTGACATAGCTTCAGATCTGATCTGAAGGCCTATAAAAGTTAGAGGCATGTTATCACATACAGTTAGGCTATTTCCATATTCTCACATGGTCATGGTTAATGGTTAACAGTAGCTTTATAATTAAAGGAGAATGATGCAACTAAGATTTACTAGATACTGAGGTCAAAAGTAAGCATATGAATAATTAACTTAGAATTAAAGATGATGCCGCATGGGTCTGATCATACTCACCCAGCAGAGAAACAGCAAGGACACAACTTTCGAACTTTGACCTATAACCCTTAAAGCTCAGCAGGTGGTGTGATGATGACTGTAGTGGAAAGTGACCCCCAAGTGGGTACCAGGAAACGGACATGCCGATACTCCAAAATAGAGTTGGTAATACTCAGCAGTTTCTGATCAAATGGACATCCTATGTGTGCTTGTGTGAGTATATCATATCACAGTTGGCACCCAGAGCGAGAAAATTTGTCCAGGACTTTTTAACAATCCTGTCTGATAACAAAAACAGGTCTGATAAGTTTTCTCAGTCATTCTAACTATTAAAGTATACCATTTAATAGGCTTTTGAAAAAAAATGTTATACGGGACAAAAAGGGGCTCATTGCTGACCAATTTATTATTATTATTTTATTATTATTTTAATCTTCTTGCAAAGCTTGTGTAATATATTCTGCTATGGTTTTAGCCTCTGCAAAGAGAAAAGCTGTTAGTTTTTATTATCCCAAATTCCTTTACTGGCAATGGGGATTTTATGATTTTCAAACGAAGAACAAAAGTTAAGTCTCTTAGTTGGAAACCGAAAAATAATGAGAAAATAATCTCAGGAGATAATAAAAATATTATGATAAAAAAGTCAGCACTTTTTTGCTTCACCCTTTTATCTGAGTGATGAATATTCCAGATCATCTTTCTTTCATTGTAAAATATGGCTTGACCAAAAAAAGATCCCTTTCACCCCAAAGCCCATAGCCATGACTGATCTGCAGGATGCTCATGCTAGGGTCATTACCATGTTCGTCATCACTTTCATCCCAGCGGATCTGTGGCTATTCTTTTCCTCTGTGCCTCTGTTTACTGGCTGTCAGCCTCTCGCCTCTATGAGCCCTGAGTCAAGTTAATTCAGCTAAGATGCCCCCTGTGCACTGTGTCTGTGTCATTCCTTTCTTTAATTTCTTTAACACCTTAAGGTTAGCAGGCATTATTAGCTGCTCCAAGTATACTCCTGCACTTGTGTATTTCAACCATATTTACTGATTTTATTTATAATATTTCAGAATAGAATCAGTCTGCCTGATTAGTGTGTGTGTTTGTAGCTGGTACACAGGTTGTAAAGGTGATGTAAATGTACCATTTCTGGTATCATAATGTCAGACTATAGAGAGTATATAAATTGCGGAAAGTTCTTGCTTTTATTTACTGAGTAATACTCAGTAAATGTCATGCTTACGTACATCTCTCTACGTACTTTCTACTTTTTGTCTACTGAAGATCACATGAACCCTATTGAGCTCCTGGTGGCAGAAGAAGCCGATGACTAAGTTCTTTTGTTTCAATAAGACTAAAACATACACACAGACATATAAACACACTTATAAACGCCCTCGCGTTAGACACCGGATGTATACAGCCATGTGCGGGTGACCCATGCTATTTGTGTGAATGAAGTGGTGAGATATCCAATAAATTTAATAGCAAATGTGCTAAGATTTACTTTCTTTTTTGCGTCAAAGGTATTTCTAGATGTTTTTGTAATCCCACAATAGTGCTGTGAACTTTCTTCCTGTGTGTCATTCTCCCTTAAGGAGAAGTACGCTATTTGTAGATCATAAGACTGTCTAGACTCAACAGCATAAAGACTTAAGGCCTTTTTACTCTCTCTAGAACATGTAATTTTACTGTGAAATTACTCTTTCTTTGACTCTTTG
>JAOVVF010000042.1:7567988-7579646 GCA_028565595.1 Duopalatinus emarginatus | reverse complement strand
TTGTATGTATTTTTGTCATCTTTGCTAATCCTTCTTTGTTATGAAATTTCCATGCAGTGCATGTTAAGATATGGCTATGTTACAAATTTAAGGAGAAGAACAAAGGCACTGTTTACCAGAAATATATAAACCTAAAAGTAATGATAATGTGTAAAATATGTAGAATTGGGATCAGTTTTTGATCAAAATAAATGTGACCACAGAGCTCGAAACTGAGGAATTTCACTGCAATGTTGACTACATAAAGGCCATTACCACAGAGATTCTCATAAGACTGCATCTCACACTCTTTATTATTCTCATATGTAGAGTATATTTTATATACAAGGCTTCATAAATGGATTCTGTGCCGATTTATTTCTAATTGAATGAACAGGTCTGTAATGAAATAACTCCCATAGCGTTGCTTTCTCAAAGGAAACTCAACCTTATCAAACATCTTCTAATCCCTGTACCAGCATTCACACTAGATGACTTTTAAGACCCCTCGTCTTAGATTCAACCCTTCTGAGAAGTCTGACCCAGTTTATTAAGAGCTTGAGATATAACTAAGGTGCAATAGCTTGAGAGAAACATTTAAATTTTTTGGCCAAAAAAAAGGACTAATGACATCATCTCAAAGTAGAAAGGACTAGAAATAAACATGTAACAAAGCAGTTACACTTTACATTAAGGCTCTATTAACTACAGCATTCATTAACATGTTAAAAAACTTGCATTTACTGATCCAAATGTTAACGGTTACATCTGCATTAACTAGTGTTGGTCGCAGTCATGAGTAACAAACTAATCACTTAATACTACAAGTTGTTTTCTACTGAGGCTGAACAGTGGAGTTCTGTTCATTTCTAACAAATTCACAAATCTCTCTTTTCATGTTAACTTATTGTTAGTTGTGGGTGGAATACATGTGGAAAAAACCCTTCATTTGACATTTTCTACTGGATATAATTTTAAAAAGTACAGATGTGTGAACTAAGATATATTTCTCTTTGCATACAACCACAAGTCAATTTTAGCATGCTAGAATTTTAGCACTCTTTTTGCCCTGAAAAGCAATAGAGAGAAAACTGGATTTAAACAATTAATTGGGTCTGAGGACACTGAAGCATCACAGGCAGTTTAACACATTTAGATTCATCTGAAATGTTTAGACTCCTGTTGATTTCACTATAGAACTCGACTGAAAAATTCAGTCAATTCAAATTTTTAATAGCAACATAGCAAAAGCAATTTTTTTTTTTTTTTTTTTTACAAGTGTGACATTTTCCTGAATTATTTTTATGGTATTTTAAAATTCAGGTGTCTAAATAATTATACAAAAACAGCTGACAGTTTTTTTTTTCTAACTGCAACAAATTTTAGTAATGTTTGTGTTCAATTTAAATAAAAATAGACAAGTGTTAACTGCTTTGTTAACACTGCATGTGAGAACCTGCATGTAAATCCACTAAAGCTGTAAAAAAAATTCATTTCAGAATGAGAAATCAGTGCAGATATTTATATATAAATTAATATTTATACAAAGGGATGTTAGGGATGTGCTGATACACATCTTTGGTACACTAAATACATTAAAGATACATATGATGCAACTACTAATGTAATACGATATGTTTCACTTCTATTACAGTGCAATTCAACATTATTGATTTCACCCAATGTGATTCAACACAAGATGATAAGATGCACAAGTCTTGACTGAGATACTTGATGAGAATTGGCCACTGATAGCAGTGGAGGTGGAGGAATAAGTCTAAATATTAAATTATTGCTCACAAATTAAAGTCACATTTCTTAATAATAAAGCAGTCCACTTATAATTATGAATAAATAAATCAGATTGTATGCCAGTGTGCACTGATTGGAATCTGATGCTTATCATCAATAATAAATATGAAAACTCACAGGTTTAATGGAAGAATGCATCTAAAGCTGATAACCATCATTTGCAGATTTAAAAGGGAATTAACAGCAGTTTGCATTTTGCAGTTTCAGGAAAGTTTTAATACTCGTACCTACATTTCAGTGCCTTTCTAATTTCATCCTCATTTCAGAGACTCTGTGGTCTTCTGGCCAATGCAGCTGCTTTTGTCTCCTTCAGAGACTTGTGTACCAGTATGCACAATGCTTTCAAATAAAAGTATAATCGTAATTTTTGTCCAGTGATTGCCTTTTTTAAATGTTATTTTATATGAACCAGATGACCAAAAAGATGCTGTTGCACTGTTTCCTTACAGATGATCCAGAAGGCCTTCTCTCCTAAACTTCTTCAGAGACCAGACTCAATGTGCAAAAGGTTGAGTGGGAAACAATGGCAAGGTGAACTTTTTTTGGAGATAATATAAGCGTTTTTCAACCATCCAGTGTTTTTGGGAGAATCATTTTGTGTAAGAGTGGAGGGTAAAAGTCAGCAGAGATGAACACAGATGGCGTAGTAGCACACTGAACCACAAAGAGGCGACAGTTACTCAAAAACTGTTGACGGCTGAAAAGAGACTGTAGGAGACACAACCCACAGTGCATAATCCTGTAAAAGCTATCTATAAAAGTATCATACTGTTAAATCACCATACTGATACTACATCAATAAAAAGATTCTTTATCAATGTAGACATGGCTAATGGACTTTCTTGTGAAAACTCTAACCAACTTCTTTATTATCCTATATAACACACACACACACACACACACACACACACCTCAAAACAGCTGATATCTTTTTTTTTATTTGGAATCATCATCTTTTATTTAGTCCATACACTTCATGTCAGTTTGTAACCTTTTCTTTACAATCTGTGCATTGTCAAAAGTGCAACATTGACAGGCAGTGGTTTAAGGGGTGGGCGGTCACATGACTTATGACTCACAGAGCTCCGGTGCTGCATTACACAGGCTTATGTGTGACATTAGCAAACTGGCTTTCAATACAAAAATCTCATCGACATTCATTTGCTATGATCAGTGCTTAAATGTGTCGTTTAAACTAAACAATCATTGGGGTGTAGCTTACAGTATTTCTGGAAAAAAACAAAACAACAAAATACATTTCTAAATCATACATTTCTGCAGCAATTGTTTGCTCATGTCCATGACACAGACAGTATTCCTTATAAATGAACAATTAGCAAAACATATATAAGAAAATATAAACCTAAAATTTGATATAAATTATGAAGTAGACAAAGAAGACTTTCAGTCTCATCCTCTTTCCATTCCTGTGTTCATTTGAATTGGAGGTATAAAATACCCAGTTACTGCTCCAGCAGTTTTAATGTTAATAGATCAATTAAGTCTGCTATAAAAGTAGTATAAAATGTTACAAATACGACGTTTCACCTTACGTCAGTGTACATAATTGCACATGCCTTAAAGGCATACTGCAGTGTTCTCTCTTGATATGCAGTACATGTGAAGTTACAACAGACAAGACGGGAGATATGAACTGTCCAATAGAATAGACTGTTAGCTAATAATAGAAATTAGCTTCATTAAACAGGTTTTTGCTGGAGGTCTTGTCTATAGCAAATACACATACATGCATTACTGTGCAAAAGTCTTAGGCATTCTGTTTCTGTTTTTTATTTTTTTATTTTATGACTACTACATCATCCAGTGAGTACAAAAACATTTTAGATTTCTAATTATTAGTTTTCCGTTAGAAAAAAATGTCTGAATGGCAAAGAAAGCAGTGCATTACATAAGAGACCACTTTTCAACAAAAACATACTGAAGGCTGCTGGGTTGTTGATGCAGAAATAAGAAGCAAGTATGACAGTCAATGTCTCCAGAGGAACTGGGGCTGGTTCTGCAAGATGATCAGTAAAACATAGCAGCTAATTTCTATATAAAACTGTACACCTTGTATCT
Organism: Duopalatinus emarginatus; assembly: GCA_028565595.1. Lineage (NCBI taxonomy): Eukaryota > Metazoa > Chordata > Actinopteri > Siluriformes > Pimelodidae > Duopalatinus > Duopalatinus emarginatus. Next base: position 7,575,776 of record JAOVVF010000042.1, on the reverse strand, counting down.
GGGACTAGGATTTAGGATTAAGGAAAAAAAAAAAAACTAATATTATATATTTATATATTATAATACTGTTTACTGCTCTTTTTCTGTATTTAAATATATAAACATTTAATTTCATCATTTACAATATTTTTATGGACTTTTGCACAGTATTGTATGATAGTTACTGGATTTAAAAACACTGAAATATTCCTTTAATTGTGGCATTAACTCCTGTTCTTATTTCCCATTTATAACATTTATACAAGCTTTATAACAGCAGTAATGCACACTTCTACACGGTTTGTGGAATTTAGTCAGCAGCACAGTCAGTTTAAAACGTTTAAAGATAAGTAGTCCAAAGAGAAAAAGTGAAATGATAAGCAACGAGAAACAAAATGTGTTTACTGAAATTGTCCGGAGCCCATATCTCAGTGAAAATGCAGACTTAGCTAATATCACTGTGTAGGGAAGAGGACTGGTTGAACAAAAAGGACTGGGAAAGAAAATTAAAACATGCTATGCTAAGGTTGTTATGAGGGCCTTTGTCTTTCTCAGTCAGTGGAAGATTAACAACTCGAATGTGCATGCTCCTGCAGACATGTTTATAAGCCACAGGTTGGCTCACAGAGCCTATTAATCAGCTGGGAACCAACACCCCCTTAAAAAAAACCTCCTCAACAACCAGGGGATACATTTACCAAATGCATCTATGCTACAGTGATCTCAGACTGAAATTACAGCAAATGCACATGATGACTGAACAACAGATCCTGTTGTCACATGACTATGCTGTCCTTTGCACTTCAGTGATTTTGTGAAATCCAGACACGGTTGGTTAGGGGGAATTTAGCTCTTCTGACAACCCATAACGCTTCACTTTTCAGAACAACATTTATTTTGACTGCTCTGGGAACATGTTACTGGTCACACTATAACAAATGACCCGCGATTCTTTGCTTCACTTGCTTTCTCCATAGACATCCAGTTAAATATTTACTGAGTACAAAGAGAAGGAGAAAACAGTGGCTTAGAGATAATGAGTACAAGAGTCTAGCTCCTCATTTAAAGCCAGGAATGACTCAGGTTTTTAAAAGCGAGCAATAAATAATCAAGTGATGCTTTTGTATCCATTACTAAACCCAAGTTTTATATTACAATCTACAAAGTGCACACTGCCGTAGTGTGTATTCCACCAAGTGTGCACTCCTTTACAATCAAAGCACTGCATTCGCTTGTCTAAATGTAAATGGCTCAATCCCCAAAAGCTAAACTCAAACCAACGTTATTACTAAACCACAGTACAGGCACTGTGCCTGTTCCCATGATCCTCTCTGTTCCACAGCTTTGGCAACTCACAGGCTTTTTTTTCCCCAAAGAATATCCTGTGAATGATTGCTTACGTCTTTTCAAAGAAAAACACAGTGAAATAATATGACTTTAAACCAGCCAAACCAGGTCACTGAGACTGAGCAGAGATGCATCATATAATTGCCACATATAACATGATATTGTGTAACCTACTCTAGTTATATGAGATGCTCTTATATAGCTAGTGGGCAAACACTGTGGCATATTTTCACAGCAGATAAAAGATCTAGTAAGAGCATCTCCAACCTTTTCAAGGTGTTTACAGGTGAGTACATTCATTACAATCTGCTTTGTGCCAAAATAACATTAGCTTTTACAGTAGACACCTACATGACAAAGCATAAAGAAAAGTGTCATGCAGAAAATGAATGCCAAAGCCTCATAACTGCCCGTTTAACTGGTTTCTCATCAACCATAATCTTTGCGCCCATCTGTATGCTACCAAAGTTGTTCTTTCCTTTGTGACTCAGCCGATGGAGTGTATGTGTCTGTGGGATGACTGATGATTGAAAACCTCCAAATTGCTATTACTCCTGGATGGAGAAGACTGTGCCACTTACATCACTCTGCTCCTGCCTTCTGTTTGCTGGCTGCTCCAGTGCAGAAGCTCACCTGGATGACTCGGGGCTCAGCTGAGAGGGTCTGAAGTCGGGGCGTGCAGAGCCCGAGCCCTGCCTCAGCCTGACTTTCACAAAGCCAAAGCGGTCCCATTCGCACACTGCCATTGGCTCAGTCTCTGGACTGATAAAAGAGGATATAGCCTGACTCTGAGTTTTTGGAAATGTCAGACGTCAGCCCGTAAAACTCTTCTATCGCCTGGGCATCTATTTTCTACAACACATAGAGAGAGAGAGAGATCAAAACTCCACTGTGAGCATCCTTTTAAACTTTCTGATCTCAAGGGTTAAATAGATAAGACAGTCTCAGGACAAAATAGGAACACGATCAAGTAAGAGTGGAAACTGACAGTCTGGTGTTTACCAGCAGTATGAGGCTACTAGCCTCATGGAAATAAAGTGGATCTGCAAGGAATCCCAACAGACTCGCAGCATGTACACTGTGGAAACTTGACTTCCAGCTATCATTCTGTTGGAAAGATGCCTCACAGTGGAAAAAAGCTAATATGTGTTCTTCTAATGCACTCTGGAGCCTCACTAATCCATTAAGTTTAGTACTGAGCCGCCAAATGACTCTTTATCCTCAACAACACAATATTTTTACCTCCTACATTCTCAGCAGACCACTCCTGTGCTTCTTCACTGATCGGTTTTATGCTGTCTTTCCACTTAACCTTTAGACTAGACATGACATTCTTTCCAAGACGAAACAGCCACATGCACATACAGCATTGTTTGCTGTAGGAAATAACGTATCAGGCTACGTTATGGTCTACCTTGCTGGTGTTGTGGTTTTGCTAAAGTGTGAGACTAAACAATTATTGTGCAGATTAGTCACAAGAATACAAATAACAGATGGTGTTTCTGTAAAAGTCATATCCTTCACCTGAATACTGCCTGCTATTTACTGCATTAGATACACTCCTTTCTTTCAATAAGCAATTTATATTACCTAATAAAAAAAAAAGGCTAAAAGAAAGCAGGCATGTCAGCACCCTGACTTATAATCCATCATTCATCAATCGCTCAGGAAACACCCAAAAGGATTTAGTCCACAACACAATAGTCTAGACCAATGCTAAGCTAACCGAGGCTTAAACCAATCAATAGTTGCCATATGATACTGAGAATTACATTTACTTTCCCATTGTTCAAAGGTTCAACTGCATCCAGCATAGCAACAATTATACAAGTGTATGCACGCACTTCAGATGTAATAGATTTCCACTGGTTCAAAGCGATTCATTTTGAATGCTCACCAACGCTTCCCTTTTTCATTTCACAGAAACGAATAAGTGGAAAATAGACTTTCGTAGACTGAAATAGCTTGCGCTGAGTCTTACCTCTACAATATCATCATCGAACAGCAACCAGAAGCCATGACTTTTCACTATAGTGATGTAATGACCACGATTTGGACCACTGAAATAGAACAAAGGGCATAAAGCGCATTTAAAGGCAGAGCCATACTCTACAAAGCAGACTGACTTCACTAAGGTTTTAATGGCAAAGATTAATGTCCTAGTGGTCTGGAATTAATTCCTACCTCCCACAGTGCACTACCACAGCCACAAGGTCATAGAGACGGTCTGGATTGGTGGCATCACCAGACGTATTGAAAAGCCTCAGCTCCAGAGGGAAGACCACACGGTAGGACAATTTGGTGTAGCGATGCAACTGGTCCATATACTTAAAGCGCTTTAGGTGCAGGGCAAGTATCATGGGTAATTTCTTCACACGCATTCTGCAAAAAAAAGAAAAGAGGCCAGAAGAAAAGGTGAGATCTTCTCACAGAAATCCTGCGTTGTGCAGTTATGTGCTCATCTGAGCATTAAGGCACAACACAAGCCTAATGAGATTTACACGGTTGCTGTGTCCAGCAGCTACAAACTGTATATGTATACAAATCAAAATTCTGCCTTACCTTTTCTGTGCCTCCTGCTTACTCCGACACTGCTCACAGTAGTACTTATATTCACTGCATAACGTCTCTGTGTTACTGAAGCCCCTGCATAGAAAGACATTTCACACCTTTTACGTCAATAATGGCCACAGATAATGGCCACAGCTACTAGAATGAGAGCTTGTTATTCTCATGCAAACACTGTGATAGTCATAGGTCAAAGTGGATGATATTTCAAGAGTATTTTTACTGCAATACATTAAGACACGTTGACATTTGCGAACACTATAAGGTGCAGGCTTTGGTAATAAAGTGGCAGTTAAGCAGTAGACAAATGGATAATCAGCACAAAAACAGATGTCTGATTAGTTGTAAATACTTTTCACAACAAGCAGAAAAAATTATAAAATGCACTGACTAAATATACAATGCTCAGTATGTGTAAAGAAAGTGTATGAGGACATTAATATACATATTAATATCTTATTCAGCTATGACAATAGCAATATTAATAAACGTTAATATTGCTAGTGTGATAGCTTAGGTGGAGTATGCATACCAGGTATCAGGTTCAGAAATCAGGTATTAAATCACTATGTTTACACCCATTTACTTCAGTGTACTTCTTAAAATTAACTTTACGAGTAGTACCCTTATCGGGGTGGTGTATATTTATCATGTGAGTAAGCATAGCTCATTCTGCTAAAATCGACAACATTTAAGATAGATGACATTATAGGAACCAGTTAAGAGGTTTCTTGCTGCCTATAGCTTGGAAAAATCAACAGCTTTACAATGTGATGCCTAGTTAGTGTCCCTGCCTGTTCCTAAATATGCAGACATAAAACTGTAGTAGTATGTTTCGGTTGTGTCTTTTGGGAATGCTAAAAGTGAACATCAGCTCTTTAGTTAACACTGAATGTTATGCAAAGCATTAATCTGCTTTCTGCATGAAGGAATGTGACAATTAATATTTGACGTGTCATTCTCAAGATGCTGATGTAGAAATCTTTAGGGTTTACCTGAGACAGTGTGTGATGGATGTGTTCTGCTCCACATCCACAGAGAGATCCAAGAAATCCTCATCTTTACTGCTTACCTGAAAGTTGAAAATTATAGTAATCGTCATCTTATTCTATAAGTTTATTGTAAAAGGCGAATTTATCATCAGCAGCATCCTAGTCACATGATATCTGATTTCCTCTCTATTACTAAACACTCTACTATGCGTTAAGAGAACATGTCCACTCTCGTCTGTCAGCTTTACTTAGTCAAAATTTAAACCAGCCCAAGAACAGGAAGTGGACAGCTCTCTGTTAGACAGCTCGTTCTCTTCAGCTCACCGCTTCACAGTTGAGGCAGCGTGTCTCGTTGGTCAGAGTGCCCTGGAAGATCTCGTGCACCCACGTCTGCTGACTCTTCTCGGCTGATTCTGCCTCTCCTGTGTTGCTCCCGCTTCCTCCTCCTCCCCCTCCTCCTCCATTCTGTACCACCTTGCCGTTCTGCTGCCTCTCTTGGCTCTTCTCCTCTTGCAGTAGGTCGGCGATGGTGTTGAGAAGATAGTTGAGGAACTCGTGAGCATCTTGCTGCATGTAGTTGTCGAACAACTCTAATAAACGAAACATATAGGAAACATAAGGCAGACTGTAAGACACAAAACAGCAATACATATAGATATATAGTTGCACAAACCATGATTTATATAGCAGAAAAACAGCAGGACTAATATTTTCCACCGCTTTTAGGTACTGACTCATTTTAGTACATCTACAACATCCTTTCAATGTTATTTTCAGAGTCATTAAATTTCACCACAGTGTGCATTTTTTCTTTGGTCATTATCGATAAGCCATTACCGAGCCAGGTCAGCAATATCAATGACGACAACATTAACAAAATGCTTCACCAAACAGCTGATAAGACAGGAAGAAGGAGCTATGTCGAAGTGAACATTTCTTCTATGCTGAAATAATTAAAATGAAAACGTGATAAGTGTGATCAGTGTAGGCATTGTGCACATTGGTAGAAAATGATCTAGGACATCTATTAGGTATATTGGGCTGTTTCGGTCCTCCTAAACAACTTAAAATTTATACGTTACCGTTTTCTTTCCTCAGGCGTGAGATGAACTTCTTAGGAGGGATGACTCCCACTTTCTTCTTCTGAGTCGCAATGCTGTTGAAAAGATCTGCTAGGCAGGTAAGCAAGCTCTCTTTGCGTCGTGGCTGTACCTTGTAAGCCAGCACTTTCTCCCGGAATGGCCGGCAGAAATACAGAGCCTGCAGCACTGAGTTACAGTAGCAGGTGTTGCCAAACTGTGAAAAAAATCCAGAGGAAGAAAGAGAGGATAAACAAGGGAGATGAAGTCATCATTTAAAATAATACAGAGTCAGATAAAAGCAGTTTAACTGCATCTAACAGCCTGAATGTACTTCCACTCAGTAAGAAAATATTAAATATAATCGGTCAACACTTTTAAAGCAGGAGACTGACAACCTGATAAGCTGCTAGGTGTGCAGATAAGAACAGGTGTTAAAGGTCGTATTTTTTTTTAAAAGCGGAAGTGAATACAGACCATCACCAGCTTTACAGATATGAATATATTTAGCAAAGCTTTATGGTTAATCTACTCAGTGATGCAAAAATGAGGTTACTTACATTAACCAGACCAAAGTAGTGTTCATTTACAGGGAACTGTTCTGGTCCAATCTCCTTCTCCAAAGCTGAGGCATTGGCGCCCTGAAAAACACAGCCACACTGGTTATTATCTCAGGTTCTCGCTCCTGTAAGATACTACCTGACAGAGACGTCCTGTTAAAATGAACAGGAACATCCTGTTGGGGGAAGGCTTGACATTAGCAGGATGCACATTTAGAGGGAAACGCATGTTTAGCTCTAACACCTGCAAGCAGCTCAAGATGCAGAAAACAATAGCTAGTCATCTAACATAAAACACAAAGCTTTAGTGTAGCCTTAGGGTCTGTGTGACACTGCATAGAACGTAGTCCTGATTTCATGGTTTGTGCAAATGGTTTAGACGAGTGATTCCTTATAATGACACACCATTTCTATTCTTTACCATTTTCGATTTATACCAATATCAGAGCTCCTTAACCGTTACTAATAACCAAACTGAGCCTCACCAAGCTTCTATGTGAATAATCTCAGGCAAAAAAAAAAGAATTTGTGCCAAAATTTGTCAGTCAACGTAATATTATAATTTATAGTGGAAAACACATCAGTAAGCCAGAGTAGGAAATGTGTCATATTAGCTATAAAACCATTACAGCATTTCATGTCAAAAGAGTTAAACGATTAATGATTTAATCGCGTTAAAGAGCCAGCCGTGGGACCAGAGGTCCGGGTTCGATCCCACAGCCAACAAGACTCAACTGAAGTACCCTTGAACAAAGCACTAAACCCCCAACTTCCTGAATAGCCGTCACTCCGGGCACGTGTGCCTAATGAGTGCGTGTATGAGTGTATTTCACTGCACCTTAGTTCCTTGAAAATGATGTATTGTTACATATTGCAGTGATCTGTTTGTCAGACCAAATGACAATGGCACATTTGACTTCCTCACTGCTCTAGATTTTCCCTCTTCTCACATTAAGTCACATACTGTAAAATCACACACTGTGTTTGGTTCGCTTAGATGCCTTCATTCATACTGTGGTTATATCTGAAACAAGGTGCACTAAAAGTGGTTTATTTGGAATTCCAAAGGAAGCGTTCATACTTACCGAAACAACATCAAAACAGGGTTCATTTTTAATCGAACCAAACCTGACAATTATTATAGGTTAATAAATATTAAATTTATTTACCAGCAAGACTACATCTTACATCATTGGCTCCCATGTGAGAGACCTGGGTTTGATTCCCAGTCTGGGCAGCCAGTCTGTGCTACACCAATAAGGG
>JAOVVF010000042.1:7542321-7567888 GCA_028565595.1 Duopalatinus emarginatus | reverse complement strand
TCTGGGCAGCCAGTCTGTGCTACACCAATAAGGGTCCTTGGGCAAGACTCCTAACACTACGTTAGCCTACCTGTAATTCCAATAACCTTGTAAGTCGCTCTGGATAAGAGCGTCTGCCAAATGCCGTAAATGTAAATGTGTGTACCTTTAATTAGCTTTTAGCATAAAGAAGGTCTAATTATGTGCCTTAGATGACATTTAAAGGTACAACCCGGTGACATGGCAAGGTACAATTTGGCAGCTTTACTCCTAAGAAGGTATGACCTTGGATTTTAGGACAGACAAGCACACACCCACACAGACAGATGAAATATGCTATGTAACTAAACAGAGTAACAGTGACTGTGTAAGTGATGAGGAAAAAAACTTGGTGCTGTCTCAAATCACAAACAGAAACACAACAACTAGAGACATGGACTAAAGATGACTCAATGTGAATTAGCACTTCTTCCGTGTGAACTGATGCTAGCTGGGAGACTTAATATAGAAGCTGATTAACTGAAATTAAACCGAATTACACCTCAGTGTAGATACGAACTGGTTTGTGTTATATTGTAAGGAATATGTAGTTATAATGTATAGCTATATTAGTGTATGTCTGGATGTGGTGAAGTCAGGAAAACAGACACAGCAGAGTCAGTTAAGCTTTTTAAACTCAAATGAAATACGCCTCTGTTCCCAAAACTGGTGTTTACACCTCTTTAACATCTTTATTATTTCATAAACATGTTTTGTTTTTATCAGTAGAGGTTAATACAGGTTATCCGTGGTCATGGAGACGCCCTGACTGAATCATACACGGACAGTCATAAGCTAACAGCTCAGAGGCTAACATGTAGCTGCCTAACTAACCTAGCTCACTTCTGATATTCAGCTTGACAAACCAACTCGCAGATTTACACAGCTACATTTATATATTTATAAAGCTTTACATAGATAAACGAGTTCCTCTGTAAATAATCTCTTTAGAGTGGTTAATCCTCGGAGTAGAAGAATAAGGAGGACTTCATGCTGGGTAAACTTTCAGTAAACACTGTGTGCTAGCATGACACGGTCGCTCTGCTTGCTAGCTGGTTACCTTCCTGTGTTGTTAGCTGAACCCAAAACACCGGCTACACACATACACACACACACTAGCAGGCTAACGGCTACACAGCAACCTTCTGGAGAAAAATAAAACTCACCATCGTACATATCGAGGCGATCTTTCGGACTGTCATCAGTATTTCCATCCGTCTGCAGCCATACTGGACCAAACCCCAGCTGTAAAACTGTGACAGCCACAAACGGCTGGATTTCCGGTCAAAAGCTTTCGCCTGTCCAGCAGCTGGACACGGAACGAGGAGCGCCCGCCTGTCACTGAAGTCCTGCGTCCCTGTCCGGTGTACAGCGCGCATGCGCGACATCGTCCCGCATGCGCAGTGTACAGCAAACGCAGCTCAGCTTAGGGTGTATGTGTTCTGTCATGGAAGCAAATGAGTCAAATGCAGATAATTAGTTAATATGGATAATAATAATAATGATGATGGTGATAATAATAATAATAATAATAATAATAATAATAATAATAATGGAGGTGGTGGTGATGATAATGATGGTGATTATAATAATGATAATTAAAAAATAATAATAAATAATAATAATAATGGTGATGATGATTGTAATGATGATGATGATAATCATTATAATAATAATAATTATAACAATAATCATCATAATAATAATAAGGTTTATGGTGGTTGTGGTAGTAGCAAAAGCAGTAGTTTATTAAATTTATTTGTTTAATTATGATACATTTCGGATGAACAGCATGGTGGTGGTAGCACTGTCACAAGATAAACCTGGCTAAGTGTGTCTGGTCCTGGACTTTCTTTCTTTCTCGCTTTCTTTTTGTTTAAAATATGTTAACGGCTGAGTTTTCACATCATTCTCTGTGTTTGCATAGGTTTCCTCTGCGAACTCTGGTTTCCTCACACAGTACAAAAAGAAAACTGCAGCCAGGTGATTTGGAGATGCTAAATTGTAAATTGTAATACTAAACATCCTAAGTGTGTGCCTGTCTGTGTGTCTGGCCTGCGATGGACTGGCGATTTTTCCATAGTGTTTGTCCTGCCTTCTGCCTATTCAAAACTGGGATAGACTCCAGCACCCAGCACAATCCAGTAGTAGGATAAACAGCTTAGCTAATGAATGGGTGAGAGAGTGTCTATACTGTGTTTAATAAACGGAATAGTAACATGCTGATTGGACATATCAAACACTTGTTTATAGTCTTCTTTCCTCTTCAGTCCAGTCCGGATGTCTGAGTTCCGGATGTGTGAGATCGCACTGTTTCAGAGCCGTGTGTGCTTTGTCATGGGTGTCATCCGCCCCTCAGCTTTCTCAGCTCCTCCAGCTCTGTTCTGCTCTCTCTCTCTCTCTCTCTCTCTCTCGTGGAGCAGCTGTATGAAGTTTATCAGGATCTACACTTTCTGCCTGAGACCATGTTGTTCTGCCCTACGGATTACTGACATTACTGGTGTATCTGAGAAACCAAACCACTCGGAGTAAGTAAAAGCGGAGAGGAGGAGGCGCGGACTGGAGCTCGCCTGGACTGTTTCTCATTCAGAGGATTTGTCAGGATCATTTCCTTCATGCGGACACAGCCATCATCTTTACTCACATTATGACAAAAACTTTGCGGAGTTTACAGACCTGTTGGAGAAGGCTGCTTGGAAAAGTCTGGGAAAACTTTGCCGTGAATTTGCAGGCACTCGGATGAAGTCGCCAGCTCTCTAAATGCGTCTTCCCGAGCCGCAGAGAACAATGAGCACCGGCACTGGCAACTTTCTGCTGGTCCCCATACCGGAGTACCCGGGTCTGGACTGTGTGCCTAATAAAAATGTGAAAATAGTCGTGCTTGGAGCCAGTAATGTCGGGAAAACAGGTAACACTGAAGTCTTTTTAATGTTACCAGGCTATGTTATAAACATCTGCATGTGCAGTTATTATCATTAGTGTGTTATTATAAAGGGATTTGATGCATGAGCATGTGTTAATCCTAACTTGTGTATAGTGTGTGTTATAATCCTCCACAAGACAGCACAAAACTCCTGAATATCAGGCAGAGTCTGTCCTCCAGGGGGCGACACACATATGTTTCCTTGCATGCTTGTGGTTAAGTATTGCATAGTTTTACCCCCTGAATTAAAAATATATATATTTGTTGCAGCCTTAATAGTACGATTTCTGACAAAGAGGTTTATCGGTGATTACGAAGCCAACACAGGTAATCCCAAACACACTTCCAATTCCAGCACCCCTTAAACCAAGCACCTACAGTATAACCCCCTGTTTATTCATTTCTCCAGGGGCCTTGTATTCCAGAAAGATCAACCTCGATGGGGAGCAGGTTTCTCTACAAGTGCAGGACACTCCCTGTGTCTCACTCCAGGTAGTTCAGTTCATTACAAACGCCTGTTTCCTGTCCTGCCCCCTATCTTATCTGGGTGTCATGTAGGTCAAGCAAGTCCTTACCTCTGGGACCTCAGCAGGCTTCTGATGAATTTTAGTTCAAACATTCTGCATGCAGGCCAAGAATGTGGGAGTGAAGATAAAGAGGGCGTTTTGAGTCACAGGGTGATTATAGTCAGAAGGGGGAGAGAGTGGTTTTCAGTTCCTATCACAGTTTCCTGGTCCAGACTCCCTTTTTAATGGTTATTGTTCAGTTAAAATGCCTCATTTTTCAACACGTATCAGTGTATGGCTACAAACTGCAATGCTGCACGATGTGTCACTCCTGACATTGGACAGCTTTTTCTAGCGGTTGAGACAGTTTGCTTTGCTTGTCTTTTTTTTTTTCCCTTGTTGTGTTGACGCACAAATGCGATGTCGAAACACAAACGGTCATGGATACACAAACTTATGCAATCATTAAAACAGAGCATTCCACCAGTATGTAATCTTTTCTCTGTTGCTGTATCTTACTTTCTGTCATACTTGTTTTGGTTTATTCTCCTTGTATGTCTTTCTTCCTCAGGACGATGCAGAGGGTCTGTACTGCCAGGAACAGATTAACCGCTCTATCTACTGGGCAGATGGCTACGTGCTGGTCTTTTCCATCACAGACATGCACAGCTACAGGACCATTCAGCCACTCTACGAGCACGTCCGTCGCATCCATCCGAGCGGCAACATCCCCATCATCCTGGTAGGCAACAAGAACGACCTGCTGCGGGCCCGACAGGTACCTACAGATGAGGGCCAGGCCCTGGCAGCCGAGCTCGGAGGACACTATTTTGAAGCTTCGGCCCGGGAGAACCATGAGGGTGTGCAGGCTGCATTCCTGCACTTGTGCCAGGAGGTTAGCCGGGCACTGGGAGGGGCAAACGGGGAAAAGAGAAGAGGAGGACTGCACCTTGCTCGGCCTAAGAGTCCCAATATGCAGGAGCTTAAGAGAAGATTCCGGCAAGTGCTGTCTTCTAGAGGGAAATCGACTACTGCAGTGTGATGATAATGTAACGCCAGTGATTGATTCACAGGCCTGTAATGGAAACAGTATTGGCTGAGGAGTCAAAAGGTCAATTGTAATGTGTATGCTTTATATTACACAGCAGTATTGACTATGGGAACAATAAATGTGTTGACAACCTCTGGCCTAGAAGAACACTAATATGATCTTTTATGGTATATTATTATTGATGTATCCTAATAATATATTACTAAATAAAGATACACATTTGTTATATCTTTTTGACCATTTGGGATTTTAGATAACATAACATAACTTTCTCATGGATGTTTTATCATTCATTTAAAATACAGAGATACTGTGTGATAAAATAATTGGCTAAGAACATGGCCTATGTTGGATTTATCAACACTGATGTATGAAAAAGTAAAATCTTAGACAAGTACATATGGAGGTGAGCTTTTAAACACCCTTAGATGGAAAAGTATTTTTTATATTTGGAATAAGTGCACATGAATAAATGCAATTATTTTTGGTTATAAAGTTATTTCTAAGATTCCTTCTCTGGCTAATATCCATATATAGAAAGGAAGACAAGCATCTTGGTGGTTCTCATGAACTTTGACCCGCTTAGGCTGTGTGAAGCCAAAGTAAAAGTTGGTTGAATGCTTCATATTTCATTCACATATTCCTTTATTTGTCCTTCACATTTTGTAAGGGAGATTAACTCGAAGCTGCTTCCCTGTAAAGGAAATACTGGAATGTGATGTTCATTCACTGCAAACAGCCTTTGACCCCCTAATCTTGTTCCTTTGACCTTTGATTTTCCTGCCCTGACCAGAAGCAGATTTCATTGCAGCATGTCTCATGTTTCTGTCTGATATTGTAGAAAATCTCAATTTCAATTTCTTTTTCTTCTTCCTAAATTCCTGTGAGTAATTGGAAACACACAAACCTAACAAGCATTCGTTCCCAATTATAGATCTTTTCTCCCGCTCACATTATATGTAGGTCTGTATATAAACAGAATGGGGTTATAGAGAATTCTGTAATCATTTCCACATTTTAAATATATTGCGAGACAGGCTTTTTTCTGCTCCTGCATTTTTTTTGTGGGCTGTCTACTGGCACTTAGCTAAAACAGAAAGGCTGTGTGTATTATATGAAATGTACATAATAATAGCACTCAAATTACACCAAGAAAATCTTTTATGAGGTCTGCATCAGCATTATGTTTTATGTTTCTTCAGTCTGACATGATTGAGCTTGATAATGAACAGATGAAACTCATGCACTGAAGTTTGAACCATGTTTGTACCCCTCAGTGTGTGTCAGGAACGAGCACAGTCACATTTTCACCTTCGTCTGACTGTTGGACTCAAGCTAAATATTTATGATATTAGTATTTGCACAGATGTTCATGGCAGCTGCAGATCCTTAAAAATGGCATCAGTCTAAAATAGCATTTTATAATTGAAATAAGAGTTCATTTGTTTTACTTTACTTTACTTTTTACAGTTTCTGAACAAAAATCAAGCCTTTTTTTATTTAAAAAAAATGCAGCTCTAAAAGTAGTCTATATAGATATAAATCTCCTAATACATCATTGTTCCATACACACTACAAGTGCTAGAAAAACTGGCACAGCAGTCTAATACTTGGTAGGTCATAAACTCCACAAGCTTGTGCAAATATTCTGTAGGTAATGAACACCATACGTCCTGCAGAATGGTCAACAGTTCTGTTGTATAGGACCATTCAGCCACTCTACGAGCACGTCCGTCGCATCCATCCGAGCGGCAACATCCCCATCATCCTGGTAGGCAACAAGAACGACCTGCTGCGGGCCCGACAGGTACCTACAGATGAGGGCCAGGCCCTGGCAGCCGAGCTCGGAGGACACTATTTTGAAGTTCTGTGCTTTACAGCACATTTCATGGCATCCCAGTTGTGTTCAAGAACATTGAGATCTGGTGACTTATGTTCACCCAACCCCAAACTCAGATGAGTGTTCCTCGAACCCTAATTTGGTGCCTCAAGACATGTGTGGTGGTGTATTGTTCTGTTGACTGAATGCAGGACATAAACAAGTGTAACTTATCAGAAAGGAGGCAAACATAGTGTCGACCTGTCAGAGACGTTTGATGCACAAGGGGTCTCATGAAATGTTACTAAACAAACCCCATGGAGCATCATACCAACCCATTGTTTATTATTTTGCTCAAGACAGCATGTCCTTATTTAAGTTTCTGGATCATCTTCATCTCATTCTTAAATATAGGAATAAAGTAAATGACTCTACACCAGTTATGCATTATAATGGTTTATTCAAAAATTATATAAATATATAAATAAATATATAAAAATTTAAAAAATGAATTATATACAAAATAATTTATGCCATACAGTTCCGTAAAAAAAAAAAATGAAATTGGTAGGTTTAAGAGCATTAATTACTAAAACATGCTTTCATTCAGCAAGATAGACGTCTCTTGACATTGTGGTAATGACTTCCTGTGCTCGGATACAGATCCTGAGACATGCAGCAAGGTTCATACTCAGAGCTGTGGTTCTCGCCATGCAGAGTGAGAGGGTCAGGGGGTTTCCGGGCCTTTGTTTGTGAAATCATGTATTATGTGGAAATGCTCGACTGGGAGATGTGACTACTCAGCACTGATCTTGTGAAGAAACAGCTGCAGGGGAGGAACACTTCAGAACAGATTCTCTCCCACTGTGTTATCGCCGAGTCAGGAAACTTGAGCAAACACCTCCCAGTGGAGAGGGCAGAGAGAGAGAGAGAGGGAGAGGAAGTGGGAGAGGGAGAAACTGAAATGAGGAGAAAAGTAAAAGAGAAGGAGAAAATTAAGAATCAGAAGGAAAGAAATGAAAGTAAGTGCTGAGAGTCATGATTTGACGGGAATGTCAGGAAAGATCCTGAGGCTACTTTCCAAAAAAACGTGCAAAAATGAAGTCTGAGACATTAAGTGGAGACACATGTCCATGGCTAATGATCATCTTTCTCCACCAGCTGTAGCTCATTGTTTGCTAAGGAAATCATTCATATTCAGCTTGTCCCAGGCTCAGGGTGTTTTACAATCAGGCGTGTGGAATGCGGACAGAACTAAACTGAATTTATGATGCTTGAAGTCTCCAGAGCTGGGAAAGCTGACTGACATCCATGCTTGAATGACATCATTTAGCCTGCCTGAGTTTGTTTCATGTTAATACCCTGTGGTCTATATCGTTTCTGTTTCAGCTTTTCAGGTTTGCTTTACTTTCTTTTTTCGACATATTCCAGATCTTTGTGTTTGCTCCAAGAATAGCACTAAATGTCTCTGCAAACGTGATGGATATCAATATACAGGAGATTATAGTACAAACATAGGAAGACACATGTGTCTGCACACACACATCTGTACACCTAAATCTAACCTTATTCTTAACCTCAGTGTCCAGAAAGAATCCTTTTGGCTCATTTAGGTTTTTTTTACTATTAAACCTTTGGCTTTTTTTTTATGGGGAGGAGCCAAATGTCCCCACAAGGTAATAACTGTCTCATATATACACATCCAACTGGGCTGAAACAGAGAACAGACAGTTCTCCCTCTCTGCCAAGCCAAGTTCCGCTGCTTGGTTTTGGCTTTATCTGGTATAGCAAAACATCATGCAAGTCCTGCCACAGAATAATAGCTAGAATAATAACTCTAGTCACCACTGATTTAGGATGTTTCACCGCTGATCTTAATGAAGGATGACGGCTGTTACTGTTGCTATCGCTATAGATCACGTGAAGTTTTAATTTGATTAATAGCTGTTTTGATTTTTAGAACCTCCGTGAAATAAGTGAAGGGTACTTGTGATGTGATGTGATGTGATGTGATGTGATGTAATGTAATTTAGTGAGCTGGGTCAAAAGTCCCTGAATTTCTGCCAAAATAATCTTCAGAATATTTATTTTCCTCTCATTTCCATCACATAAAATAAACTCTGGATGGACATTTGCTTGGTCTTTTAGCAGCAAGAATCCACGTAAGGCCAATTCTTAAAACATGTGCATTTGCTTGCTTGTTTGTTTGTTCATTTCTTTGTTTCCTTACTCCTTTATTCTCACCATATCATCCTTTCATTCTTCTACGTTTGTTTGCTTACTTCCTATCTCCCTTCATTCTTCACTCCATGTGTGGTGGTGTATTGTCCTGTTGACTGAATGCAGGACATAACTGTAACTTATCAGAAAGGAGGCAAACATAGTGTCCACCTGTCAGAGACGTTTGATGCATTTGTAGATGTACAGGGGTCTCATGGAATGCCATCTAAATAAACCCCATGGAGCATCATACCAACCCATTGTTCATTATTTTGCTCAAGACAGCATGTCCTTATTTAAATTTCTGGAGCTATGATATAGACATCATCTTCATCTCATTCTTAAATAAAAGAATAAAGTAAATGACGCAGTTATGCATTATAATTTTTTTTTAATAATTAAAAAAAATATATAAATATATGAATAAATATATATATATATATATATATATATAAATATATTTCTTAAATTATATACAAAATAATTTATGCCATACAGTTCCATTCGAAATTTTTTTTTTAATGAAATTGGTTAGATTAAGAGCATTAATTACTAAAACATGCTTTCATCCAGCAAGATGGACGTCTCTTGACATTGTGGTAATGACTTCCTGTGCTCGGATACAGATCCTGAGACATGCAGCAAGGTTCATACTCACAGCTGTGGTTCTCGCCATGCAGAGTGAGAGGTGATCTTAAAACATCTGGTGATCTTAAAACATCTGCATTTGCTTGCTTGTTTGTTTGTTCATTTGTTTGTTTCCTTACTCCTTTATTCTCACCATATCATCCTTTCATTCTTCCACGTTTATTTGCTTACTTCCTATCTCCCTTCCTTCTTCACTCCATATCGTCTTCCTCACATCTATCCATCCATAGATCGATCCATCCTTCCTTCCATCTATAATCCAAAGAATTTCTTTATTTCTTTTCGCATTGTGCATTTCCTTCCTTCTTGTCTTTCTTCTCCAATTATTTAATTATTTTTGGGGATATTTATTTCCTTCTTTCCGTCCTCCTACCCTCCCACCTTTCTCACTTAAACCTTCATTTTGTTCAGATCTAATCATTTGGTCTAATCTCAACAGCACTCGGAGAATGATTTTAAATTGTTATGCAGACATGCGACACCGTGTTATCTTAATAATCTGACTGAAAAAGCAGTTGATGAGGTCCACAGAACATATTTTAATTTTTCAGGCTGACTGACGGATAAACTAACATGTCCTACACACTTCATTGACATTTCCAAACACTCTGTTTCTAACACTGCTTAAACTTTTGAACCTGATTCGCAGTACTGTGCTGGATGTGTAACAAGCATAGAATTCCATTGGTGGTCCATTTTATAGCTTCTATACAACCATGCTGTGAGTAGCCACAAAAATTCCCCTTGGACAATTAACATCATGATGTTGCTTCTATATTTAAAAACACTGTTTACAGACTAAATAATTGCACTCCTCCACTTATCTTAATAGTATGCTATTATACCACAGTACATGAATCACTCTATGTCTGTGAATGACCTCCAGCCCATATCATTTTGGACATGTCCTCTATGATAGTATATCATTAAATAATATTTCATCTTTTACAAATCTGTGTTTTCTTTCCTGTGTTGGCAAGTATAAATAAGTTAAGACTTCTGTTCCTGATATGTCTATCTTCCTACACATACATTACAAAAATCCAACAGACCATTAAGTTTTCTTAGCTTCCTAAAATGGTTCTACTTGGAAGTCCTTGTCTGATAGAGAAACATTAACACTTTACAACAATCCTGAATCAGATGCAGATCTTTTTTAAGATTCTTACCCTAATATGGTCACTTGGTGTTGTGGTGATAGCAGTGATTTACTACGGGGAAAAGGGTCAAGTTCCTCCTGTGATGAATCTTAACATCAGGGTGAATTTGTAGTGGAAATTAAGACAGAGAAGAGGAAGTACTGAGAAAGTAAACGAGATAAAGAGATGACTTCACTTGTATCATGTATCAGAGCAATTCATTACTCGGCGTATCTTACTTACTGTTGAAAACATGGAAACGCTTATGTGTTGCTGAATATTCTGCTAAATATGTGACTCAAGCGTAATGTTTTGCCAAACGCTGTAATATTTCAAGGAACTCTCACTGGTCACTAACAACATAAGAAACATATTAAGGGAGGGAATGTTTCTGCTCAAGCTTTTGACTGGGTGTGACAAAGAGAAGCAGATTTCAAGGGAAAAAAAAGTTCCAGTGTGGAGAAATCAGAGCAGTGGATGAAAATAGGGGTAAAAAAAACTGGGGTGACAACTTTGTTGAACCTCATTGTGAACTTATTATTGTTGATTTAAATCCTGATGGACCGTCCAACAGTTTCCAACAGGTTCCTGCAGTGCAAATCTGTATTGTACTGCCTCCATTCTGTATAACACGGCACTGCAAGTCGATCTGAAAACACATAGTAATGTCTGACATGGAATTTTATGAATTCCAGCTGTCCTAAAATGCTGATCTGATGTTCAACTGCTGCCATGAAATGCTTCATAAATCACTTGCACCTTAAAAATAAAGCAATCCAGATCAATGTGTTCAGATTCATCTGGAAATTTTGAGCAAAACACATGACTAGTACTATAGTAATATTTTTTATTGAAATATCAGGTGGAATAAAACATCACTTTAAAGACACAACCAAGTTTAATCTATGACTGAAAATGTAAATATTACACTATTACCATTATTCAGAATTCTTATTCAGAATACATTTCTTTTTGTAAGACACTGAATGGTAACTGAACAATGGGTGGGTTGTTTATATATATAAATATATATATTTATTTATTTATTTATTGACTTATTTTTGACGCCTGTCCAGACATTCGCGCTGTGCTGTCTCTGGACTTACTTGTGTTACTTTGACAGTCCACTGTTGATCTTGTTTATGTCCACTGGCTCTTGTACATTCATAAGTGGATATCCAATGAAGTGTTTGACCAGACTGTTATCACTCACAGTGGTACAACCAGTCATCTGCCAAACATTATTTGTGCAACCAGATCTGTCCATGTTCCATAGCAGCAGTCTGTGTGCCTCTGTCTTACTCCTCTAGCTATATAAGGACATTGAGGTTGCAGGCACTCATGCTAGTAGGTTGTCTGGTTCTGGTGAATTCACATGCTCCTCAAGGAATACACCTAACACGTTTCCAAAACAACTGCAATAATAGATCTGGAGGATCAACTTAAATGCAAGACCACCCACTGGTTGCTCCATTAAGCCACACAGTAACATTACTAATACAGTCCAATACATAACCTATTATATTTACTATATTATTATTTTAATGTCTGTATGTATAAAAGCTTCGTCTTAATAAATGCCCTTTAAATGAACAGTAAATGTTTACATTTATAACATAATACTATTTCAAACATCACTTCACGGTTCAATGACTGGACTACGACTAAGACTAGTACTCTGAGATCTTTAAAAAAGAAAAGAAAGAAATCAGTTGGCTCAAAATTGGATTGATATAATCTTCAGGTCACTCGCTTGAGGTCAGTTGTGCCGTCACTTCAGGAAGAGGATTAGAAATGTAACCTAATGCTGGCTGGAGCCCTGTTAGGGCCTCTGCAGCACCATTGACTTTCCTTGGGATACTCTTCTGTTGCTGAAGTTTATATATAGATTCATAATGACAGTCAAATTACACCAAGACAGTTTCTCTTGGATTTTAATTAATGTGAAATGTTGGTGGCCTGCAGCTTTACGCTTTACAGTTGAGCATAAGACGCTACGAAAATGATCGTCTACATTTACTTCATCAAATAGAACTGGTAAGTAAACATCAATATATATATATATATCCTTTGCTAGAGAATGTATTGCAGATATCCCGTAAATGAGCTGTGGTAATTGAGTTGCAGTAAACAACCCGACCGTACATTTTGGTTACCAACCTCCAGACTTGGTGGTTGGTCCTTACATGTAGTAGAAACAGCCCTCAGCAATTGCTGTCAAATATTTTTAATATAAATGATCAGATTTAATGAGCCTGCATATTGGTATGTTAAAGGCCTTTGCTGAAGAGGGATTAGAATAAACTCCAGAGACATAAATAGATAATCCTACTCTAGTTTTATGCAGTCTTGTAATTACTTCTTTATGCAATGCTAAAAATGCTATTTTGAAATCGATCTCATTGAAGGCGATAATGGAAATGCTTAAAGAACTTCATTAAGTCACTCACAAGCAGAAATGTATAAAAAAACGTCACCTAAACCCTCAAATACCTTTTAATTTGTAAATTAATGGTTTTAATGTCTCACTGTATAGGTACAGGACATAGTGTACACTTAAAAGGATTGTGCTGATCCGATTCGTACCCATAATCCCTCTATTACTTACCACTACATGGCATTGGATAGGGGTTTTATAGCACATTTACAGATAACATTTATAATCTCTGAAAAGTCAACCACTTATATAAAGCTGCTCTTTTTCACAGAATACCATCTCTATGATTTTCTCTTGGCACAGAACTATGGGTAAACTCCAACGATGCCACCACTGATGTGACACCTAGGGGGCTCCGGAGCACACCAACCTTCCTGAGCCGTAGCCCTGAGATGCGACGGCGGCTCTGTGCCTTCTATAATTTACCACCACAATGGGCCAGCCAAGGACTCCACACCAGTGATCAATGTTTGTCTTCCTGCCACCAGTCTGGCCATCTCTCCTCCAGTTCCACATGGCACTTCTGGGCCTATGTAATCCTGCTGTGCCTCCTTTATCCTGTTTCCACTGCTGCTGTTATCTTTCGAGTAGGGGTGGTTGGGCCATGGTCCTGTGACCTACTCTTTGCCAAAGCTTATCCCAGTGTAGCAGCACAATTAGCTGTGAATCGTATTAACCAGGACCCATCACTCTATTCTGGTGTAAGTTTTGATTATGTCATCCTGGAGGAGGATTGTGAGACATCGCAGGCTCTTTCCAAGTTCCTTGGCTACTATGTGCAGGCGTCTGCCTTTATTGGGCCGGTCAACCCAGGTTACTGTGACACAGCATCCCTGCTGGGGAAAAACTGGAACAAAACAATGTTCTCCTGGTCATGTATTGGTCAGGAGCTGGAGGCCAGACACAATCACCCCACCTTTGCCCATACTATGCCCCTGCCCACGATTGTATTGCTGTATTTCATGCGGCACTTCCGCTGGGCTCACGTGGGTATCATTTCCTCAGGTGATGACATCTGGGTAGAGACTGCAAGCAAGGTAGCCAATGCTTTGCGCAGCCATGGCATGCCTGTTGGCATAGTTGCATCTGTTGGGAAGGATGTGGCCAGTATGCGCAAAACTCTAGCCAAGGTCAAGCGAGTACAAAACCTACGCTGTGAGTTAAAAGTTCCACTGCTATTCATTTACAGCAATAATGAATGTTCTAGTTTTTTGGCTTTTCTTGCCAGAGATCATTCATTTTATCCCTCTTTCTCTCCCAATCTAGTGGTGGTCCTCTGTATGCACTCAGTTTTAATAGGGGGTAAAGATCAGGAGATGCTTCTTGAGATGGCCCATGACATGAAGATAACAGATGGCTCCAGGGTGTTTGTGCCCTATGACACTCTCCTGTACAGCTTTCCCTACCGGAACCATTCTCAATACATCCTTCCCAACAATAGCAAGCTACGGCAAGCTTATGACGCGGTCGTTACAATAACGGTGGAGTCTCCAGAACGGCACTCGTTTTATCAAGCTTACACTGAGGCACAAATGGCCAGAGAGATTCCCAAGGACATTAAACCCCACCAGGTGAGAGAACAGTGACAGTAGGTTGAACAGAGTATTTGTGTTTATATTGATATTTTTATAAAGGCATTTTTTTAGCATCTGGTAGATTTCCTCTGGTAGATTTCCATCTGGTAGATTTCACGTGTTTCACATGGTATAAATGCCTAGAAGTAGCATAATAGCAAAGCATAGCCTTTATAAAGGCATAAAACAGTCAACAAAATACTACTACAAGTGCTGGTAAGCAGTGATAATCAAAGTGGTGTGTTGGAAAGGCCTTGATTAGTTTCAAGTGGGTCTTGCGGGATACAGGAGTGTGTTTAGTAATCTGGTTCCCTAAGACAAAAAGCTGTTGCAGAGTCACAAAGATGCTGTAATACTTTTTCCAAGACAGCAGGACAGTTGAGGGGAGGGTTATCCAATATGCACGAGCCTTGGTTGCAATGCTTGTGGCAAGAGGCGTCAACAGCGTCAATGTAGGAACATCTAAATCCACAGTAAGGTCTAGGTCTATTGTTCCCATGTAGAAAATGGTATTGATAAAGAGGGTTGGTTTAGAGTAAAGTGCCTTGCTTACGAGTCCAACAGTATCTTTTTGCCAGCCTTAACCAGTTAGCCACTATTGTCCTAGCGGTGTAGAACCATTTGGTAAGCACAACATTTCCGAAATCTGACTTTTTACACATATTTTTTCAACCTACAGGTGTCACCTTTGTTTGGTACCATCTATTCCTCCATCCTGTTCATGGCCCATGCCGTGCAGAGTTTGAGAACATCAGGACAGCGGATGTCTGGCGATAATCTGGCCCAGCAAGTACGTAATCTTACATTCAAGGGCTTCAGTCACCCCATCCGCACAAGCCATTCAGGCTTGGCTCTACTGGATTATGTCGTGCTGGATACAGATGGTTTATCATGGGAACTAAGGCCTTGCTACCGCATAGAGATGGAGACAGACCAGGTACATTTCCTTGGTCAGTCAATTCACTTCCCCAAGTCAGGGCCGCCTAAGACTGACTCCAAGTGCTGGTTCACACAAGGAATCATCTGTAGTGGAGGTGGGAGGAAATAAATACACACACATTCACTCAAGCACACAAACGCACATGCATCTATATCCTTTAATATATACACTGGTGTTTAGATCCATGAGTATGACTTGGACCAAAAATTCTTTCACCAGGTGTGGATCCTTTCCATCTGATTATTTTCTTCATCTGTGTCTTTCTACTAATCATCACTTTTGTTACATTTGTTTGCTTTATAAGGTAAATCATGGCAGTATATTGGTCTGTTTTTTGTTTTACCTACAATGTAGCCTAAAGTAGTAAAAGAAATATGAATTAATTAACATTTACTGTTGCATCTGCTGACATTTTTCTCATTGTCATGGCCCCTAGACGACGACTCAATCAGATTCAATTAGTCCGGGGCCCAAACAAAATCCTACTGACCTTGGCTGATGTCACCTTCATCAACCCATCACTGAGTAACAAGGTAATTTTAGGTTTTTTAAAAAACACAGACAATAAAGATATACAATAATGATGGACACATCTTTCCCAAACCAGAAGATGAGCCTGGAAGAAAGCAAGACCAGCGACACAAGAAAAAGCATCTCAGAGCGCAGCCACAACTCTCCATTCTCTAGTCAATCTCCAGCCACCCATGAGAATTCAAATGTTGCCATATATGAGGTATAACATATGCAGTGAAAATGTGTTAGAAAACTTATCAGAAGCACTTCCAATCTGTATATTTGTTAATCCCACCTTTTACCTTGCAGGGAGATTGGGCTTGGCTAAAAAGACTTCCCCATGGAAACTTTCGGAGTATCAACCCAAGCACCACTGACGTGTTTGAACTGGTGAGTCACTGTAAGACTGTTTACATTTCTAAACACTTGAAGTTCAAACCTAACACAGTTTTTATCAGGTATTAGTCATTACCTAGTGCCATTTTTCAAAACCTCTCCATATGCACAGATAAACACATACATTTGAACCATAATAATAAATTACACCGGTCATATCTTTCATAGCTCTTCTGTTAGATTAAACAAATAGTAAATAATGTGGAAGGAAAGTGACTCCATCCCTGAGTGCACTGTTAATCAGTCTTCCTTCTATACATAACCACTGAAAATGAAATGAGGCCCTCTTTATTGTACGGGTTGTTTAAGGATTTGTCATGTGATTTTTTTTGTGTGCCTTTTAGTGTTGATTCAGGTTAATATACTATTTGTTATTCAGCTCACTGCTATCACTGACTCCTATTGTTTGGTTTTGGTGCTGCTTGCTCATGCAACGTCAGGGTGCAGTGTAACACACGCTAAAGAAAGCCCTTTTAACCACTTCTGTATAAATGAGTTCACGCATGAGACACCCATGATTGGCTAGCATCGCTATGATTGAATGATTATATGCTACCCCTTCCTTCCAAAGAGCATGACCAATTCTGTTTCTTGCAATGGATTAATGCCCTGTCTGGGGGGATTCCTGCCTTGTGCCCATAAATTCCAGGTGTGCTCCAGACAAACTGCAACCCTGATGGACGAGGTGGATAAGAGAATGACTAACAAAGTACATAGTACAAAGTAACCCCCAACCACCATGTCCTTCTTAAAAATCCAATTCTAAATCCTTAGACACTGATATAAAGATGACCCCCTATTTTCTGCTATAACACCTCTACTCTTAAAAGAAGGTGTTCCAATAGATTTTCGAAGGTATTTGTGAGTATGTGTGCCCATTCAGGCATTAGTGAGCATTAGCGAGGTTTGGCATTGCTGTAAGATGAGAAAGCCTGACATGCAGTCAGTGTTTCATTTAAGCCTAAGGGTGCTCAGCTGGGTTGAGGTCAGGGCTCTGGGCCACCCACTTGAGTTCTTCCTAAACAGCCTTAGAAAGCCATGATTTTATAGATCATTCTTTGTGCATTGTCATGTTGGAACAGGTTTGGGCCCCTTAGTTCCACTAAAGGGAATCAATATTAAAGGCAGGTCCCCCAATATCATGGTGGAAATGTTGCACAATCCTTACACTGACTGAATTCCAATCTTACTTGAGGCAGTGTTGCACGCCAGTCATGTGTAACAATTCTTGCCAACTGATGTTGGTAACATTTCCCCAGAATCTTAACACGGCCACACTACTGTCATAGGTTCAATGAGGGTTTGCTGGAATTCTTGTTTTAAGGTTACACCCCATTAAAATGGTTATACTGGAAAATCCAAACTTTGCTTCTACCTCTGAAATGTTATACTCCTAAATACTCATATCACAAGCTCCATCAATTAAATTGCATTGATAATAGCTTAAATTGTGAGAACTCACCAGTGGCTTCCATAAATAGTCTATCGCTTTATATATGCACTGGCAGACGCATCTAATGACCTGCATATGTAGCGTTGCTATGTATTTTTGCATGCGTAAAATTTTCTGTACCAGTTTTTCCAGTACTTCACTGAATACAAACTTTTAGCCATATAGCCATATACGTAGGTCTGCTGGAGGTGGAAATTGAATGCTCTCAACTCTAAGAACATATTAAAAGTAGAGCTAAACATAACCTTGATAACAGCTGACAGCTTATTAACAGTTGTATTTTCAAACCATCCTTTAATGTGCCTTGCCTCATTTCCGTCATCTTTGTATGTAAAGTGATTCATACAGCATTTCCATCTTCATCTGCAGATGAAAGACATGCGGCATGAGAACGTTAACCCTTTCATGGGCTTCTTTCACGACTGCGGGGTCTTTGCCATAGTGACGGAATACTGTTCCCGTGGCAGCCTGGAAGATCTGCTGCATAATGACGATGTCAAACTGGACTGGATGTTTAAGTCTTCCCTCCTGTTGGACCTCATTAAGGTAGACATGAAATGACTGTTGTTTGGGAGAAAGATCACAATCCCTCCAGAGAAGAACTTGTTTGATTTGATGTCAAATATTTTGTCTAGACAGAGATGTATTTAAATGAATCTAATAAATGTGTCAGGTTATAATATGCCTGCTGGTGTGTGAATATTCCTGACTTGCAGGGAATGAAATACCTCCACCACAGGAATGTATGTCATGGAAGGCTGAAGTCCAGAAACTGTGTGGTTGATGGGCGCTTTGTGCTTAAAGTGACTGACTATGGCTACAACGAAGTCTTGGAATCCCAGAGATTTCCGTATATAGAGCCACAACCTGAGGGTGAGTGCATGTGTTCACTGTGAGCTCTTCTATCTATTCATCTTAAGGATGCAGTTTTCTGTACTATCCATATGATTCCTGGCGGGCTGTGTTTTGTTTGCCAGCCTCTTGAGGATTTTTGAGGTGTCGGTCTCTTGCCTGGACTTGTTCATGCTTCTCTATATACCACTTACTTTTGCTCGGTTTGTGTGTGCTAATATCTGGACACTTCACAGAGCTGCTGTGGACAGCCCCTGAGATCTTAAGAGGTTCATTTCCTGGCCTAAAAGGCAGTCTGGCAGGGGACATATACAGCTTTTCTATTGTAATGCAGGAAGTGGTGGTGCGAGGGCCTCCTTTTTGCATGTTGGAGCAATCTGCTCAGGGTAGGTTGCTCCAATGGAGCCTAGTCAGGCTTATGTGTGAATAAACAATGATACTTGATTAGTTCAGTATAATTAGTGGCCATGATTTCTTGACACTTGGGTATTCAATCCTCCATATTTTTGATTACAACAGAAATTGTTCAGAAGGTGAAGAAACCTCCACCATTGTGCAGACCCGCAGTATCTCCAGACCACGCTCCTCTTGAGTGCATCCAGCTAATGAAGCAGTGCTGGAATGAGCAGCCTGAGAGGAGACCAACATTTGATGAGATCTTTGATAAGGTGGCTCAGCTTTTCACTTGTCCAGAAAAAGCTCTGTACAAAAAAAACAAAAACATTTTGTTTCTTTTTACCTGAAAATCTTTCAGTCTTAAAATGCAATTATAATGCAATCATGCAGCCCAGTGGCAACATTATGTCAAACACCTCAAGAATAAAAAGACACTAACGCTAGCAAAGGTTCTAAAACAAAATATCACACCAGGACTTAAATATGTGGACTGATAAAGAACTTCAACTACTGAATAAAGATACATTTAATAAAGCAAAGCTATAAATAAATAAATACAAATACAACATATTTCTAGTACATTCATAACTGGGCAGCCGTGGGCTTGCGGTTTAGAAACCAGTCTTGTGACCAGAAGGTTGCCAGGTCAATCCCCAAGACCAATAAGACATGAAGGAAGTGCCCTTGAGCAAACACCTAACCCACAACTGCTCCATGGATTGGGTTGCCCACTGCTTTGGGCAAGTGTGCACACTGCCCCCTAGTGTGTGTTCACTTTTGCGTGTGTATGTGTTTCACTGCACAAATGGGTTAAATTTGGAGGTCAGATTCCTCTGAGTGCAAGCACAGTGGTCACCTTTACTAAAACTCACACAAAATTATAATGGGTATAAGCAGGTTAACACTGTGGCGTTAGCCTTTTTTTTTAAAATAATATATGACATTCTCTTTGATGTTTCTGATTTTTACTATATGTAGCAAGCACAAGAAATATAACCTACATTTTATTGATTTATTTCTAGGTATTCATTTATTCATTTGCTAACTCCAGAACCTGTCGTTCTCCGTGCATGAACCTCACCAATATCTCTTTCTTTCAGTTCAAGAACATAAATAAAGGGAAGAAGACTAACATTATAGACTCCATGCTTAGGATGCTGGAGCAATACTCATCTAACCTAGAGGAATTGATCAGGGAAAGGACAGAGGAGTTGGAAATTGAGAAACAGAAGACTGAGAAACTGCTCACACAGATGCTTCCACCGTGAGTAGAACAAATTACACATACAAGGACAAAATATAGCAGAATTTAGTAATATATAATATTCATCTATATATTCATTTGATAGGAAGTTTTCTTACAAAGTTAAACAATTTTAAATAATATATTTCTGAATAATTTGTCACTTATTGGGCAGCATTTGGGTGGCATGGGTGGCTGGAGTAACTGACTAAAGAATTAGGCATCATTGCAAAGCAGTGGGTTTCCTCTGGGAGCTCTAGTTTCCTCCCACAGTCCAAAAACATGTGCACACATGTGAAAACAGGTGTATCAGTGTGTATATCTGTGTGTCTACCCTGTAATGGACTGGTGACCTGTCCAGGTGTTACCCAACACTTCCCTCCCATGACCCAGTAGTAGGATAAGCAGCTTAGATAATAAATAAATAAATGAGCAAGAATCAAATGCTTAAATATGTTTATTCATTTTAAAGACCTGATGACAGTTTATAAGTTTTCTGATTAACTGATTTACATGAGTTCAGTATTATTTGTAGTTAAGTCCTACCGTACATAACTGTATATACCACTTCACTTTTTCCCATACCACAATATCATATTTTATATTATCTGTTGTATTTGTGCTGTTCGTCTGCTAAAGGTCGGTGGCCGAGGCTCTGAAGTTAGGAAGCACAGTGAAACCGGAGTACTTTGATAGCGTCACTGTCTACTTCAGTGACATCGTTGGCTTCACTACTATTTCAGCCAACAGTGAGCCAATCGAGGTGGTGGATCTCCTTAATGACCTCTACACACTCTTCGATGCCATCATCGGCAACCATGATGTATATAAGGTATCATTTCTGTATCTAAAACTCTTTGTATACACACCCTTTAGCAAGCCCTTTACTTTTATAGTACCTCGGTATTGTACACAGGTGATTTTCAGGAAGCAGGGTACAGCCCTGCTGGATCTAAAATTGGATGAAAATGCCATCTTTCTTCTACAACTGGCAGTAGGTTGAGTAAAACCCTTGAATCCTAGGTTCATAATTGGACATAAGTTAGAGAACTAATTTCTATGGCCAGTGTACAGGGTTGACTATGGCACTATGCATAAGCCAGGTGGCTATATTTATTCCATATCCTGGTCAAGGGGCTCAACCACTAGGAATGAGATGTTGATCAGTTGGAACAATCATTGCGGATTGGGGGGGAATGTTCCTATACTAGCAGTAAAGGCCTGTGTCTGTCACATGTGATGCAGTATTGTATGTTCCAGCTAGAATAGCAGTATCAGTACATCTGCAGTTCAGTTATACATAGTAACTAATTGTTTTAAAGCTTATAGCTTTAAAATGTGAATCTGTAGTTTAATGTGAATAGAGATTATTTGCATTAATTTTAATGAATGTTGTTATTTTGGAATATATTTTTAATTATTATATTATGTAAATTGAGACTGCAGCAGATTATAACTGAAACCGATAGTATAGTACTTTCAGCATGACACCACCTCTCTACTGTCCAGGTTGAAACAATAGGTGATGCCTACATGGTGGCGTCAGGTTTACCTGTGCCCAATGGGGACCGGCATGCAGCTGAGATCTCCAACATGGCTCTGGATATCCTCAGTGCTGTGGGGACATTCAAAATGAGACACATGCCTGATGTACCGGTCAGAATCCGAATAGGACTTCATACAGGTCAGATGTGGTTGTATGGAATGTGCAGCAGCAAGCTCATATTTTGTTTTTTTTTACCTCGACATGTAATATGTGCTGTGAATTTAAAATATATCTTTTGATAGTCATGCTGATAGTTAGTGAACATATATAGCTGATGGTTTTCACATGGATGTCCTTGTATAGGTCCTTGTGTAGCTGGTGTTGTGGGCTTGACTATGCCCAGATACTGTCTGTTTGGAGACACAGTCAACACGGCTTCTAAAATGGAGTCCACAGGGCTGCGTGAGTTAACTCATACTGCTGAGGTTGAATCTTTAGATGTTGATAACATACTGTAACTGATTTGTGCTCTTGTCTACAGCTTATCGGATTCATATTCACTCCAGCACGGTTAAAATACTACAGGCGCTGAACGCAGGATATAGAGTACAGTTAAGGGGCAGGATTGAACTTAAGGTAAGACCCCAAGACACTGCGTACAGATATTCAACAAAAACATTATTCAACTGTAATGGAAGATTGTCTTGTTTAAGAAGAATATGATATACTGATGATATATGATGAAGCGTCAGCATTTGCAAGATTTCTTCCACCTCACAAAAACATGAAGCAGGTTAATTAGCTAGACTAAATCAAACCTAGGTGTGGAAGATTTTGTGAATGTGTGTGCGGCCTTATCGCCCATTTTACCACTTTATGCATTTTTAACTGACAAGACACAAATGAAGTGCCCTTGAGCAAGTCACTTAACCCCCACTGGCTCCCCAGTGCAATGGACAGAGGCTGCCCCCAGTTCTGAAGCAAGGATGTTCACTGCCCCTAGTGTCTTCATTCACCAGTGAGTGTGTGTTTCACTGAACAGATGGGTTAAGTGCAGAGATTAATTTTCTCTGTGTGCAAGCCCAGTGGTCGATCATTTAGCTTTCACCTGTACTGTTTCTGTTTGTGCAACATCACAAGACATAAAATCATGTAGAAACAGGCCAAAAGCTTCAGTTTCTGTTCATCATCCATCAGGATGCAGAAATTGGGATCTCAATGATCCTGTCCATGGCATGTTTCTGAGTTGAGCGTTTTAGAATCTGCACATGTTCTGGAGATACAAAATAGTGCAAAAAATCTGTAAGAGTTCTCACATAATGATGAGAGTCAGAGAAGGATGGTCAGACTGGTTTCAACTGACAGGTAGCCTAGAGTAACTCAAATAACCACTCGTTATATCAGTGGTGTTCAGAACCGCATCCTCAGAACACACAAACATAGACTACAACAACAGAGGACCAGTTTTATCAGCCATGAACAGGAATCTGAGGCTATAGTGGAGACAAAGTTATTGACTGGTTTAACTGGGCAGATGAAGACGGTGGGAATGTTTATTTATTTGTTTATTTATTTATTTATCCATTAATTAATTTATTTATTTGGTAGTCAACTAATTTTTTAATCATATTTCACACTCTGAAAGATTTAAATATAGCTGAATCGAGGATTCTGGTTTGTTGCTGTTCATCTGTTTCTTTGTACATGATGCATTATGTCTACTCTAACACTCTCCTCTCTTCCACAGGGCAAAGGCGCAGAAGAGACCTACTGGCTTATTGGGAGAGACGGTTTCACCAAACCACTCCCTGTCCCACCTGTACTAAAGCCAGGGTAAGGCTGGGTGATCCCATGGCCTGTGACCTGGCAGTGTGTCTGTGTGTGTCTTTCTTGTTCATTCTTTCCAAATATATTTTGCAGGCAAATGGCACATGGCTTGCAGATGGAGGAAATAGCTGCATACAAGAGGCGGAAAGCGGAGAAAGAGCTTGCAAAGAAGAATAACTGAGGTAATGTTATGCATGGAGAATGTATAACATTACTGAATGTGGTGTCTGGGATGGGAGACATGGGACACAATTAGCACATCTGTGCCATAATATTTGAATTGCATTCTCCAACTATAAATTAACTCAGTTCTTCTACTTTCAAGTTATGTTTCTCAAGCTATAACCTGCCAGTTATCACTATTTCTTAATATTTTTTATACCAGCCATCATGTGTGTGTGTGTGTGTGTGTGCGTGTACGTGTGCGTGCGTGCGTGCGTGTGTGCATGTGTGTGTGTGTGCACGTGTGAAAGTGTGTACTAAATACCTCAAAGCTGTTTAGTTGTTCTGGTGTTCTGGTGCTGAAACTCCTTCAAGGATATTAATGAAGATCTTCGCCAACTCAGTACAAAGACTGTAATAAATCTTTATAAAAACACGGATGCGATGTGATAACCTGGGACATGTGCATGTGCATGACATGTGCAGTCAAATATAGCAGTTCTACATGCTCTCTCCTTTCAGATGGCATTGCACTCTTCCGGTACGGATAGCTGTGAATGTGGCCGACTTTTGAAAACCAGATGCCTGGCTATGTTTGGCATGCAGATGTGTCTATTTGTGTTGTCTGTTATGTTGTAAATGTCCTCCTTGGGTTCCAGATATTAATGTCTTAACGTAGGCCTATATATTAGAAATATGTATCCCTAATGCATCTACACCTAATGCATGTGATTAAAAAAGTGTTTATGTGATTAGTCTGATGTACACTATTGTCTGCTGTTTTTCAGGCCTGTGAATAAGGACTTTAAGTTGATGCTTCAGAAGGCAGTGAAGAAGATCTCCGCCGTGCGTCAGGTGGCCCAGGTTACTCTGGCTGATGAAGACAACATCATGATACACCATCACTAACAACCCTTCACCTGTGCTCTTTTTACCTGTGCACTTGATACAGGAACTTCATGCAGCTAACCAATGAAACCAGTGTTGAAGTCCTTGTTCTTACTTCAGCCTCTTGTGGTCTGAGTGGTTTGAGCTCTGTATATTTACTACTGAGTGTAGATGGGACTACTGCTTTATTATTAATGGCTCTTCTTCGAGTTTGAGGGGGCATGTCGTCATCATGTGCATTTGAGAAACTTAATGAAGAAAACTGCTACAGGTAACACACACTTACCAGGACATCAGGTGCTGAGAGGAGTATTCCAGCACTGTCTCTCTCTCTATCTGAACCTGATCCTGAGAGATTACAGGCCTATTCTGGATATGAAGCGCCTTTGTGACACAAGCCAAAGTCACACAAGGAACTAAAATTATTCGCCGGGAATCCATTGCTCAGCAAGACGAGGATTGGATCAGCAGCAGAGAGATAGACAGAGACATCTACAGAGAGTCAGGGAAGTAAGGGAAAGAGATTAGACGAGGGGATAAAAGACCTGTGTGCTTTCCGTTTGTATACATGTTTCAAACCCTGCTCCCTATCGTCTATAGGAAAGAAATGTCCTTCTTGACTTGAACTTTCAAACCGGTTCCTGGACAGGAAAGAAGGAGCAGAAACTTGGTGCATAGAAACTAAATTCACACAGTGAAACATTCATGGAATAATTCCAGCTGGTGAAACTACATACATATAGTGTCCATATCTATTAGTCTGGTTTACTGACATGGTGTTAGATGAGTTTTTCAGACAGACATATCTTTATAAGGGGTATGTTTAGCATGGACTCCCATGGATGTCATTAATGCACAAACCTTTTAGCAGTGTGTTGACTTAAATTGTACAGTATCAGTGATGTAAAGGTCAAATGTACAGTATCTGTTTATTTTATTATTTTTAGCTAATATAATTAAAAAATACATTATTTCAAGCATGATCATATGATCATTCAAGACATCTGTTTTACCATGAATTGACTATTCCAAATGACTTTAAAATGAAATGCAGATGTGGTATTGAACTTGTGTGT
>JAOVVF010000042.1:7516624-7532943 GCA_028565595.1 Duopalatinus emarginatus | reverse complement strand
AGTTCAGCTGTTTTCCCTGTTGCCCCCCCCCACACACACCCCACCCCGTCCCCAGGTGTGGGGCACGCATTTGTCGAGCATGCATGTGCATGTTTTGCTGACGACTTCTTGCTTTCTTTGATGTCATCTGATTGGCCCAGCGTGTTGTGGCACACACTTCTACAGGAAACACCTTAGTGCAGAGAAATGTTACAATTGTGCTTCCTGTCATGCTGCGCTTCTACCTGGAGAGCACAGCACCTCGGTTTATTAACCGCTCGTATAAGAGACGTCGCGTCATCACGCATACCCTGACCACATGTCCTATTCTACCACTACTTTGTACTGCGTTTCTGTGGCATTTGGCCACTGCTGCAGTGTTTTCTGGTCGCCGGCAGTGTGTGACGGCCCATCTGGGTTTTGGGAGATGTGCCCTCTTTGTGGTGTTGGAATGTAAATTAGCAAGCGCATAGCTACACAGGAATGTGCCTCAATCACCACACCATGCTTTTCACTGCTGGACGTCTGGCACGGCTTTTCACACAGCCTAGAGGTAAACAGGGCCGGTCAGTGTGTTCACACAGGAGCGGAGGCTTCTTTTTACAGAATTGGAAAAGGATAGAACCAAGCTATTTTTGTCTCTGGCGATCTCCCCGGGACAGATTTATCGAGCTGCTCTGGGTTTTTGACAGCGAGCTTAGGCGTATGTTTGGGGTTGTGTGAGGCACCACAACAGGGCACTGAGAGGGCAAGGGGCATACATGAGTAATCTGGGAGATCTAGGAGAAAGGTATATTGACACATGCAAGCATATATTGCACTAAAACAGTCCGTATCAAATCACCAGACAAAACAACACATAGGAATACCGACAACTACAAAGGTAGCAGCCTGGGTTTGACTTGGCAGGCAGTATGACAAGTTATGCCTCTGTTTTGACAATTCCAGGGTTCGTTTAAGTCACTCGCAGCAGATCTGCTGGAGCTGTGCACGTCTTGGACCTCACATACTTGTTCATGGCTTTATTTTGGAAGCCGAAACAATTTACCTTCACGTCTACATGGCTGCAACAGCTACCACCACATCACTCCTTGAAATTCGGACACTGATTTACTCGTCAGGTTACAGTTTGTGTGGCGCTTATGTCAGCACTTTCACAACTCGTGCAACAGATGTTTCCCTAACTGCATTTCCAGCTCGTCCACCCACGCAGCCACGCTTTGCTTGGCTGACCAATAGACATAGAGCGTGGAGATTCCTTATGGGAAGGTTGTTCTGTTTTATTTTTTTATTTATAAGTCTCTACGAAGTCCAATAAGTATGCTTACCTGGAATTAATGGATGCATTAAGTGGTCTTACATTTTTTTTTTTTTTTTTTTTTAAGAAATGTGTGAGAAACATAGCAATCGATTATAGACTTTCACTGTTTGTCATTGCACAAGTCTATCGGTGGTTTAAGTTACACACTGAAACTTTGACCTCCTCCCTGTACATGCATGCACACCCCTCCTTAAAGAAACCTTGACCCCATGTTTGTGTGTAGTGACTAGTGAATCAGTGACCGTAGTGGTGTGATTCTTATGCGCAAACACGAACATGCGTTCCACACCTCACACATCTGTTAAAAACAGCCATATAGTCAAGCGGACACTTAAACTATCAAAGATAAACCAGGCTGTTTTAGTGTGTGTCTGGGTGTATACCTTTTTTATATGTGTATGTGTGTGTGTATATTCTGTTTTCGCACTCATACAGCCCCAAATTAGGTTTAAGAAGTGACAGGAACACCTTGGTCCAGAACACCACATGCTGTGCTTGTTGGTGTTTCGCATATGCTCCTGTGCAGACACACACACACACACACAGACTTTCGCAAAACTAAAACTTTAGATATTTATTCAGGACGTCTCATGCTAATATTCATTGTCACCGTGAGCTTAGGATCTCGTTCTATACCCCTTTGTTAGAGCGGTGTATTAGTAATACAGTTGCGCGTCACACGCACTATGCTTTGTTGTTGTGTCTGGGAAGATGACTGAGATAGTACGTCATTAGGCAAAGTTGTGTTACCTCATGCAGCCATATATACTTTACACCTAGGTTATATTGCATGCTTCCTAATATGATCAAATTCTTCCTGTGTTTAAAAAATTTATTAAATCATACTGCCTGAAATCTCTGTCCACAGCATCGTTAGCATGTGTGATTACCATGGATGAGAATTTCAGCAGAACCTGTTGATTGAAAATACATGTGTGTGTGAGTAAAAACAAGCTAAAAACTTACAAGGTATGGATGAGCGAGTAATAATAACACTAACCCAGTATGTGACCCTAACCCTATTCTTAACCCTGGAGGTTAAGTGCGTATCATTTTACGTGTTTTGACATGAGCCTTACACGAATTCTCTCCTGTTTCCTTATATAATGTTTATGCAGTACTTATGAACATGTTGTAAAGGTGCTATATGGGGAATAAATGTGTTTAGTGTGGTTCAAAGGACTAGAGGAGTTCAGACTTGATGTAGAAGCTTTTGCATTTGCGGTTTACGGCGGTCAGAGTCGCCTGGTCTGGTCACAGGATTTCTGGGCATGAAACGTTTTACAGAAATACGCATTTTGCATGTTTATTAACGCCCGAGACTTTCATTCTAATCCAGCTTTGAGTAAACAGGATTTCTGTTGTTTTCTCTGAAAAGGGAAATGTGTTAAAATGATTGTTCCATCTAATCACATCTTTGCTATTGATGTCACCAAACTAGCGCCATTAGTGTTTCTGTTTTCCAGTGACTGACTGACTTCATTAACAACAATGATTAGATTTCTCTTTGTCTCATGTTGTCTTAAATCTCCTTGTATTCAGTCACAGACAAAGACAAGTGTTTTCTTTTTATTATTTTTATTTTTTTATTTTTTTTTAACTATTCTGTGGTGACTTAACCCTAACTCCAATCAAACTAACTTTGATAACTCCAATCAAATTAACTTAAGTCGCTGTATAGCGAGATGGTGAGTTGTGGCAATGTCGAAGCAACGATGTCATTTGGGGTCGTCCTCATTGGAGAGAATTCAAATTATACATATCTATTTATTGTTGTTTCTTGGTGTCATGTGAGTCCATACTCCATCATCATTAATAAATAAACTAACATGTTTCTTTTGCTAAATCCAACCTTCCCGCTTAAACATATACACACACATAACATAGAATACTGTAAACTTCTTCGCCAAGCCCTGTAGAACTGTAAAGCCAGGTTTAAACTCTCCCCAGTGGTAAGTGGTCAAAATAAATATAAGTTGAAAGAAAACCATAAACAGCTCCAACGCAGCCGGTTTCTCCAGTGTCCATTTTACTATGTCACACATCTATCCATCACCCCAATCAAACAGTAATGTTCACTGTGATGACATGACATCTAGATAAGAAGATTTTAAACACCTGTTTGCTCATACGTTTTTCTTATTGGTCACCATTTAACCACTGATTTTTCTGGGGTTTTTCTGATTACCACATACACCACTGTATGGAGACACAAACCACTGTGAATTTTGGGTCCATGCCTGCCATGCAGTTGTCTGACTTTCTCTACACTCATCCTTATGGGTTACTCTGAATGGTTAGAAGAAGAAATTTAAAAATGGACGGAGTATGACGGAGGAAGCCATGAGGAACCATAGATGTATGAAAACTAATCACACAACAATGCTGAACTTTTGGACATTTCATCCAAAACACAACAAATTCTGTCCTCTCTCTTATCCTCATGTGGGCGTATGTCTGTGACCTGATTGGCTCTGCGGTAAAAAAATGAACCTTCTGTAAGTTTTTTTGATCCCGAAGAAGTGTGACACTTGCTTCAGAACGAGTGTATATTGCCAGACTCTTGTGTTTATTTGTCTTTTCAAATTCGCCTCAACGCAGCCGTTATTTCATTTCACCTTTGTATTGACGGCTGAGACGCAGCAAAATCTGTCTGGCCATACGCTTGTAAAATTGTGGCAAAGATTAACTTATGTAAATAGGTCCGTCTGGTGTGCTGTGACAGGCTCTGGCAAAATTCGTCATAACCAAATTCATGTAAACGCCATAAAATCCTCGACCAGTGGCGATGCCGTGCGCCAGCCTGTAATGAAAATTTGCAAGTTGGACGCACAAAGCGCTCACCTGTCTGCAGCATGCATGGCCTGCGTCACGTTCTGGCACGGGCAGCGTAGGCTAGTAGTGAGCGAGCTCAGCCATTTCAGGACCTCTAGGAACGTCCGATTCTTTCGTGTAAGTGTGTTAAATCCTTTTAGCTTTGCCTGCTCTGACACTACAAAGCCCAGGCTGAACAGCTGCCTACTGTTTATTACTCCACCTCAACTGCTTTGCAACACAATCATTTTCTATCGTTATTTGCACATTTCTGTCATTATGTATAAATCTTATTATAGATTATAAGTTATTGTATAAATAAATAGATAGATAAGAATAAAGGACGCCACTACGAGATATATATATATATATACAGCCTAAGTATTAGGCATACTAGCCGAGCGCTCACAAGCCAATCCACTAGAGTAAATGAAACTCCATTATCTATTAGCATGCGTAATGGCCATCAGGGAAACCCAGACGGAAAAGGAACTTCAGCTAAGCTCAATATCGCAGTTAATTGACTTAAGGACCGTAAAAATGTGATCATTATTATAACGCGATCATTAT
The DNA here is from genome assembly GCA_028565595.1 of Duopalatinus emarginatus. Classification (NCBI taxonomy): domain Eukaryota; kingdom Metazoa; phylum Chordata; class Actinopteri; order Siluriformes; family Pimelodidae; genus Duopalatinus; species Duopalatinus emarginatus. The sequence goes on along the minus strand of JAOVVF010000042.1, from coordinate 7,528,259 downwards.
TAAATGTGCGGTTCCACCCCAAGCTTATCTCAGATATTAGGTTGCGTATTTCTTCTTCCCTGAGACTGCATGCCGGAACCCGAGACCATTAGGGAAGGTGGTAAGAGCTGAAGAGAAGACGATGGATCGGGACGAGAAAGCTTCAGTTCAGAGAGCTGTGCGTGCAACTGGAGTTAATTGTGTTGGGCTGAAGCATCGAGCTAGCTCTCCTGACCTGGTGTGATCTTGGTTACTTGAGATTTACAGGGCTAGACCCTTCATCCTGCTATAGGATTAGAAGGGATGAATTGGACACCTGGTCATTTTTTTTTTTCTTTTTCAGTCTGCACATGATTTCTGAGTCTTGTCTCCTGATCCGGTTTCTCTTCCATTCTTTAAATGATCGTCATCAGGTTCATCTGACCTTCGTCTGGGGACTGGGAGGATCGGTATGGCAATCGGAACAGGGGTAACCCCCAGTACCATTGGATGGAAATGTACACCTTAAAATAGGTTGTGAAGTGGAGCCTGTGTGGCAGGAGTGTGGTCATTGTTCCACTTATAGTACCAGACTATAGTGGATATTGCTCTATGATATACTTGTCAGTTTGTACAAGCTATGCAATGACGCACTGGAAGCCAGGATGAGCGTGTGAGCAGTGACGCAGGACCAAGTCTCCACCAGTCTCCCCCTACCCCCCATTTCCACTTTTAAAAGTGGCCAAAGAGGATGTGGGATTGGGTTTTGGTTACTCTGCTGCAGTGGTTGCATCATAGACCAGAGTGAAAGACTCGGACCACAAAGGTCTCTAGAGTTTTTTCCCCATTAGCCACGGACTCGTGTTACACTTTGCAGTTGCAGAATTATGGCTTTTACTGCACGCTCGAATATTTATTTAACAATACTGCCTGCAATTTGTACTACCTAGTGTCCTCATGCCTTGTGACCACTGTACAGATTTATGGGATGGGATTGGCTCTACATTTTAGGCCGTAGTTGTCCTTGTTATGTGCACTGTGTTGAATGTATTGTCTGTTCATATGACCTCTTAGTGATATGTTTAGAATTGTCCATGTTAGCATTATTGTGTTCTGATGATTTATTTATTTATTTATTTTGCAGTACGTTGCATAACCATTTCTGGCACCTCCATCCTTCCTGTTATGGCACAGTGGCACCGAAGCGCATCCTCAGTAACATTGTGTTACTGGCATAAATGCCAAAACGATCCGTACAGCTCTAGTTCACTGGGCCATGCCTGTCATGTTAGCCACTCCTTACATAACTTTCGGTCATGTTGTTTATCTGATTGCGGGTGGGTGCTGAGGCCATGTGCCAGGAGAAACTCGTGAACCTGTGGTGTGTCAGTAAAGCGGCCTGTCAGTCAAACAGTGCAGCCGAGTGTCAGTATCTCCTGCTCCAAGCTGCCACAGGCCTGAGCACTCCCAAAAAAAAAAAGAAAGATATAATTGCATTGTGTTCTTGCTGTCTTTGTTTTGGTCAGAAAAAAACCCTTTTGTTCAAAGCATCAATTGTTCACACTGGGGTCAAGCCAGGCTGGCACATGACCCCACTGCCTAGCTGGGAAAGCAAGGGAAAGGTTGAGTAGGGAGAAACTGGATGAAATGAGATCAGCAGTTCTGTTTCATTATGAAAAGAAAAAACTCTGCTGCCGTTTCAATACTATAATAAGGTTCAGTTCGTCTGGGAATTGAATGATTTTTACCTTATAGGTATGTCTAACTGTCTTTCTGTGTTAGTGACTCATAAAATACCTGACACAGTTTTCTCTCTCGCACTTTTTTTAACATGCTTCTTTTTCATATGAGCAGAATAAACTATTGGTGTTAACACCGAAACCGTAATTATCTCACATTATCTTACATTATGGTTGGTGTGGTACAGTGGTAAAATCATTGGCTCCCATGTAAGAGACCTGGGTTCGATTCCTAGTCTGGGCAGCCAGTCTGTGCTACACCAATAAGGGTCCTTGGGCAAGACTCCTAACACTACGTTAGCCTATCTGTAATACCAATAACCTTGTAAGTCGCTCTGGATAAGAGCGTCTGCCAAATGCCATAAATGTAAATGTAAATATACACTAAAGTGCCAATAAAACTGGCAGCGTTAAAAAAAAAAAAACTGGTACCGGAAGCGTAGGACTGCATGGATATGATGGAGCATTGAATCCACAACCTTGCAGAAGTATTCTTTAGGCAATGGACATCATACGTCTTGCGGAACGGTCCACAGTTCTGATATTCTGATGGAAATGGCAAAACCCCAAACTCACATGATGTTCCTCCAACCATAATTTGGTGTCTCTAGACATGTGTGGTGGCACATTATCCTGTTAGAAGAGGCCAAGCCCATCAGAATGAAGGCAGGACATGAACGGGGTAGATGTACCAGGGGTCGCATGGAATGGCAAGCTAAACAAAACTCATACAATTATGGAGCTTTCATAGGTGTCTAATGTATATCAGGTGTATGAGGTGTATATACTAATATAATCGAGGGGCATGTCTGGTAAACGAATCACGTGTGCAGATCTGAATCTAATCTTGTGTAGCTTCTACACAACCTTCATGATATTACTTGAAGAATTCTCTCACATTTTCCCGTTTTAGCGTGTGTGCCAGGCTCTGATTTTCCCCGTGCCGTTTCAGTCGAATGGTTGAGAGCATAGAAATCGACTCCATTATATGAGCTTCTAGGCAGTGCAGTTAGACTTACAGTATAATTTAATCAAAAAGCTTCAATAGAAAGCTCTCAACATCTGATCTGTTCATTTAATGTGAATGGTGAGGCGTACGTTTGACTTTCAGCTCTCTCTTTCTCTCTCTCTGTGTCAGTGTCACTTGCTTAAGATGTGGGTATGTAGTCAAGTGTTTTGGGCATGGAATTATATGGATAAATGTAAAGAACCTTTTTTTTAATGTAGCACTGACACAACCCACAATAATGATTGATTGATTGCTCAAACAATTTAAATAACTGAATTAATTTATAATTTTATAAAATACAAGGTAAAGTTAAAAGAATTCAACAGTGCTACCATTTTATTTAATGGAAAACAGAGCAAGAATTCATCAGACAATATCAGTCATAGTTAGTAAAAATATTTCAGAATCTGTCTGGGTCAGAAAAAGAATGTAGGAGCCGAGAGAGTGTTTTAATCTGTGACGTGAACTTAGTGAGAAGAGTCATCATTCCTATCACACTCTGTCCTGAGGAGCAAAAAGCAAACTGAGCCAAACCGAGCTGAAAATGCACACCAGACTGGTGGAACCCATAATGACCCAATTGACTCGGTCAGTGAACCGAACATTATTGTCGTCGGAGGAACAGGAAACCGACCAGCGAATGTGCCGATATTCATTCCAAAGGTTATTGATGAACTGGCTGATTCGGATCCCATGACTAAATTCACTCACCGAGTCTGAACAGTTTGGCCCATCGGTTTCTGTCACGTCTGACTGAAAGTTCAATGAAAAAAATTAGGCGTTCTTGTAACAGCAGTACAGTGTATAAAATCAAACCGAGACAGATCAGGAGCTTTAGTTAATGTTTACATCAAACACCAGAATTAGGGGAAACTGTGATCTTGGTGACTTTGACCGTGGCAGGGTTGTCTGGTTTGAGTATTTCAGAAACTGCTGATCTGAGCTTTTTCAAACACAAAAACAAAAACAAGCAGCGTTTCAGCGAGCGGAAAAAAAACCTCATTGATAAGAAAGGGCAAAGGAAAATGACTAGACTGGTTTACAAAAGTTCAAAACTGTTTAGTTCCACTGAATAACTTTACGGTGAACCCTTCTGGCTGAATGAGCACAAATCCCCAGAGGCAATCGCCAAATCTAGTGGAAAGTCTTTCCAGAAGAATGGAGAGATTGTTATAACAGCAAAGAGGGAATAAAGCTGGAATGGGTTCCAAAATACAGGTTTTAAAGCTGAGATGTCCACAAACGTTTGGTAATATATTGTAGTGTACACTAAAGTGCCAGAAAAAAATGGTAAACCTGTCTAATACTTGCTTTTCCAAACTGTTTAGGTCCACTAAATAACTTGTGGAGGTGTCTATTGTAACTTTGATTGTGATACTGAACACAATATCAGTAGTTTAAATATCTTAAAGTTATGAACAGCTTTCATATATTCCATATTCATTGTACATAAAGTGAAGAAATATAATAGTTAACTGTTAATGCTATTGTGTTTTTACGCTGCACCAGTATAGTTAGTCCAGTGCTATTGTGATGAAACCCTAAAGTCTGTAGTACATGTGTAAATGTGTTACTATTCAGGCTCTGCTCCTGCACTAACCTCCTTTTCTCTTCTTTGTCTTTCTATTTTTTTAAAATCCAGAGTAAAGATGAGGTACATGGCTGCACATTTTGGAGAACAGAGGAGCCACCCAGCTACCTCCGGCCCATCACACACCCTGCAGAAACCACCCAGGGACCTCCACGCTGTTTCCTCAACATGTCCCTTGCTTTCAATTTCGCCTCTTTGCGAGCACATTATCTCCTGGGTTGGTCTTGTTTGAAGTCAGCGCTTTAATATTTTTGATTGCTATTTTAATGTTTTACTTTTTAATTGTGCGTAAAAGTTTGTTTTTTTTTGTCCCCTGACATACAGAGATCCCAGTCAGCAGTCACATCCACACCGATACGCAGCGTTTACTGATTAAACATCACAGATTCAAATGCAGTTGTTTTAAGTCAGAGTTCAGGTGCAGGGCTGCCACACTGTATGCACAGATAGGAATTATTCAGGGGTTCACCTGTGAAAGACACGTTCGCTTTTTAAGTTTACAGGCGTTATTCCTGCAACTTAATTCCCCCCCCACACACTCTCTCTCTGCTATTCCGTATTACCTCCGGCTGTCACACAGTCGGTGACGTGCTTTTAAGCTGCCTTGACCCTCCGCTGGGCCCCAGGTGCGACGTGCTGTACATTCTTCATGTGTGACAGAGAGCAACTGTACGCTCGCAATCCTCCACTCCCCCTTTCCTCTCTTCCTTGGTAGGGAACACACTGCCTCTTCTCCTCACTACCAAATATGCAGGATTGACAGAAGGGGAGGAGCAGGTTGGAAGAAAAGAGGAAGCGTCTATTCTGGGACTAAACAAAATGCCAGATGAGATCTGCTACAGTCTCTGAGCACTCGCAGGGCCAGTGCAGGGTCACAGATAGCGTTACTATAACCGACACGACTTAAAACAGCTCGTGAGGGTTTCTGGTACAAAGAAGCTCCTCAGAGAGACTCGCACTAATTACGATATTAACCACACAGCGTTGAAATGAATCAGGCCCGGCATTAGTTAGCAGAGCTCTAATCGGTACGCTGTTCTTATGAACACACCTAAAACGACACACACTAAGACGAAGAGAATAAATGCATTAAGCCTTCTGAGAGAAGAGCAGGTTTTCTTATTATTATTATTATTATTATTATTATTATTATTATTATTACCCAGCAGTTTCTCATTTTTGTCAACTTCTCAGTATTGTACACATGCTTCGAGTGAACCATCACGACACAGGATTAAAGCGCAGTCTTTTGCCTTACTGTTGTAATTAATTGTAGTTCGTGTCAACCTTTTTTAATGAAAGACAACTCTAGAGAGCAGATGTGATACAAAAAGACATACACAGTATACGGTACTTTATCTCCAGCCTGAGATTGAGGTATTTCGGCTTCACGTCCCTCTCCTTATTTCAGTACGTTTGATATGAGAAACCAAATGTGAAACATTTCATTTGACGCTTGTACTGAAAATAAAAATTAACAAAAACAAAAAAAAAACCACACAGAGATATTTTCATGGTATGTTGTAAAATTGTTGGTACTGAAAGTTGAAAATGTGAATGTAACCTCTTAAAAAAAAAAAAAAAAAAAAAAAGTCCTTCGATATTTCAGTCCCTTCTGGTTAAGGGATCTTTCCTCTCTTCCTCGTTTTGTATCAAATCCATGTCTTAGAAAGCACAGGCCATAGCGACTGACTCGTCTAAAGAAAACAGGGCATGTTTCAACCAGCTCTTGGGTTGTTGTTTTTTTTTTGTTTTTTTGTTTTTTTTAAAAAGAAGTCATTTAATAGAAATGTTGTGGCATGAACACTGCTTTCAATTTCTTCAGGCCTGTTTTTAGGTACAGTGCTACAGTAATCTGTGTTACAGAGACCTTTATGACTGAAAGAGCTACTTTGGTACTATTTTTAAAAACCTGCCTCAAAACAATGTTAAGGTACCTTAGAAAAAGATCCGGCAAAAGCTGCTGTTTATTGTTTGTTCGAGTGACTATTTTGTTGTTGTGTTGCAATTTCTTTTTTTTTTTTTCTGTTTTTTGAGAAATTTACAATCCAAAAAGCAAGTGTTTTAAACGCTGAATGACCTAATACACAGATGCACAATGATACAGCATTAATATGCAAGTTCTGTTTTAGTTTTCCTTTATTTACAACCTAGCTTAAAGATTTGATCTTTTTGGAATTGGATATTTTTTCTGAATCTCAAAGTTTGGGGACGTCATGCTTTTCCTCAGAGTGTTGAGGCATTTTTGCAGTTTGTAAAATGTATTTTGTTACAGTTGTATTTTTATTTTGCTGCTGTGTTTAAAAAAAAAAAATGAGGGAAATTGTGGGCAATTGTGATCTTAGTGATTACAGGGATGGTCTTTACAGCTGTGATGACCGAGCTGTCATGGGATCTGCTTTTGGTTAATAAAATTTGAATGCTTTTGCTGGCAGAGTTGCGTTCAGATATGGAGGTTTGAGCCTCCTGCATTCATTTCACAGTTTTATTTTTTTGCTCTTAGTCGTAGAGAAAGGGAAAAAAAAGAGGAGAAAAAAAAAGTATATTAACAATCATTCATGGCTGCGTCCACTGTACATAATTATTTTATTTCATGTTGACCCCCCCCCCCCTGAGAAGCGTGATCGCAGATTTTGAAGCGTTACATAGTGTTTATATTTATCAGACCTTTTGCGTTGAATAGAGCTATTGCAATAAAAATGTGGTAATGTAACATGTGGCTCTGCAGACTTTATTTTGGGTTTGGGTTTAATGTGAATGGTGAGGTGTATGTTTAACTTTCATTGCTCTCTCTCTCTATCTCTCTCTCTGTCTCTCTGTGTGTGTGTGTGTGTGTGTAAAATGGCAAAGGCTCCTTTAACTCTCAACTTTGATGTTTGTCTTTTGCCTTTGTTTTTTTACTTTCCTCAGAGACCTGAGAGTGATAATTAATTTAAGTGCCAGAAAAACTGGTACAGAAAAAATGTTATTGCAATGCCATCTATGCACAGTATTGCTTGCACCTGTAATATGGAAGCGTCATAATGGTGTGGGGTTTGTTTAGCTGGCGTTCAAAATTGACATCATTTTTATACTCCTCAAACCGGTCAGGGACCCCTCATGCCCTATGGATGGGGCAAAGTCATCCTGGTAGAGCCGACTCCCATCAGAATAGGATAAAAATGATCAGTCAGAAGGATGCTGTATTGAGCTGCAGTGACAATTCATTGTAGGGGGACTAGATGAGATGAACCATGTCAGTGAAATACATTTACATTTATGGCATTTGGCAGATGCTCTTATCCAGAGCGACTTACAAGGTTATTGGTATTACAGGTAGGCTAACGTAGAGTCTTGCCCAAGGACCCTTATTAGTGCCCAGACCAGGAATCGAACCCAGGTCTCTCACATGGGAGCCAATGAAGTTACCGCTGTGCCACATAATAAATAAATAAACAGACCCCAAAACAGCAGAGGCACGTTTATCAAATGTGCTTGTGATCTTGTCGTTGTATTTAGTGTATTTTATTGTAGATAATGATGAAGTGTTATAAGGAGGATGTGACTGATGGAAAGCAGTCTGAAATGGCAGGAAAAGTGATTCACACTTCAAGTATGTCTCATGACCTACAATCATTTTGGCGCCATCTGTTGGGGCCATTAGATAGATAGATGTAGAGAGAGAGGGAGAGAGAGGACCTCATAGCCAGGAGGCCAAGGTCCATGTTAGGAGTAAATAACCTACGCAAAAGAGCGAAGTCCACTAGAAGAGCAACCAATCAGCAAATAATCCTCTGCCTGACCTCCTGCTCAGAGACATTTCAAGTTGTTCAGTAACACAGCAGATGAATTAACAGTTTGCACGAGCCAAAAAAAAGGTCAGATGTCATTTAAACATTTAGGGAAGAGAACTGGACAATAATATAAGAATAAAGGTCATGAGTTTGATTCTCACATATAAACAACCTGGAACGAAACTGTTGATGTGGTGAAGTTTTTTTGTGAAGTGATATTTAACATTGTATAACAAAGGGACTTTCAGTGTCATGAGAATGAGAATGGGTTCTTTTGAGACTGGTTCCTCTTGTTATCTCAGGGAGTTTTTCCTTGCCACTGTCGTCACCACTGGCTTCTCATCAGGGATAAAATTTATATCAATATCTAATAAAAATCAATCAGACAGACATTATTTTATCTGCTTAATCCTTCAGGGTCACAGTTTGTCTGGAACCCACTGGAAATACTGGGCAGAAATACCTGCTGGACAGGGCACCACATACTCATACACACACACACACACACACACACCTAGGGGCAATTTAGCACATCCAAGTCACCTACCATGTGTGTTTTTAAGGAGGTAGGAAACCGAAGACACCTGGCGAAAAACCCACACGGACACAGAGACAACACACTAAACTCAAGTGAGGCTCGAACCCTCAACCCCCAGATCCCTGGAGCTGTGTGACACACACACTGTGTGACACCACCATGCTGCCCTATATAATAAAATCCATAATATGACCATTGTTAAAAACACTAATTAAATTGAACTGAGCATTTATGACAGAAGTCAGCCCTTTGTATCAGTCAGCATGTTTTTTTTCAGCACATGATGGAGGACTTTGCACTTTCCCGGTTTCACTGGAACATGACAAGCTAGTTTTTCCCTCCTAAACCTCAGGACAGAGAAAAATACTTGTGAGATGATTGTAGCTGCCGAAACATAAATGATTACAAGAAGGAACTTGTCTTGCAGAGATTCCATCGCGTTAATTGTCGCTGGCAGGTTGAACGCTATGACGTTCATCAATAGATTAAAAACTGTAATCAGATGACTGTGGCATAAAATGAATAAAATCTTCCATCAAGGCTGCATCACCACCCTGTTGTGGATTATTTCCCTATAACAGAGCACACCTTCGTGTTTTATTATTAATTAATTTGCAGTCATGCTGTCCATAATAACAGCATTGCGTTTAGCTGTGTTGTTGTTGCAGCTGCTAGAGCTGGCTAGCTGGCTAATGTTAACAGTTCAGGGGTAGACTGGGGTTCATAGGGTAGTTATGCCTGAATGTTGCTAAAAAAACAAGAGGGAACACCGAGTCTAATTCCACCACCTGTGTATCACCACACAGTTTCCTGGCCAGTGATCAACTCGAGTGGTGATGACGATAATTAAGTTTAATTTTCAGTTGAGGTCATCACGTTTCTCAGAAGCTCTGCGCGGATACGCCAATCAGCACCAACTGTCGAAGTTATGGACTCAATAAAACCGCTGATGGTGTTCTGTGGTATTTGTAACCGAGACATTAGCAATAGATCCTTTTCTGGATTTTCTGGATCAGAACGGTTAGCTTTCATTCCTCACACACATCATATTAGCGAGTCTTGGGTCCCCATGACCCTGTAGCTGGTTCTGCAATTTTCAGTAGGTATTAATCACAGTATATTGGTAACACCTCAGAAGACCTGCTGCTTTGGAGAGTCATCTAGCCATCCCAGTTTGGTGGAGCAGCCATGGCCTAGTGGTTAGGGACCGGTCTTGTGACCGAAAGGCACACAGGGCAAGACACAACTGAGGTGCCTTTGAGCAAGGCACCTAAATCCCCCAGCTGCTAAGTCGCTGCAGTGGTTTGGGGCTGCCCCCTGCTGAGCGTAAGTGTGTTTACTGCCCCCTCGTGTTCACTAGTGTGTGTTTCACTCCACGGACGGGTTAAACGCGGAGGTCACATTCCTCTGTGTGCAAGCACAGTAGGCAAGTAGTTCACTTTTACTTTCACATTTGGCTCTTGTCAAAGTCGCTCAGATTCTTATGCTTGCCTATTTTTCATGCTTCCAACACGTCAACTGCAAAAACCTACTGTTCACTTGCTGCCTAATGTTTCTCACCCTGTAACAGGTGCCAATTATCTCAATGAGATAATCAATATTATTCACGTCACCTGTCAGTGGTGTCAGTCAGTCAGTCAGCGAGACGTCAGTCAGCTCATCATCTAACTGACCAAGTTTCAAGATGACCTTAAAGTTGCCTTAATTCTCTCAAAAGGTAAGCCCTGTGTTGCCAGTTATAGATACAAGCAACCATTTCTTTTATCTTAATTTTTAACATTTATATAGTGTTCCTATTCTGAATATAGATGTAATAGCAACCACCAGGTTCATATCAGTGACATTTGGTCAATTGCAAATCACCCTTTGAACTTTTTCCTTGCCAGAAATGAAATGAAGCAATCAAAGAACAAGCCAGGCTAAATATCCTCTTTCCTCTTTCTCTAATCATAATCTAATTAAAGCCATGTCAGCAGCATGGTGTGACCTGCTGAGCATCAATGCTTAAAAAAATATAGACATGCAGCCCCTCATCAGATTACTTTGGAGGATATTCTGATCTGCGTCACCAGATTGCACGCGGCAGTGAACCACTGCTTGTTGACAGATCTTCTGCGTCATTAGAAGTCAAGCTGTCCACTTTAGGGAAGGAGAAACAGTGTGCGTGTGTGCGCGTGCCCCTGTGTGGGTCTTTAGAGCAGTGCTAGCATGTGATAGCTGGCTTTCATTTCATATACGGCTGCGGCTAATTAGTTGGGCTCCTCCCGAGGAATGTAGTATTTCCCGTAGTGGACTTGAGTTTCAAAACAGTCCGAATGGGCATTTGCCTGCAGGCCGTGCTCTCTTAAGGAACTCATTATGGAAAAGGTTATGCAGTGATATCCTTCTGTATGTCCTGATTCCTGGAAACACGGCGTCAAATGAAGAGGTCAAGCAGAAAAAAAACCTACACACACCATTCCATTCCTATTATCTTAATTTTTAATCAAGCTCGACATAAGGCTACGGTTTAATCATGGCCGCCTCAGGCAGCATTGCCACTGATGGGTGCTGAGTAGTCTGGAGTAACACCTAGGTTTAAGAGTGGATGAGTTGGTAAATCCCAGTTTTACCAGCTTTACCTCTGACTAATGATGTGGTTTAGTGGATGTGGTTTAACAGTGAAAAACCTGTATTCCTTACACACAGTGATACGTCTGAAATGTATCTTAATCAACATCGTTTTCTCTCTGCCTATTTCCCAGTGTACCTGCTACACCTCTCTGTCGTCCCCTACAACTGTCCATGTCACTCAAGTCATGGAGATGTGATCTCTGCCTGTGAATAGTCAAACATGGCAACTACTACTACTGCGCTTAACCCACAGGCTGCGGTACAGGCTGCCAGGCTGGTGAAAAAAAGATCATTTAAGAAAGTATATATATATATATATATATATATATATATATACATATACACAAACCGGATTCCAAAAAAGTTGGGACACTAAACAAATTGTGAATAAAAACTGAATGCAATGATGTGGAG
>JAOVVF010000042.1:7487234-7505838 GCA_028565595.1 Duopalatinus emarginatus | reverse complement strand
AATATCACTTGGAAAATCCTTAGAAAACAAGGACTATTTTGTAAGGGGGCTAATAATATCGTCCTCAACTGTATATATATAACTGTATATACATTTGTATATTGTTTCTGCAATATATATTGTTTCCGCTTTTAAGCAGATTTTCATATCAGTATTAGGTTTTATAGACTCTGATCTGTACATCACATAAGAATAAATAAAAATATAATTATACAACTATTTAAAAATAAGCCTCTTTAAGACTTTAAAGAGTTGCTAACTATAATGGCATAATATAGGCTGCTACAATTGCTATAAAAAAAACTAAATATAAATTAATAATGCAAAATGAATTTTTAAAAGATTGTGTTTTAATCCTTCATTCTAGATCAGTTCTAGAATGAGGAGAACCTGACCTTTGGGGCCTGTCAGCAAGTGTCATCAGGACGAGGTGGAGCCACGGCGCAGGAAACAGGGAATACAAGTCAAACCCACAATGCATCTGGGCATAGAGTTAGCCAAACAGACTCCTGCCAAAATTGGGCTCTTCGATTAATATTTTAAAATAACGCCTTAATTAGCTTTTCTAATAACGTCCTCATTTTTCATTTTTAAATAGATTAGAAGAAGAAACCCAAATTACCAGGGTTTTAGAAATTTTAATGAAACGTTTTAATATTGTTCCAGATTTTATTTTTCACATTTATTTTTATTTTGGACTACTATTTGTTGTATTTGTTCACTCTGACTGAGGAAGCCCATGTTGGAAAGGTCTGTGATGGCTTTACATGTCAAAAAACATGAACATTTTCCCATGCAGGTGAAGACACACACATAAACTCAGCATTGCACTACTGATTATCTTCTTTATGAATCACTGGATTCAGCATTACACCAGACAGACAGCACGCTGTAGAGAGAGAAAATGTGCTTTCTTCTACAGGAAAAAAAGAGGTGTGAGGGAGTGTAGACACATGAGGAAGAACTGATGAATGAACAGATAAACAGACGAAGAAACTTGGACACACTGTGGATGGATCCATGCCAGTCGGGCCCTGCTTGGGTCTCGGTGAAACACATTGACTGGCGTGCAAACCCCCACATCTTACAAATGTTTCAGATATACACAAATAATACAAAGAGGTGCATGAAGGCATGCCCTGGAGTGAGTCAGGCACTGTGTGTGTGTAGTGCTCACTAACATTGTGCTCCTCATTAGTTTTGTGCAATATGATACTGAGACTTGTAATGATTTGTGCAACATCCATGCAATCAATCACTGACTAAACACATATAAGAAGGCCTCTCTACTGTCTGGTTCTTACGTTTAAATGGTCTCAGGTGGACCACTAGTAGAGCCAGACAGTAGATCTGACCAGTAAGAAGCATAACCCTGTTCCTGGAGATCTGATATTCTGTAATGTATTCTGTAATCTAAAACCCCATACCTGGTTCATTAAGTCTGTCAAGCGCACTGTTTCTTTTTTTTTTATTTCATTTTCATTTAGTTAGGTCAGTTTAACAATTTCCTCCCAGTATCTACCTTCCCCCTATGCATGCATTTACAGGTGCCCAGGATTGACGAGTGTCTGTCTGATTGGAAGGGGAGACATTAATTCCCTCCCCCATCCTAAAATGAAAGCAAAGTCATAGATGGGTGTTGAATTGTTGGGATTTAAATATTATAATATTGTAATATAAGAACCAGGTTAGGACTGAATTTAAGCTGTGCAAAGTACACAATCTCGTGAAACAGGGTCAGCCACTATGATGTGTGTGAAATAAAAAAGGCTAGCTTACCTCCTCTTCCTGGTGGTCCAGGAGGACCCTGGATGCCTTTAGGCCCTTGAATGGGCTGACCCGGAGGACCTGGGGGCCCTTGAACACCAGGAATGCCTGTTGACCCAGAAGGTCCTACATCACCCTTTGGTCCAGGAAATCCAGGATTGCCAGGCTGGCCAGGAGGGCCAAAATCTCCTTTCGGACCTACGTTACATGGTAAAGAAGGAGTTTTAATTAGATACAGATGAAATCCCTTGGTTGAAAGTTACACTGGATTTTGTTGTGAAACACTTTACCTGGCATCCCAGGAATGCCTGAAGGACCTGGGAGTCCATAACCTGGTATGCCTATACAAATAAAAAACAAGAAATAATTTAGACTATGCGTCCACTGTATATCCCAAATATCTTCAGTGTTTTATATATTAGCTATTTACGCAAGGATATAGAAAACAGACATTAGGACTCCAGAACACTTACCTGGCTCTCCTTTTGATCCTGCTGGTCCAGGAATACCATCTCGTCCAGCTTGACCCTTTTCTCCAGGCGCACCTGGCAAACCAGGTGAGCCAGATGTTCCTGGCCTTCCAGGTGCTCCTGCTAGACCAGGAGCACCTGGGACTCCATCCAGACCCTTGGGACCAGTAGCACCAGGTGCACCTAAAGCCAACAGAAGTATTCCAGTTTGGTCAAGAAATAAATTGTCTGACTGATATATCAGGCTGATACTTGAGGATACAGTCATAGGAGACAGGCATTAATGGTTACAGCTTCCATCATACAGAATGAGATAAATGAGATATGAGATGCTATTATGCTTGTGTAAGCAAGCTAATGCGTAAGCGGATAAGCTACTTATATTTCAGGTACAAATGGTAATACGTAATAATTACATTTCTATCCTTCACAAAACCATTTAACAAAGATTTAAGGTGTACTACTACATTTTAGTCTTCTATGATATTTATCACTGTTCTATTGATTAAAAATCTGAAAAAATTAAATAACTTTATAGATGAAATGTGACACTGACTATTGACAGGATCAGATAGAATATAATCTGGCAGTACTGTACCTTGGAATCCTGGCAGGCCTGGATCACCTTTTGGACCAAGGCTCCCAGATAACCCTGGACTTCCTGGAAGCCCCCGTTGACCTTTTTGGCCCGCAATTCCAGGGGCACCAGCAGAGCCCTGTTCACCCTGTTCAACAAGAACCAATTAAACCCTTCTGCTCATCCAAATCACTAGATATATGTGTCTCTATCTGCCAATTGCCAAGCCTATTTGAGCTCTCCCTTAATTTTAGTTACCTTGGGTCCTGGAGCTCCTGGTTGCCCAAACCCTGGCGTTCCAGGGTCTCCTTTTGGTCCTGGGAATCCTGGTACTCCTTGAGATCCAGGCTGTCCTTGTCGCCCAGGCTGACCTGAGCTTCCTTTAATTCCAGGAGGGCCTATTCCAAAAGATACTAAATTAGTCTGGATTCACTGTGTTAATAATACTGATAGACAAAGCTTTAAATTGTGCTTCATCAAACTTTACCAGGCAATCCCATCTCGCCCATGCCGCCTTTTTGTCCTGCAATACCAGGGAGTCCTTGTTGTCCTGAAATTCCGGCATCTCCCTTGGGACCTACAAGGCAGTTATTTCCTTTAACACTGAAACAGTAATCTGGGCTCATACAGTACACAGATAATAAAGCGCTTGAGTTACCTGGGGGTCCAGGTGGCCCATGAAGTCCATCCTTTCCGGGAATACCTGAATCTCCTGGAAGGCCAGAAATGCCTTTTGCTCCTGGAGCTCCACTACTTCCTACATAAGACACAGAACGAAAATACTGCCATCGTTAAACACTAAATTTCATGATAATTAACTTAAATGTAAATGCATCTGATTAGGAGGAGAAGCTATGGCCTTGTGGTTAGAGAACTGGTCTTGTGACCAGGGTTTGATCCTTGCATAGGGCAAGACATGACTGAGGTGCCCTTAAACAAGGGCCCCCCAACTGCTTCCCAGGTGCAGTGGTTTGGGGCTGCCCCCCACTTAGTTAAATGCGAAAGTAGTAGACTATGTGTATACATATAGGAGGAAAGTGGATCGGATTCAAATACAGTTTTAGCTTGTTGGCCATGCAGGGCATCAATGACACCTACCTTGAGGTCCTGGTTCTCCCTTTACTCCTTTTTCTAAGTTACTAGGAACAGTGATGCCAGCTGGGCCTCTTAGACCTGGTTCACCTTTATTTCCTTTTACACCGTTGAAACCTGGGTTTCCTGGCAGTCCAGGTTGACCATTATCACCTATAGGGCAGACAAGTAAGATCTGAACCAACAATAGGAGTATGGCTTTTAATAACCAGTCAGTCAAATACCGCATACCTTTTGTACCAGGTAATCCGGGAACACCAGGGGTGCCAGGCTGGCCAACAGGTCCTGGAGCACCCATCACACCCATTTCTCCCTTTTGTCCTGCAGTTGTAGGTGATAGACAAGGAGGGGTCAGAGTTTAGTGTTATAATGCAGTAGACAAAGTGGGTATCTATATGTTTTAGATGCAGTCCATATTGGAATGTTTTATATTACCAGGGAATCCAGGTAGTCCATCTTGGCCAGGGTTACCAGGGTTCCCAGAAGGGCCAGGAGGACCAGGTGGTCCAGGCAATCCGGGGTTACCCCGGTCACCAGGCAAGCCGGGAATATCCAGTCCAATGGGTCCAGGATCTCCTTTCTCACCATCTAAACCAGGTGGACCTGTACAAGGCAACACAACATTCTCATAAATGCAGACACTAATTCCAACAGTAGCTTATACATTAACCATATCTCAAACCTCATAATGCTTACCAGGATTGCCCATAGGTCCAGAAGGTCCTGCTGGTCCAGGTAGACCGGGTAAACCAAAACCAGGAAGGCCCTGAGGGCCAGGTTGACCCGGTGGACCAGGAAGACCAGAATCACCTGTGAAAAAAGGGAGCTGTGTCTTACTGTATTTAATCCAATACACAATACAATAAAAGCATAATGCTGATGCTACTATAATTAAAATTACATGCATGACTGTTTAAGATCTGTGTACCTTTATAGCCAGAAGGACCGTCGAGACCAGGTCGGCCAGGTGCACCAGGATTTCCAGGGAATCCAGAATCACCCTTAGGCCCCGGAAAACCCTTACTACCTGGCAAACCTGGGGGGCCTTGAGGGCCAGGGACACCAAAACCAGGTTCGCCCTGTGGATACACACACATATGCACTTGTTAGTAGTTTGTAAAATGTCTACTAAAACTTAGTTCAGTTCACTTAGCAAATACCTTCACTTTAAAATGTACAGCCCTAAATGTAAATATTTTGTTTGAGTCCATTTCACCTTAGGTCCACGGAGTCCAGGTGCACCAGGTAGTCCATCCACACCAGGAGCTCCAGGCCTGCCAGGGCCACCTGGACTTCCTGCAATACCTGGGAATCCTGAGAAATGTGTTCAGTAGTGTTAACACTGATGTTTCTCTGTTATTATTTGTTATCTGTTATTAACTGTTTCAGGGGGTTTTCCATTTACCTTTAGGACCTGGTTGGCCTGGCAAGCCTATACCCGGAAGTCCAGGTTCTCCTTTTTGACCAGGTACTCCTGGGAAACCAGGGGCGCCAGGTTGGCCTGGGTTACCTGTACAGATAGAACAATAAATATTATTAACTTAAATTAACTTATTTAAAACTTTGGCAAGATGTCATAAATCTTGAATGGCTTTATAATACTGTTTATAAACATTATAAACCAATGTTATTCAAGCTTAAGGAAATATCAGACCTGGGCAATATGCAGAATGAACTGCTAAAAAGCCAGAACATATTCAGTTTGGTGATCTGTACAGTATAATTGTTACTATGTAATGATACTCTTAAATAATAAATTAAATAACATAAAGTTGTGCAATAAAATGATTAAAGGATAATTTACTCCAACCATACAGTTAATAGACCACCCTTAGCACATGTCTTTCCATGATTATATGAATGTTGAATTATATTTTTATTTTCACTTATACTTCAGTACAATTCAATCGGTTCACCTGGTCAATGACAGTAAAATTCCGACTGATTTACCTGGATTTCCTGGCAGACCAGGATCTCCATCGCGGCCACTGGGTCCGGGTGCCCCTTTCTCTGAGACAGTCTGACCTGGTTCACCTTTCTGACCTATCAAATGACATCAAGGTTTAAAATTAAGATTATATAATTGTGAGAGTAAGGCAATTTCAAATTTTTGATGGTCAGTCACATCCTTTCACTGTGCCTTGTGTGTGATCTCACCTGGAGGTCCAGGAGGTCCTTGCCTTCCCGACACACCCTGGAATCCTTTCTCTCCAGGAGGTCCCTGTGGGCCAAATCCAGGGGCACCAGAAGGCCCCCTGTCTCCGGGAGGACCTTGGGGACCACTATCTCCAGGAGGGCCACGTTCACCTTTAAGCAATAGGGAACCCTGGCAGAAACAAGCACAGTAACATTTTCATATGTGCAACAAAAGATCAAGTCCATCCAGTGACCAATTACAAAAAAAATTAATTAGACACATCCATGTCTGGACATGTATGTACAAACTACAAAAATATCCTGATATCTGTTCTCTAGACGCCTTGCATTTAGAAACAGCTTTATGAAACCATGCATGTTGTTTAACGTCAAGGGGCATCGGTTAAAAACAGTGTTGATTTAGTGACAATCAGATACATACAGGGGCTCCTTTGGGACCAGGAGGTCCAGAAGGTCCATTTTGACCAGGTGCTCCATCCCGCCCAGGCAGACCTGGAGGGCCAGGAAATCCTGTGTCTCCCTTGTCTCCCTTCATAGCATCAATAGCAATTGCTTCACCAGGATCACCCTTCTCTCCAGGTATTCCAGGTGAGCCTGGAAGTCCTGGTAAACCCTAGAAACATTACAGAACTGTTAATCATCTTGTATCTTGGACAATTAAAAAAAAATAAATTAAAGAGACACTTACCGGTGAACCTACAAGACCAGTGCTCCCTGGGACTCCTCTGTCTCCTTTAGAACCAGGCAACCCATCAATGCCTGTGACAGAGATGGCAAAAAATTAAACTCTGTACTGTACTGATGTGTTAAAATAACTTCATGAGATGACAAGGTGCTTACCTTTGGGTCCTTGGGGTCCAGGTGGACCCTGTGGTCCTGGGATGAGATTGCCACTTGAGAAACAATTCACACATGTGTCCCCCTTTTCACCTGCAAAACCAAAGGTACATGAACTAACAATCATTTAAACTATATGTAAAGTGTGTAGCAAGCATTCCTTCTTCATCTTTTTTTTAATATTAAGAAGGTTCTTGCCTTTCTGGCCTATTTCTCCTGGGAAACCAGGTTCCCCATTCAGTCCTGGAAGACCAGCAGGCCCTGGGAGGCAGTTATCACCACCAGTGGATATTCCTGGAGGTCCTGGTGGTCCTGGAGATCCTTGAAACCCTTGTGGTCCAGGTTGGCCAGGAGAACCTGGAAGAGATACTCCAGGTGATCCTTGATCTCCCTTCTGTCCTCTCTCTCCTTGAAAACCAGGGGGGCCTGGTGGGCCTTGAGTTCCGATTCCTAGGATATAAAACAGCATTTATTAACACACGAATATTCACAGTGAAACTAGTGCATTACGTTAAACTGACCAATGACTAAGCAGTACAGTTGCTTAAGACATTTCACCCTTTATCTAACTAACAGAGTATTGTCTGCATGTTCAGAGCCCTCACCTGGACGACCTGGCTGACCCTGTGGTCCTTGGATACCTGGGAATAATAATTAAGAAGTTAAAGACATATTAAAATTATAAGTTTGTGTACATTAAAGAGTCCATCCTGAGTCATGAGTCAAGTCTTAGGTTTTTAGTTTAGTCATGCTATGGCACATAGTAGGACATACCAGGCAGCCCAGGCTCTCCTTTCCTCCCAGGCTCTCCAGGAAGCCCAAGATTTCCTTTAGGCCCCACTCGGCTCTGAGTTGTACCAATTACCTAAATAGAAAATGAATGAGATGAGATCTGTTTTATTTGACCATGACAAATAGAACACTAAAAAAAAACATTATATGACACTATATGACGTACCACGCCTGGAGGTCCAGGTAGTCCTCGCTCACCTTTGTCACCCTATAAGCAAACGAGAGGTTACTTACTGTAGTCTCTCTAAGTTAAATATGACAGGCAGAACCTCATCACAAGTAAGAACCTTCAAGCTTCACAACATTGAGACAAACAAATCTGTGGCCTTATAAAATCTTACTCTTTCTCCAGCTCTTCCTGGAAGACCAGATTGACCAGGGTCTCCTATGGGACCCTGAAAGAAAGAGAGACAGAAAGAAAAGCAGACCATACAGATATTAAACAATCAGGTACTGGAGCGAGTTCCTGTCACTGTGCACAAATGGACATAGAATTCTCACCTGCAATCCAGGAGGACCAGGGTCTCCATCTTTACCGGGTTTACCCTACAGGTATAACAAGCAAAAGTAACACTGAGTTCAGCTGCTGTTAATATGATTTTACTGTACGTTCTCTTAATGAGTGTAGTTCAATCCTTACCCTTTTTCCAAGTTCTCCTGGCTCTCCTTTCTCTCCCTTCGGACCACCATATGGGCCCTGTTAATCAAAAGCAGCCCTATTAGAGATTTTTTGTCATAATCCAGGTAGATCCATATACAGTGCTTTATTGTGTAACTATGCTAAGCACTTGCAGTGATATTTAACTGATGTTGTACTAGTTAAACCCACAACCTATGCATGTATTGTAAAGTATTCTGGGTCATATAACAGAAGTTTAAACACATACAGGTGGTCCAGTAGGGCCAGGATCTCCAGGGGGTCCGGGTGGTCCCTCGTCACCCTAAAAAATAAAATGAAAAACACACGTAACATTAATATGTATATATTTAACAAATATAAATATGACTCAAGTACTACAACCCTCATCTGAGTGTTCTACTCCCTTATAATTTAAATTTTAATACTTCATACTATCTTGTCAGCGCATAATTCATGAGCAGAGTGTATAATAAAATGACAACAATCAAAACCAAGTGTCCACCTAGTGGACAAGGTGAAAAATTACTATGGCACCATCTAGTGGTCTAATATAATGAACTACATAATACACTAAAGTACCAGAAAAACTGATACACATAAGCATACGCAAAATACCAATTCACCAATTCACATTATTGTTTGTGTCTACCATTTCCGCCATTCCCACCTCACCAATCCCAAGTCACCAGATTTCAGAATTTCGTCCTGCAGGAGGTATGGTGCTCAGATGTGCTCAGGGTTGTTAGTATTATAGCAGTTTACTCCTCCTACCATTTACATCTTTAATGACTCTTGATCAATTTCTGGGTCTCAGGCTGAACAACGTAGGGTCGTGGAATCAAGGACACATCAGTTAGGGTTTTGGAAAGCATCCTTTACATACTGTTATAATCCCTAGATCCTCTCCCAGGCTTCATGCAAGCTAACAACCAGTCACAAAGCCCTCTGCGGACATTTCCCTCATCCCATTTACATAACTTCTGATTATGAATTCCTGTTTGCATTTTCCAACACTCTCTGAAATATATCAGACTCTTAAGCATCCACATTTCGATGCCTGTTTCTCTCTCTAGGTCGTCAGTGGGCTACATGACATACTTTATTGTTACTAGCTTAATGTAATGTATATGTAATATATGTCACCAGAGCTTATATAGCAAGGTGTGGGTTACTTTTATACGTTGCTGGTGAAAACATTTACATTCTCAGCATTTGGCAGACGCTCTTATCCAGAGCGGCTTACAAGGTTACTGGTATTACATGTAGGCCAATGTAGTGTTAGGGAATCTTGCCCAAGGACCCTTATTGGTGTAGCACAGACTGGCTGCCCAGACCAGGAATCGAACCCAGGTCTCTGACATGGGAGCCAATGATGTTACCACTGTACCACACCAACCACATACAGAAAACATGTCTGTAAGAATACAACTAAAAAAAGAATTGTGATTTGGTGACAACATTGACAATGTTACTTTAAATGGGTAGTAAATGAGGCTTTGAGATTGAAAATGTTGTAACTGATTAAAAACAACCTGTCATAAACAAAGCTTCAGGACATTGCTGATGATGTCATTACAGGGAAACAAAATAAAGATCAATATTGAGATTTATCTGGACGTACCTTCTCCAGTCATACTTCAAAACTTCAGCATTACATCTCTAGCTAATGCCCCATCAACCCTCACTGGGTGCTGGCCTGTTTCCTGACATTCTGACTGTTAATTCTTTTAACAATTACTTCCTGCTCCTTCTAGAATACCTGATTCAAATACATTTAATAAAACCTACATCTGCACATGAGCTCTTTTGTCTGCACTTCAGGTAACAGCTCTATTCAGCAGGATATAACAATAAAGGGCAGATCAGCATTACTGTACCTTCTCCCCTCGATGTATCACTCCGTCTGTTGTACCTATTAACTGGTCAACTTGCCCTGGAGGCCCCGGAGGCCCCTGTAAGCCAGAATCACCCTACAGACACATGCACACACACACACACACACACACAAAGATCAGAAAAGATGTTTATTAAAATTTGTTTTGTTTGTTTTACACTGATGCTATATTTTGCACACTATAATATGCGTAGTGACTCTTGTTGCCATACCTTCTCTCCTTTTGGTCCTTGGAAGTTCAGCCCCATATTTCCCTATGCAAAAGCAGCAACACAGAAAAACCTTTAATTAACATGGCTTAATTTTTTTTAAATTCTAAACTATATTTTTATTTGGATCAGAATCATGCTCTAATTGCACACTGTCATGGATTCGCATTAAAAACAAAGCTTACCTTTGGCCCTGGTGGACCGGGAGGACCTGGTGGCCCCTGAAATAAAAAAAAAAAAAGAAAAGAAAATATTTTACATAGACAGTACATTTACAAGATGCACAGTCAAAGAGGAAATGTCATACAGTGAGCGATTAAAAAAACCCCAACATACATCATAACCTCTTGGACCCTGAGGACCGACAGGACCTTGCAACCCGGGCAGTCCTGGATTTCCCTACACCAACATAGACACAAGTGGGTTTGTTACAGAATGTTCACTGGATATCATTAAATATGAATCAATTATGTAAGCTTAACAACACATGCCTGCTGACAGTATTTACACAATTCTATTCCATTTATTTCTATAATACAATAATCTTCACAGTGATAAAATTTTAGTCTGGCGTACTTTGGGGCCTGGCAGACCAATGCTTCCTGGAAAACCTGGTGTTCCTTCTGTTTCTAAAGAGATGACGTCACCAGGCTCTCCCTGCCAGGGCAAAGACAGAGACAGAAAGATTATAAAGCAAATCCAGAATTAAAGTTTGAGTACCAGCATAGGTAACAAATTCAAAACCAGTGAACTGGACATAATCAATTTCTCTATTAAAAGCAGATTTATTGAAAACAGCAGATCATATCCCATCATTTTTTATTTCACAGAACGTTATAAAAACACTCTCTGTATCCCACTAGTCCCACTTAAACCTAGATGTACTTACATTTACATTTATGGCATTTGGCAGACGCTCTTATCCGCGACTTACAAGGTTACTGGCATTACAGGAGGCCATGTAGTGTTAGGAGTCTTGCCCAAGGACCCTTATTGGTGTAGCACAGACTGGCTGCCCAGACCGGGCAAACCCAGAATTAACGAATCAAACCCAGGTCTCTCACATGGGAGCCAATGATGTTACCACTGTACCACACCAACCACTGAACGCTGAATTGCTACTTAAACGCTGAATATTTGTTTTCCTTGGACGTATATCCTTGGACCATTATGAATATCCTTTAAATGGCTTAAATCACTTTAGGAACTTCATAATCAATCCATTCCTAAGAACATAAGTGATTTTAGCCAAGCAAAATAGATAAAATCATATAAAAATGTCCAAGGTCTGGTGTTGTGCATAGTACACGAGGTTGTCCAGAGGGACACTTGCCTTCTGTCCTGGCTCACCACGCAGCCCCTGGGAAGGAGAGAAGCACAAATAATGTCAGATCACACAGTGGTTTAGAATAATGTCCACTATCTACAAGTCAATAGTGAGGACAGAGCACTTACCGGTGAACCATGTATACCTGGAGAACCTGCGCTTCCTGGAACTCCTTTTTCACCCTGTGAACAAGTGCATCATAAATAAACGTAAGCTCTTATTCATTATAGATATGAATGTCCATGTTTTATTCAAGCACCTGCGCAAACTAGACTGTTCTAATTCATAAAATAATAATACAACTTATTTATTATTTATTACTTATTTATTATTATTTATTTATATGATACTAATTTATTATGCATCACTACCCACTTCACAGTGATACAGCGACTGCATCATAATTTGGTTTAGCTAACATTAGTTAATATTATAATAATTTAATATTCCTATAGATTGTATTACAAATTGGACGTTTTTATCTTTGTCAATTAACCATATTTTTCCTTAGATTCATGATGTGTGGAAATGACTAACATTTAATAACATTCGTAAATGTATTAGTGTTTGTTGGCTTTGACGTTTGATCTAAAGTGTACTTCACTCGTAAGGTTTTCTGGATTTGGAGGCATAAACCAACTTTTCCTCAACTATACAATCAGAAGGCATCATTATGTCATAAATCTTACAGCATCATGTTAACCTTAACCCTGATCTTTAATCAATTATCAGTGCTCACGGACTCTACTTTATCCATCTTAACTCCTCATTCTGCTTCAGCATTTATCAGGATTTCTGTTCTCGATACACACCTTTGTTCCGTTACAGCCTGGAATTCCTTTCGGACCTTGAGGCCCATCCATTCCCGGAAGACCCTGTCAATCAGGAAAAAGAGGACACATAGTCATAACTGCTGCTATGTACAGGACAGAAACTACATCAGGTGTAATGTATTATTATTTATATTTAATTATTTTCGAATTATAAGTAACAGCACAGATCTACAGGTTAAACAAAAGGTAAACAGCTGTTGTTGTTCCCAGATCCCAGAATGTTTGATGCTGTATCTGTAAATCTGTAGTTATATTTGTCTTATCCGTTTTCCTTAAATCTGTTCACAAATTAAAACTGATACAGTGGAAACTATTTCCCTGTTGCCATGACGATTATCGCTTGTGCACGCCTGTGCAAGCTTTGTTGCATATCCATGTGAGGTGAATAAACACAAGCAGCACTGTGAGCATTGCACATTGACAAACATTATAATTTCCCATATATTCATTTTTTTCACACACAAAATTATGCAAACTAAATTTACCCATAAGCCCATTTCACTTAAATACAATTACATGCACTGCTGTAAAATAAAAAGCATAGGGATTTGTTACAGTACTCTATATGACTCTACAGTTATTGCTTTACTGGTATTATTAGTAACATCATGAGTACTCACTGGGATCCCTGGTGTCCCTGCAAATCCAGGAAGTCCAGGAGGTCCCTATAAAAAGACACAGTTATCTCACATGAGCGGAACACACACAATTAGTTTTTACTTTTAGGAGAATCGCAGTCTAAGCAGTCTTACTCTTATTCCTTTAGGTCCATGTGGTCCTGGGGGTCCGTCATCACCCTGGGGGAAAATGTGGATACGAAGAGAGTTTTCATAAAACAGGAGTAATATTTTATGTGAATGAATAATGGTACATTTACATTGCAGATAAACTCAGAATTTGTTTCCCTCTATGTTCTCACATTCATTTACTAAATCCTGCACAGAGGTCTGCATTAGTGAGAGTAGCATAAAGCACAAGATATAAGCATGGGTCTCATCCACAGCCACAGTCAATCAATATAGTGCAAGATGAAGAAAGTAGAAACCATGTCCTGAAACACTACCTCCAAAGGAATTACATTGGTTTAACATTTTAACTTATTCAGTACACACACTGAGTGTGATATAAATGCATGGATTTAAATAAAGTGTATGTACATTCAGAGGGACATTAATACATTTCTAAATTCATTAAATAATAAGATATGTCCTAATGCTTCAGTATAATCAGCATGCTTTAACCTTTGGCTCAGATGTGACCCACACCAGTGTACCTGCATGTACCTTTTGATCTGCTGCACTGTGAATGCATCTTAAGGTACAGTAACATATATATCTGATTTAAAATGATCTGATGCACAGTTGACCTCTGACCTTCTCTCCAGTAGGTCCACTTGGCCCTTCTGGTCCTGGGTGTCCTGGTTGACCCGGATGACCTCGCTGACCTGGGAAACCTCTATCACCCTGCAAACACACATTCACAGGCCAGTGGTAGTGTCTGACTAGAAATGAAAGAATATTGTGATAAAGATCAAGATTGCAGATGTCTATGTGTTGCCCAGACTTGTATGCTGTAGTCCTGCACCATGCCAGGAGGTTATATGAGATAGAGAGACTTTATATAATGCATAAGAGTCTATTATTCTAAACCTGTGACCTAGCAACCCATTTATCACCAAACATCAAAGACAGAAAAATATTGTCAAATTTTTTTTTAAAAAGGACATAAATATCTATGACATATTACATCTTGGAAAAGGGCCTTGCTTTTCTAGGCATGGATACATGTTTATTATTATAAGGGGATGAAAAAAAAGAGTGGAAAAAAAGAGTGCTTGTAAAAAAGCAGGGAAAGGCCAAGCATGAAAGCAGTCATGTTGAGACACCAGAAAGCCACACACAGCAAACCTCACACTATAGTGGCACTAAAAAACGCCTCGAAAAGAAAACACTGTCCTGGCAACATTTCAAAGATGAACTAAACCCTGTAGCTGTAGGGTACAAGGAACGGATATGAGCTCAGCTCTGCCAGGCCTCAGGGGCACATGAAAATAGTCATAATGACAATGTTTACACACAGATGTGTGCCAGAACCTGCATATGCAAAACAATGGCATGAATGGAAAAAGTTAAACAATGTGAAATGATAGTGTTGCACTTGACAGTGTCAACAGAGTAATTAATAATTTGGCAAATAAAATAAATACAGATGCAAATTGGTGGATCAAGCTAAAAAAGCAAGAGAAAAATACAGTCATGGCACTGATACACAAGGCAGCTATTAGGCTGTAATATAAATAAACAGACAGACAGACAGACGGATAGAAAAGTAAATAAGTTAACAAACAAAAAAAAACAAATAAATAAAAGGATACCAGAAAAAATAAAAATGAAATAGAAAGTCTTAGATTTGGAAAAGATTTACTTAACTACATGTTTATATATAAAAAGTCCAGATTGTGGTTTGTTTGTTATATTTATACTGTATTATATATATATTTAGAACAAATGTTATGTTTATGTAAAGCAGCGATTTTGTGTAAATTGTTTTGTGTTAAACTATGTAGTTTCCTCTGTATATTTCCTGCGATTAAGGAAAAAAATGATCGAAATATTCAAGATTTCAGCATTGATATTGTGAAATAAATAATAGTGTTATGTCATTTCAAAAAAATAACCATAAATAAATTATAATCTTGTTGTTAAATTAATGTTGTTTTAATAAAACAACAGTGACAATGAGAAAATTTTCTGAGAAAATGACTGAACCGAATAGTAAGCCATAAGAAATAGTTTTATTGTAATGACCAAGTAAATTCAAATTTTCTGTTTATTGTTCTTTTTATTAATGATTTATCCACAGTGACAGAAAGTGGGTACCAGATTTCTGTCAGTCATTAAACAAAGCTGTTAAAAGGCAGTTCATCTGCATGCAGCAAGTCGCTGCCACTCAATAAACCATGATGGTAATCAGCAAATCCAGTTCCTGATGTCTGACTTAGCTCAGTTAATAGATAGTGCACTTGCATGTATAATACAAATATAAGTTTATGCTCTAAGGCTTTACTTATAATTTACTGCATATTTGATTAGATATAATGTTGAGATTTCCGTTGAAAAATGTTTTAATAACAATAACAGAACACAGTTGTATTTGATGTTAAAAGTTTGCATTAAACATTATATTATAACTGTAAAATTGTACAATTTATTGTTGTATTCTCTCTCAGTCTTGTGCATTACATAATACATTTGCAGTAAAGTTAATAAACTTTTTTGCTGGCGATCGTTTATCAAACCTATATAACCTAACATACAGTGTGCATTTTGGTAGCATCATTGAGATACATAGAAATAGCATCACTGAAAGTTAGCCCAGTGCGTATTGCCAAGTATTACTGTATTTGACCCCAGCTTAAGAAGTACAGATATATAACATCGTCCATGTGTGCAATCAGCCAGTAATGTGTTTCACAGTCATTTCACAAATTACTTCATTTAATTCAATAGAAACCAACTGAGCATTAATACATCATGTCTTACCTTCTGTCCTTTTACATTACTGCAATCACACTTCGGTGCAGTCCCACAGCCTTGACATGCCTGAGAGAGAGAGAGAGAGAGAGAGAGAGAGAGCGAGAGAGAGAGAGAGACAGAGAGAGAGTTAAAATAATTCACATTTGGATATAAACAGTATCCTCAAAGATCCTTCTTTGTTTTCACACTATTTTAAAAAAAATAAAAAATAACATCTCTTTGTATTATGTAACAGCTCTGACACATCAAGTCATGGACTCCTCAAGACCTCTGAAGGTGTGCTGTGGTTTCTGGCCCCAAGACATTACCAACAGATCCTTCTGTGGATCTTGTGTGGTATTGGACCAGAGCATCTAGACTTGTGGTAGATATTGACCACTGTATAATGGCAATCCTGCAATCCACGAGACCTACCCCAGCTGCTGTGAAGACAGTCTGACCCAGTCACCTAACCATCAAGATTTGGCCCTTGTCAAAGTCCAACACATCAACTAACTGTTCACCTACTCTCTTATGTATCCAATCGTGTGACAAACGGCCAGTGTAATGAGATAATCAGTGTGATTGTTTTTAATGCAATGGCTTACTGGTTTATATATGCTATAAAGGTGTATTATTGCTTTAACTTTCCACCCACTAGTTCTATTATGCTAAAATGTATATTGAGAAAAAATGGGCAAAAGAAACCCAAGGTGCAAGACACATGTATGTTGTATGACACACCAGAAATAAAAAGCATGAATGGAGGGAGTATGTAAACCAGTGAGGGGTAA
Organism: Duopalatinus emarginatus; assembly: GCA_028565595.1. Classification (NCBI taxonomy): domain Eukaryota; kingdom Metazoa; phylum Chordata; class Actinopteri; order Siluriformes; family Pimelodidae; genus Duopalatinus; species Duopalatinus emarginatus. The sequence goes on along the minus strand of JAOVVF010000042.1, from coordinate 7,488,934 downwards.
GTACACACAAACATAAATACATTATACACATATTGCATAAATACTTCTTTTAACAGGACATTAGGAAATAGAGGTAACCGTAAGGTACAAAGCTGTGACTAAAATAAAACTATAAATTATAAAGTATAAAGCGTGTGTGCAATAATGGTTGTTATAGCAACCTTAGAGAAATGCACTTTCAGGTACAGTGCTGTACTCTTATGAGTCAGTACAATCAGTGTATTGGTGTGACAGGTGTGTGATGAAGGTGAATAAGTATTCTCACCAATAGATGGCAGTATTTTACTGCTTAGCTCAAAAGGTAACAGTGCATGAGTCCAGTAAAGAGCAAAACACACCCTCAGCCTAAGCTGTTAGACAGATGATCACACAGACTCACTCTACATGTAACCCCCTACCCCCATTCTCACATGACACTGTCTCGAGTGTATGTGTGTGTTGGTGTGTTTTCGTGTTTCCTACAGTGAATGGTCTGGAACAAAGTGTTCACGTAGGAGTTGGACAGCTCTAAAGTCAAAAACACACTTTCTAATATCTCACGTGTGTGTGTACGTAGAGAAAGGAGACGTTCCTTGTACTACGAGACAGACGTAAATATAAATGTGTACATTAATATGCGTGTCTATTGTGAGTCAAAAAAAAAACAAAACAGATATCAACATTATACTCTAATGACTTTATCCATCTACATATTCATGTTGTTGCTCTCATTTATGTCACTGACATATCTGACACAGATATAGACATGTATATGTATATACATATGTATATGACACTATATTTGTAACAGCGAATGTCAGCGGTCAGAAAGGTCTTTACACATTTTCTACCTTTCCTTTCACAGCTCTAAAGGATGCACATCCCTCCACTTTGAGATTTAAAAACTCTCAGCACTAACAGTCTGAGTAAATGAAAACACAACCATGTCTTACAGTGCAAATAATGTTTAATTTTCAACAGCTCCAGCCTGTGTGAGCTCTCATACCAAGCGAGTGGCTGTAACCTGAACTATGCATTAACACCAGCAGGGCTACTACGTCCACAGCCCCAATTCCACTGAGTGTCAGTGTAGTGCCTGTGCTTCTGCACAAATGCCACCGGTGTCACGTTCACAGCAGACAGAGGACAAGTGATTGGATTGTATTCTGCTTCACTTGTAATTTGCTTTTGGATAAAAGTCTCTCTTTGTGACGTCTGTAGTGAAACATTTTACATGTCTCTACTGTGGTAAATCTCTACTCTAATTAAATTAATGTGATGTGAGGGAGTTTATATCTTGTTGGTTTCCCTACGAACCGAACCGTAAGTGCATCTCGCTGTAGAACATAATGTTCATGGACTTTAGTCAGACCTGATCCAGCTCCTCCTACCTGTGTGGGGTCGAGCCAAATAATAAGCTGTGGACAAACCATACAGTGTGTTTCAGGCTAGTTTGTTTTATACACTGCCTTGTGTTATACAACACTGTGTGCATTAGGGTTGGGGTTAACTTTAGGGCTAGGGTTATAGAAAGAGATCCAATTCACTTTCATCCCCTGGAAATTTGCTTCTGTAGGAACCTGCATGTTGGTATAACAAAAGTGTCATATGTTGTTTTATATGTGTTCACAGTTTAAATGTATATGTTACGTCCACGGCCACGAGAGGGCGACAAAGCGCCCGCCGCAAAACTACAGAATATAGAACTACAATCCCCAAAG
>JAOVVF010000042.1:7465169-7482669 GCA_028565595.1 Duopalatinus emarginatus | reverse complement strand
CTAAACCGTGTAAGCAAAATCAAACTGGCATGGGTCAAAAATAAGATAATGATTGTGAAGCAGCATATTGTGCAGCTTTAGTATAAAGCACACACACACACACACACACACACACACACACACACACACACACACACACACATGAGTGTTTTATATTGTGTGTCAGTGTAGAAGTCTAGAGAGGAAAAGAAGCTGCAGTGTGTTATGTACTCTATAGAGAGATCACCTCTATTAAATCATTTCACCCAAATCACAGCCAGGACCTACATGTGGAATCACTCAGTACACACACACACACACACACACACACACACACACACACACACACACACACACACACACACAGTTTTGTCCTGCTATTCTTGTGAGGACCTTCTATTGACATAATTATTGATGCATCTATTTAATGCTATTCCTAACCTTACCCTTTTAACTTTAACCTTTATAATGAAAAGACAACTTTTGAGCTCTTTTATTTTTGTTAACACAAGTGCCATCTATTAAGCACTTACTTAATTGAACTTTCCTACAAAAATAGCAACCATTAAAAAAAAATTCCAGGCATAACCTCCATAAGAGCTTTGAAGGTGTGATGCGGTTTCTGGCACCAACACATTAGAAACCGATTGTTTTATGGATCTTCTGTGGAATCGGACCAGACGGGCTGGCATTCATACTCTTGAAGTATCTCAGATCAGATTATCTTGTTACAGTGGCACTTGGTGGGATACATTAGGCAGAAAGTGAACAGTCTGTGCTGGAAGCAAGAAAAAATTGGTAAGCGTAAGAATCTTGACAAGGACTCATTTGTGATGTCTAGATGAACCTGCAACAGGGTCATGCACCCGTAAGGTTGACTGATGTGTACAGGCCGTGAAGGTTAGCCTATCTGGACGATATAACCTCTTGCAGCCACAGAACACCTTCAGAGGTATTGCTGAGTCCCATGCCTTTACGGGTCAAAGCTGTTTTAACAGGTGGTGTTAATGTTATGATCGGTGTATATTTGTTGATTCCTAACAACATGTTAAGGCTGTCTTGCCAGCAGCCAGAAAGCGAGTGTGCCATGTAAATGAGCACTAAACTTCAAATACTAATCATGGGAATCCGTGTCAGTCAGTAAGAGACAATAACCCTTTCACACAACCCAAACACTGGGAGATAAAGTAACGTGAAATATGCACACTGCTGCCATGGCAGGAAAGTGAAACCAGCTCAATACCAGTATAAAATACTGACATTTAGAGAAAAACCTGTAATTTCACAAGTCTGATCTGTAGAAAAATACTAAGAAATTACTAAGAAGTTACTGTTTTGTTAGTTTTTACTTTTTAAATTGCATGACAAATTCAGGACAGTATGATGAAATGATCAACAAATTTCCATAATTTCTAGCAGGAAAAACAGTTAAGAAGAAGGCAGGAGTCCACTATTTACAGGTTAATGGAGTAAACATTTACTTCTCTGGGGAAAAGGGGATCGGCATGTTCAGCAATGCCTCCACACACACACACACACACACACACACACACACACAAGGTTTTCCGAAGCAAGGGAAGCCCCCCTAGCCATTTGCTCTGATAGCAAAAGCAGATGAGAGAAATGAAAAACAGAAGGTGCCAGTGTAGGGAGTGAAGGAGGAGAAAGATATGAAGGTGCAGAAAAGGGAACATTTAAACAAAAAGTAAAAAAGTATGACATCAGTATGAGAAATGGCCACAGAGTACAGACAGAAAACACTTTTTGGTATCAGGCTTATTCTGATGTATATTGACAGAACAGTGAACTCATCTCAGTTAGTTCAGCACACCAAAATAACGACCTGGACACCAATACCACCTTAAGAACAATAATAATAATAGACAGAATCGTGCTCTTTGGTTGTTTGGTCAATCATCTGAGGGTGTTTCAGCCATGCACAACTCCCACCCGTTCCTCTAGGGTTGCCTCATGGGTTCTAGCTATACAGCCAGGACAATAAACTACATCTTTGAACTTTCTGTTATAGACTAACCTGAGACAGACATTACAGGCTGTGGTACAAGAGAGGCAATGTTTGTTCACAGTGGCACAGCTGGACCCGTCTTGAAAAAAATTTAGGGGAACCACCTGAACCACTTAACTACTCAATGATCCATGCAAATAAATTCAGCCACTGGCATCTTTCAGCTTTTCCCTTGTGTTTCCTTTGCCTTTCAAACAGCTCATAAATAAAGAAACGATGTGGCACAGCCAATGAACTTTGTTATAGCAGTGATTGAATTTCACTGGGAAGAGATTTCTTAAGTAAATCATACTTTGTGAGCTTTACGTGATTTACTTGTCATGGCATGCAGGCTGTACTGAGTTTGGTTACTGTATGCACCAGCTCCAAACAAGTGTCCACTTAAAATCTTCAGGAACCCTACATTTGAGTCATGCCCAGTTGGATTTGAATAATATTTAGTGAGGTCAGAATAGGTATACTGTGCGGATTAGGTTCACTACATTTGCTGTGTGTAAGGCGATCAGCATTGGAATAGTATAAAGATCACCATAATAGACATTAATTGGCCTATGACTGATATGATCACTATGATCACAATTATGACGGAACAGTTTTACTCTCCATCAGTCAATCAATATCCATCAGTGAACAGACTTCATGTTATAACTATAATGAATTTCCTGGTTATAAATTTGCACTTTTTATTTTAGCAAGAGATTATTAATAATTGCGCTGTATCTGTATCATGAAGACAGAGGATAGGGTCCTTTCTGAGGTTTTTGGAAATTTTCCTTTCGGAAATATATTCCTTAAAAGCTGCTTTGGAACAATGTTAATAGTGTTATAAAAAAAATAATTGAATTGAATTGATTTGAATTGAATTGTATTGAATTGAAACAATACATAACAGTAACTACACATAACCACATGAGGGCAGTGCACTCGGTCTCGAGTAGCCCTACACTCCCTGTTCTGCAGAAAGACTGTATTTTCTGAATGAAAGCTGACTTTGGATCAGTCTTTACAGAGGACAACTGTGCTGTGAGCTACAGATCAGATTTTGTCTTCCGTGCGTGTTGAAACCTGCAGGCCAGTCCTGCACTTACTGCACTTAAAAGAAGCCTCGCATAGCAATGCTCACATTAAACATTGCTCAGAGACCTCTTAGGAAAAAGCTTGTTATTTCTTTGTTAGTTCATATTTCTGCTATTAAACATACAACACCAATATAGTTTGCTGGTGCTGAAAGAAGAAGTATATATCAGACTTAGACAAAATGAATAGATCATTTAGTCTAAATGTTTTTAAATGATTCACACTGGTGATAAAACAATGCCATGGCTTTTCTTTATTATTATTTTTTTCAGACAGAATGTGGGAGAATTAGTTTGTTGTTCCAGGACAAAAGGAGGTAGAGCACTGGAATACCTCAGATACCAAAGTACTGTGAGAAAAAGGCTTGACGTGAAGGACACGCAGCTGGACTTCTGTGGTCTGCAGTAAACTCTTAGCTGAAGTAGGAGCATGAAAGACTGAATACTTGCTAACGACGCGAGGCTTGCTAGGATTAGCCTCCTAGAAGTAGAGAGCACATTCTGCTGCACTGTAGATACCCTGTAAAGGACAAGACAAATGTTGGCTAGATCCGCTGTTTACAGGTAACAGAGTAGGCATTTACTTGCTCTGCTAGAGCAAGTAATAGAAAATAGAAAGAGATTGCAATAAACCTTTAAGAAATAAGAGGCTTGCAATAGCTTATAGAATAATACATTATAGGATTGGGAGAAAAACAAGACAGGCAAACAGTTCATCAAGACGTGTTATGAAAAGCAATTAAATTAACACTAACAACACCTAGATTTGTCTGGCGAGGATTTGATTTACCACATTATTTCTTATTATTATGCAAACCTTCTGCTGATCAAGATGGTCAAAGCTCACACTGCAAATCTGCTTAAAGGAAACTACACTATACTCATTCAAATGGTGGCATTACAAAAAGCTGTATGGCGATAATGATTATAATCGTACAGATCATATAGTCAGTTGATTCAGTAAAGTTTAAAAGCAACGAACCACACATCACTACTGGGGTAAATAATTACTACCTGGACTTAAAGCAGCCTAGACATCCAGACAACGGAAAACAGACATTATAATGTGTGTGTGTAAAACACTGCTTGGCAGTGTGATATATTGTGATATGTGTTGCTCTTCCTGTAACGTCTCATAGACACTGAACATCTGAAATCAGGGCGCGGCCCAGGTGACGGCACTATATTATCAGTTGTTGTCCACAGTCTAAAACAGGACGCAGCCAATATCCTTTTGTCTGTGAGCATGCACCTGAGAGCATGCGTAAAAAAAAAAAAAATGTCATATACTAATCAGTGTGTTTCTCAAAGAACATAATCCTCAACTAAGAACAGAAAAAGAGGGAAGAAACATCTCAGAGAAGAGACAAAGACGTCTAGAGACAGAAAGAGAGAGGGAGAGGGAGAGAGGGAAACAGATATCACATCTTTAAGGGAGATGTCTTGTCAGTTCCTGCAGTAGTGTTGTCTGTCCACGTGCAGGAGCAGACATCTAGATCAAGCCCAATCACTGCTTCTGTCATTCATACATTCATTAAACTGTGGCATGTCATCCCATGTGTTCTCCTTTCTGTTACATTTAATAAGATCCAGGTTCTGGGATGCTGTTCTCTCCGTCTTGTACTCATAAAATATGTGGACGCTTTTATAAAATATGTGTATGACGCTTTAATCCTGAATAAAATTAATCAATTAATAAAAGTGATTTACTGTAAATTGAAAAAAAAAATACTGTTTATTGACACTTATACAGACATCAGTAAGACCCACTATGTGAAACCCACCAGTGATCAACAGCATCGTTCTTGAAAGGCTGATTTCAGCAAAAGACAACAGTGTCACTATCATGTCCATCAGGAACATCGTGGAGTGTCTGGTCATGACGAGCTGCTCTCACAAGCAGCCTGCACAGCCTCTGCTCTGAGACACAGATACAGATGGCATCTATACACCACAATGGACCAACTGCTTAGGGGCCCGTTTCTGTTCTTTTGGCAGATCTCTCCCTCATCCGGCTCATGCAATGGAATCCACCAACGTGACCTAGTGGCAGGCGGAAAATTTAGCCCATACAACAATATAAGACTAATATGTCACGGTACGCTTTTTAAAATATGTATAAAATATCTAAAGTTCATTTTTGGCCTGTTTAATATTGCAAACAGTTCATAAATATTCACTCTCTTTTCTTAGGCATATACATAAAATATATTCTCTATATGACTGAAAGTTTGTGGCCACTTTCTAAGCATCCTATACCGGATTTAGGAATAATCCCTCTGAGAAGGCTTTCTGTTAGATTTTGAAGTGTCGGCTATGAGGAGCATTAGTTAGATCAGGTACTGATGTCAGGTGAAGAGACCTGGGATGCACACAGTGTTCCAGTTCATCCCAAAGATGTTTAGTGGGATTGAGGTCAGGGATCTGTGCAGGTCACTTGACCAACTTTGGAAAACTATGTCTTTATATGGACTTCGGTGTTGCAGGTGCTGGTTTGGGCCTCTTAGTTCTGATGAATGGGAATTGTAACGCTACAACAGACAGAGACACTGTGTGCTTGCAACTTTGTGGCAACAGTATAAGGGAAGTCCGACACACAGCTGGTCATATAATATATATGAGGATATAATCCAAACTCACTCACCAACATACTATGATCAGACATGCACATACATGTATCTGAATGCTGGTTGCACTTTTCATGACATTGATTTGTCTTCCTTGCACCAGTTTACACCAATCAGGCTTAAAGTAAACCTTATGTTTAGCTATTACAGAAAAAAAATACAGCTAGGGTTAAATATAACTTCATTTGTAGTCACTTAGTTGGATGTATTAATAAGATAATAAGAACCTGATGCATTTTTGCACTGCCTCTAAGCTAATTTTATGCTGATGACTTAATTTGTTCCATAAATACTGCCCTCGACCTCCCTGACTGATTCAAAACATACGTTTGGTCCACTTTCCTGTCCAGTTTCATGTTAAGGTAATGCTGCACTTCTGACCTGCTGCTCTATCTTCTGCGAGCTTCACCTGAACAGACATGACTGAAGCACTTGGACTGGTTTCAGACCCACTTCTGAGGCCCAGCAGCAGCAGGTATGGATGGCAGCGTTTCTATAGCCATGCAGCTGTGCTTATGAAACAATTATAGTGAGAAAAGCTTTATAAAGGCATAGACCAAGAAGTCACGATTTTCATCTTAGAACTTGAAAAAGGTTATGCTACAATGAGATACACTGATTGGCCATAACAACAACATTACCTGTCTAATATTGTGTAGGCCCTAAGGCTGCCAAAACAGATCCTCAATTGGAGGCTCAATTGGATTAAGATCTGGGGATTCAAAACTTTGTCATGTTTCGCAAATCATTCCTGATCAACAGGGCTGTGCGATATTATGTTATGTATTGTGTGACGATAGAAAAATGTCTATCGTTTAACATTATGCTCTATTGTCTGTATCGTTGTGTCACAAAACGCACACTTTACTGCAGTTGTTTTGTTGTTTGGATGACACGTTAAGGCGGCGCACGCACAAGCGTAGGAGAGCGCACGCAAACAGGAGCTCGTACCTAAAGGGTCTTTGTATATTTTGGTCATTCAATTTTTATTTCAGAACTAGAAATTTAAAAAATGAAAAAGGACTGCCATTCCCTCAGCCAGCCACAAGATAGAAAATGTGACTAATCAGAGCAGACCTCTTTCTTCTACTGCTCAATGGTCCATTCTGTAGGTAAGTTATTACTGCTAGCCATATGCAGTGAACAAGTATGACTATGGTTTGATTAACCCAGGTAGTTTGTCATGATTAATTACCTTTAAACACCTTTATTAACATCTTATTAATATGTGTTATCACATTCTTATCTTATTCAAGTGTAAGAATTTTGCTGCGATTTTTTTTGTTAATTTGTTTGATTTCATTTTGGCATTTTTTAATTGAGTGTTAAAAAATAAACACAAACGTCATGGTCCACTGATATCCACAAAGAATTCAGCTTAAACATTGGCTAACAGATATCACACAACACTTTATCTTAAGGCTTTCCTAAGCATGAGGCTAGTACATAGTAAGTCAATAAAAAATACATTTGTGGATAGAAACTATTCCAACACACAAGCTTGTTTATGCAGTGTGTATGCTATGTATTGTGCATCTTGAGTTGCCCTATCAACAGACGTCACTTTTATATCCTTTTACAGGAGTTTTTTGTTGAACTTACAAGGAGATGTACAAGGCAATAGCTTAATGTTTATGCATGAAGAGCCATTCAAGCCTGCGGTAGTGTGTTACTTTGTCTGACATTTTGTACATCAGACATGAGTTTCTGTACAACATCAGACAGAAGTGGATGATCTTCATGAAGGATGCACAGCAACAGATTTTGGTGATAACAAAAACCACTAAGCTGAAAGAAAGAGAGAAACATCTCTCTCTCTATCTCTCTCTTTTTTTTTTGTCTGTACCCAGATGGTACCAGAGTGGGTCCAGAACATTCCTCAGACTGAGATCAGGAGATAGGCAAAAGACATGGCGTCATGGATTGGAGGGGTGGGGGAATACATATTTAAAAGTAAAAACAAAGCACTCGTTTAAATAATGGCAGCGTGAGAATCTCTGCCTTTTCTCTTCACATTCCACACACATTTTTAAGGTTTAAGTGCATGGATCAAACAGTATGTGTGTGGCGGAACAAGCCTCCCGGTCTCACACTCCCAGACTGTCAGCTTGCATCCCAGCCAAACTTAGGAAAATAAATGGATCGCAATATAAGTGTGTGTGTATGTGTGTGTGTGTGTGTGTGTGTGTGTGTGCTGAGAAGATGGTTCAGTTAGCACTGACGTGAAAGAGGAAGACTGAAGTAATTAGTTACCCAAACACTCAAGAGCTATAAATGTTCACTATGCACCTGCTAACTTTCAGTGGCTTTTGCAGGCCATTCGCACCAAACTGCAGAAACACACACACACACACACACCATTAAACTGTACTGAATTCAAACACATTCATGCCAACTGTTGGCCATTAGACCCTCCACAAACAGCCACAGAACACATCTGGTAATGTGTCACTGCTACAATATTAGAGTCATTCTTCAAACTATAAAACTATTAAACAGACTTTTCTTATTCAAACAAAGAAAATACCCCGTAATACCTTCTTGGCTCTCTTATAGTTACTGTACTTGTAAAACCATAAAATCGTTGTGGAGGATTTGTATTGTAAATTATCTAAGTGTCTGTAAAGGGTTGTGTAAACATGTGTGCGTGAGGAGACGGAAAAGCGTTCACTGCATCCTTCAAGAGTCGAAAGTTAATTAAATTAATTAATTCATGGCATTTGGCAGACGCTCTTATCCAGAGCGACTTACAAGGTTACTGGTATTACAGGCAGGCCAACATAGCGCTAGGAGTCTTGCCCAAGGACCCTTATTGGTGTAGACTGGCTGCCCAGACTGGAAATCGAACCCAGGTCTCTCACACGGGAACCAATGATGTTACCGCTATACCACACTAACAAGTTCACATGTTCTGTCAGTTATGACTCGAAGACACCAATGTTAACTATACTTTCTGGCTGGGTTGGATGGCACAACTCTCCTGACTTTTAATTGAAGTAGCATTCTACGGCTGGGAGGGATGAAACACTGTATCTTGCCTGTCAGTCACAGCAAGACAAGCTAATCATGGGTATCCATGAGGTCATGTATGAAAGAGAAATCCATTAGCCCTTTCCTGCCAATGATTAGCAGTTTGAACAGATGTGCTAGTTGACTTCTTATGTCTTTGAGGAATTGTAAGATAAAAATACAATAAAAAGAGGCATGGCATGTTCTTCCTGACTTTTAATTGTAGGTCTTCGTGAGCTTGTGCATGTGGAACAGGGCAGACAGCACTTTCTTCTTTGTATTTTACGCTGACCTGTGATGCAGCATGAGGAGCAGTATAAAAAGTTGTAGTTGCCTGGGTTTATCTGTCTCAGAGGAAGCATGTGTTGGCCTAAAGCCTTAGTAGTTAGCTGTTGTGTGTTGTTTTATAATGTGGCACAGTAGGGCAGGAGATAACCACTGCCACCTTACAGTTTAGGGGTCAGTAGGGGTACATGTATTCTACTCTAAATGACCGTGAGGTGTGAAGTAGTGTGTGATGGTCTTCAATGAATTGGCATCCCATCTATGTATTCCTGCCTTGTGCCCAGACTTTTGTAGAACATTTGCATTTATGGCATTTGGCAGACGCTCTTATCCAGAGTGACTTACAAGGTTACTGGTATTACAGGAAGGCCAACGTTGTGTTAGGAGTCTTGCCCAAGGACCCTTATTGGTGTAGCACAGACCGGGAATCGAACCCAGGTCTCTCACATTGGAGCCACTGATGTTACCACTGTACCACACCAACCACAGTTAAACAGTCTACTGTGAGTACTGAAAGATGTCTCCCTCCAAGATTCACAGTTTGGTCCTTATTGCATACTGGTTACACAATCATGGGCTACCTCGTACCAGACCAACACAACACAACCCACACACACGCACATTCCACCTAAGATTAGGATTAAATGGAACACATGAAATGTTGCGATGTTTCTAAAAACATAGAATTGTTTTTCACCAGTGTGATTTCCTTTCAGAAAGCTGAACCCCACCTAACGCTGCGAGTGCCTCAGAGCGAGACATCAGGACTTGTGTTTTGAAAGATGGAAAGATATTCCCCGCATGGATGGCTGTGAAAAAACAGTGTGAACCTAGTCTTCCATGCTGATGGAATTTGCTGGAATATACTTGCCCTCCAGGTGTCTTGCAATGGACTAACGTCCCATACAGTGGGTCATCACCTTATGTTGGGTGTTCCGAAAGTCCACTGAGACCCTGACCATGATAAATAGATTACTAAAGTCTAATAAATTCAGAAAATGAAAGAGGGCAAAGGCACCGACCTTGGCCTTGTTATCACCCCTGTTTGGGTGCATATCTCTAGACCAAATAGATGTTTTGGCTACGGATACAGACAGCTGATGGTTTTTTTATTGTAGTCCTACACGTGACGGTGTGCTCTTACATAAAACCACAGATAAACAGCACGCTCTGCTCATGTACGCACATGTGCACATATGTATATGTTAAAATGTCAAATGCCAAAAAACGTCATGATACTTAAAATCTCTTTGACAGGATTTAATTATATTTTTACTCACTTTACCCTACTGTTATTGTATGAAACAAAAGATGTGGTTATACATAAAGTGTATAACATAATTTACATTTGACACATGAGCCTCTTATGTGCCACTACACACACCTGCACTGTCGAAGAGACATAGTTACTGATCTCCTCATGTGTGAAAGGTTCAAAAGAGACCCTCATGATATGCATTACAGCAAAACACCTTCACTTCGAGAGCAAGGATTTCAATCAACAAAGAGCCGAAACCCTTAAGCAGGCTTTATATAACTCGAGCCTTAAGAATCGAAAGAAAAACACAGAAAAATAAACTGACCGAGTTCAACAATGCTCACTGCTGCCCAAACTTGCCCCAAATAAGAGGCCCTTTTATTTCCCCCTGAACTTTAGCACGCATGAAATTCCAGGTCATATGCCGATGAATTGAAGGTCCACTAGGTGGCATTGTCTCACAGAGACACTGGGCTGATATCAGGAGTGCACATTCCACAATGAACCGAGTTAGGCTCTGGCATTCCAAAAAAAAAAGAGGGGGCTGGGGGGTTGGGGGGGTGGTAGACTCCCACACTGTGGGGTGATACTCTCTGGTCACTAGTGTCCACATTTCATCTCAGTAGCTGACACAGGACACGCATCTCTTTAAAAATCATTCCCGCTACATAACACAACCATCTTCCTCATCTTCAGTTGCATTTATCAGATACCTCAATCCTGAAGAGACAAAATTGACTCCACTATTTTACTATAGCCACAGCACCCTTCTCAACAGGACAGATCAGAGCACTGTATTACTAGACGTCTGTGTGTGATATCCAGACCTATAAGCATTTTACATGTCCATATCAAAACCTCCTGATCCACTTACATGCATCTTGTATGGCATGTACGAGGGGCCTGTCAGAGCTGTAAGAAGCCTTGAGTAGCTCCTAGCATGAATACCTGGCACTATACACTGTCTCCTGACACTGGCATCCCTCATACAAGCACACACTGACTATATATTTCCTAAAGGCCTGTAGACGTTCAGAGATAGCACACGATATGGCATGTTGTAGTGCACCAACCTGTTGGAGAAAAAGGGGCGGGGACAGATCTATATGCCTCTGCTAACGCCTTACCTGAGTCTTCCCTGATGAAATAGGGCGAAAACCCCAGGAATCAGTTAAGGAGCTGTTGGATTCCTTAAAGGCAATTTGGTGCATTCCTATAGTCCTACACTTATGAGCACAGAACCAAAGTGTGAATCCATTCCTCTGGTGATGTACATGTCCTCTCCTGTCAATCTTTTTTGTACCGGTTGATCATTAATGACAGCAGATCCACTGCATAAATGTAGATATTAATGGAGTTAAAAATAACTTGCTCCTGCCTTATTTATGTGTGTGTGTGTGTGTGTGTGTGTGTGTGTGTGTGTGTGATTTTTTTATATTGAGTAATATGAAACAGTAAGTCAGGCGGCTAGGCTTCATAGATAAGGAAAGTTTCATCAGTCTGTGATCAGCGCTTGGCATGCCAAGGCTCATCACATTCAATTAACAATGGTAGACATAACTGACAAAACTGTATTGAAACTAAAAGCAACTTTTTACTGCATGGGAATACTGTATTTTTTGCAATGCAATGCAATGTTTTTAAAATCGTTTAAAAACCCAAATACTACACTACATATTTACTAACACTATGTTACTGGTATTGTGAATCTCTTCCTGCAAAAATTCAGATCTGGACCTGGGTTTTCAGGAGGAACAGGACAGCTGAGGTCTGAGGTCTAGCCCATGCTGGAGAGCTGTTAAGATCTTAGGTCTGATGTCTGAGGTCTTAAGTCTGATGTCTGGAGTCTGATGTCTGGGGTCTGAAGTTTGAGGTTTGACGTCTGAAGTTAAAGGCTGAGATCTGAGTTCTGAGATCTGGAGTTCTGAGATCTGAGGTCTGAGTTCTGAGATCTGAGTTCTGAGATCTGGAGTTCTGAGGTCTGAGTTCTAAGATCTGAGTTCTGAGATCTGAGGTCTGATATCTGGGGTCTGAAGTTTGAGGTTTGACGTCTGAAGTTAAAGGCTGAGATCTGAGTTCTGAGATCTGGAGTTCTGAGATCTGAGGTCTGAGTTCTGAGTTTTGAGATCTGAGTTCTGAGATCTGGAGTTCTGAGGTCTGAGTTCTAAGATCTGAGTTCTGAGATCTGAGGTCTGAGTTCTTAATTCTGAGGTCTGATGTCTGGGGTCTGAAGTTTGAGGTTTGACGTCTGAAGTTAAAGTCCGAGATCTGAGTTCTGAGGTCTGAGTTCTTAATTCTGAGGTCTGATGTGTAAAGTCTGATATCTGATATCTGAGATCTGAGTTCTGAGGTCTGAGGTCTCAGTTCTGAGTTGTATCCCGTGCTGGAGAGGTGTTTATAAAGTAGGATGCGCTGCGTTGCTCCGTATGAATCCCCAGTGTAACTACATGACAATACTATTACAGATAAATCCTTTACAATTCTACACTCACACTTATTTATTACTCATTTAATAAACAAACTGAACTGTTGACGAAATAAAAGTTTTTAAAGTAAGCAAGCCTTCTCTATTTATAAACTGCAGCCGAGTCGCGCGTGCGTCGGGGCTCGAGTCGCGCGCCATTCTCCGAAACCAGGCTGCGGCTGTGTTATAAGTTTATTATAAGCGCTTATTACTCTACAGAGCAGTATACAGGTACTTACCGCAGATTCTGCCTGCTGAACCCCTACGGCCAGAGATATGAGAAGCAGCACCGCGACGAGCTTCTGCACACTCTTAAACTTCTGATTCATTTTGAAACAATCCACCATCTCAACATCGACCATGACGACCTGAAGCGCACGTGGATCTTCTCATATTCCCCTGATCACTTGACTGTAATATAGAGTGTTACTTTTATTTTTTTTTACCCCTAAAACTAAATAAGCGGATTCTCTTGGAGTCTCCGGTCTCTACAGCGATAGGACCGTTGCCTACTGCGACCTTAACTTTTTCTCTGACGCCTTAACCTGCGGGGACGGACTACTTTCGAATTACTCCGCCTTCAATCCAAATAGTTCCCAAAAATCCCCTGAGCTGTTACAGTCAATTCTTTATTATAAACTTCTGCAATATGAAAAGCTGTCGTGTTACAAACTGAAGGTTAAATCCAACACTTTAATCAGAGTATGGTTTTGTTCATCTTTATTAATTAGTCATTTATTCATATTTATTATTACTATTTATAGTGAAATGAAGACAGTGGGATAACACATAACATTAGTAAAAGGATTTTTGTAAAAGGATAAGGATAAGGATAAGTCTTTGTTTTTACACTAAACAGGTGCCAATTAGCCCAAATAGCAAAGAGAAATAAAAAATGCATGCCATGCAAGAGTTCGGGTCTTAGGAGGTTAATATAAATACAGAAAATGTTAGATTACTTGCTGGATAGAGTAAAGTAATTAAAGTAAATGATCTGGACTTAAATGAAATGAAATGTGATTTTATTATATGTGTGATTTTTTTTAACAGACGCAATTGCATAGATTAGTTATTTTTCTCATATAAATAAGTTTTTCTCATCTCGTTACTAACTAACCTACTTTCAGTATTTGTATAAATCTCTATTTTATTTATGCCACCCTGAGTATAACTACTATACTTATCAGTACTAATTATCATCATGATTATTATTATAATAGACTAAGTATCCTTAATAATCAGAATATTCATAAATCTACTCTTCTTTTATTAAGTCTTATGGTGTGATTAAGTTAAACTGATGTATGTGTGCAGAAATAGTTGATGTAAGTCTGTTATCTCTATTATAAATGATAACAGTAAGACAGAGATAAGCTGTACTACTCCGCTTAGTGCGCGTTTAGGGACGTGAGGGCGGTGATTGACAGCGGTAAGCCCCGCCCCCCGCGCCTGAGCCCCGCAGACCTGACGGTGAGCGCTGTTTGAGTCGGTGAGCGACCGAGCGGGTTTCAGCGCACGAGTTCCGTGAGTTTACTTTCCTCTCATTCACAACCAGACACTCCAACACCAGCTTCTGCAAACCTGTTCTTTGTTGTTGATCGGTTATTAGATTGGGTGTATATGTAACACTCGCTGTGCTGGTGTGTGTGTGTGTGTGTGTGTGTGTGTGTGTGTGTGTGTTGGCTGCAGATGAACCGCGCAGAGCCCAACTGAGCGGATCTGCTCGCTAGAGAAGAGGAGACACGACTTGAGCCCAAATCCAACAATGAAGCTCTGGTACGTACTCTGAGTTTTAGCATCATATTAACCTGTGGGTTATTACTAGGTTATGACATGTTTATAAAGGTCTCTCGGGTAGAAAGTAACACTGATCAGCGCTGTGTTTGATGTGATGAGTAGATTGACCGTATTACATGTTTGTTCACTGTACAGGTTTTGGGTTTTGACCGTTGTTCTGTCTCTGGACTCTACATACGCAGTAAGTGAGCTTTGCTTATTATAATGTGAACTGTACAGAGATACACACATGATGTCTGATTCTGTTCAAATGTAATGGAAAAGTTTCCTATAGGTCCTATAACTCTGCTCTTTAGTAAAAAAAAGATACACTTTAGGCTATCTGTCTGTCTGTCTGTCTGTCTGTCTATCTGATTGTTTATCATTATTAGTCTGCGCAGTGTATGAATATAGTGGACATCCAGATAAATAAATTAAGCAGGTTGTTGTGTGCATCCAGACCCTGAGAGTCAGTACCAGTGTGTGTAATTTAATAAATCACAGTATACAAGTGGACCAGCAAACGGAAATGACCTGTACAGGGTTCCTACTATCATAGGAATCCAGGGAAAACTTACAATTTTAAAAACGAGGCCTGAAAAAGTCATGACAATAAGTAAACTCAGTAAAAGTTTCTAAATTGGATTTGGTTGTATGTAAGGTGGTTGTATGAAATCCTGTACATAATTGTGCTCTTCCATGGATTTCACTGTGCAAATGTCTGCAGTGTAATACAGTTTCCAGTTGATGTGACATAATCTAACTGTCTTATTAGAAAAGGAATAAAAAGGTTGTTGTTCATTTTCATTCAGTAAATAGGTCCAACCTGTAGAGTAACCTAGACTATTCTGAGTACTTGTAGGTCAGGAAAGGTCTTATACACTTCATAAAGGGACTTTGAAATTTTATAGAAAAATTTTGAAATGTCAGTGAAAATGTGTGGAAACTGGGTCTGTATTATGACATGTTAAAGAGTGTATTTGTGTCTTGTTGTTATCACACAGCTTTACTTTAGAGGTCTGTGTCACAAGCTGCTGTCATTCATTATGTCAATCATTAAATAATTTTAATTTATGAATTATTAAATTCATTATAAATTTATTCATTAATTTATAATAAGCTCCTTCAACTGACATTTTGTAGTTTTGGACCAGAGGTTTCTCCAGCTTTTTGCCTAAAATATACTGCAAATTCTTGTAAAAAAATCAGGATTATTAATTATTTTGCCTTATTAACAGTTCATGTTGCTTCAGTAATTGTCACCTGCTAGGTTGCAATCTTGAACAACTAAGTACTTTGAATTTATCACTAAATTAAACCTCCTACTTATGAATATGTAAAACACATCTGATTGGGTCACACCCGGTTACGTAGTAGCTGACCACATGAGATGCAGACTTGTCATTTTCATCTTTGTTGTTCCTGTGGCGACTTTTGCAGTCTGATATTAATGTCCTGGTCAGGTAAAGTGTAAAGACTACATTAGGGCTGACTTGATCTTAGAGCCAGCAGGGTTTCTTGTCATTCTATGTATATAAATATATAGTATAAGACATTACAAGAGTAAGATAAATAAAATAAAATAAATCACATGCTCTTAGGTGCAAAAGCGGGGCTGTGGCTACAGGTGTGTGAGAGCTGTAATAATATGGTGGTGTGTGTATCAAGTGTAGCGTTCAACAGGGTCCCCATTTGCACAAATCAGTATCATGAAGTTGTCCATAAATTTTGTTTTGAGAATATTTGTGACTCAACAACAAACACATTTCTATAAATTTTTCCACCTAAAAATATAAGACTCAGATTTATTGGTTACTGGCTGCAGTTCTGCCACAAAAAGCCAGAGGCCGCTAAGTTTCATATACATTTTTTTTTCATGTACATATAACATTTGTATATGTGTTATAACATACACTTGTTCTAGCCAGAATGGGGGGTGTGGTGATGATGATGAAAAATGATGATTTTTCATATTTATTAGTGGTTTATTAATGATTTTATAGCTTTCTTGTCATGCTTTTATTCACTATGTTCATTAAGGTTGTCTGTAGTCCCTCTGTTCATAACAGAAATCAGGTTAATTTTAGCATAGTGTGAACGTTTCAGAAAAATAGTTTATAAAACAAAAAAAACCCCATGTTTTTTCCTATACTTAGGCAGATGTAGAAGGAACACTTGCCCCTCTTCAATGTGCCTTCAATGTCCCATACACATAAAAAGTCAGGAGATCTCACATGAGACAAATATCAGCTTTCTTGCAGGGAAATTATGACTTTAATTATGACAATAATGATTACATTTGATGATTCAGCATATACAACACTCAACCCTATACACACTCCCATCATACAGAACTAAAGTTCTTGGTGGTTAATAAATGGTTCTTGTGGTTATATATAACTACCAAGGACACATTGTTGCCAAGTGGTCAGAAAGTGGTCAGTGTGGTCTGTGCTTTTCTGTAGTCTGCCATAAAACAAGGAATAAAAGTAGAGACATTTGCACAAAATTATAACATTGAATTTGTTAACACTTGACCACCTCTCCAAATGTGATTGTAGACTATTGTAAGTAGCAGAATAGGTCATAGTACTTTGTAACAACACAACAACTTTATGTTTTCAGATAATTGACCACCACATACACAGTTTAGACCACTCTTAGCTGATATACTAACCACTTACTACCCACTTTTATGAGAAGCTTTTCCAATATATTTTGGAGTGTAGCAGTGGGGGGTTGTGCTTATTCAGCCACAAAAGCGTGAGGTCAGGCAGTGATGTTGGGTGCAGGGCCCTGGGTGTTCAGTGGGGTTGAGGTCAGGGCTGTGTGCAGGACACTTGAGTTCTTCTACATCAACCTTGAGCTCTCTGTGTACCAGGACGCTGTAATGCTGTAAACGCTGTAAACGCTTGTAAATATTATATTATATTATATTATATTATATTATATTATATTATATTATATTATATTATATTATATCATATCATATCATATTAT